>CM040243.1:230752324-231130428 GCA_022545495.1 Chrysanthemum lavandulifolium | reverse complement strand
TCATTCTCACGGGTACCGAAATTATCTATCGACTTTCTCTTAGAGATTGTTGATATTGAAGAAGAGACCCTCTCCTAGTCTTGACATAGGAACCAAATGTGCACAATTGAGTCTAGAGCCAAGAGATCATCCACAATATCTCATTAGGACACTAAATTAATGAAGACTTGCTATTTCACACAATGTGGAAAGTAAGAATATATTAAGAGTCCCACGCATTATCCTTGTGGTATTGCCGGAACATCCGAGTGATATGTAAAATATTCACAATGAAGATGGAAATCCTTCTAGAGCCAACATCAAACAAGCTCTTGGTGGGTGACATGTGAGATCTTTTCTAAAGATCAAGCTTGTGACAAGCGGATAGAAGCGATGAGGCGATTCACCGTGAATCAACCTTGGTCCAGAATGGAATTGGCGAATACTTTTGAAAAACCGTTCGATGTGCAAATATTATTTTTCGAGCACATCGAATGTGTACTTATGTTTTCAAACACAAAAGTATCTCTTATTGAAAAAAATTACTTTTGGAAAAATTACTTTTGGAGAAACCGTTCGATGTGCGAATCTCTTCTTTTATCTAGCACATCGAATGTGTACTCTTTTCAAATACAAAGGTATTTTTGATTGAAAGCGATCTTTCTTATAAAACCTTCGTCAGATTGCAAAAACTCTTTCTTCTAAGCAATACACGATTGTTTTTCAAATCATTTTCATCAATCGGTGAATCTCAATTATTTGGTTCACTCACTCCGTGTTGTCTTCTTTGAGACGTTCGGTTTGAGAACGGCTAGAACATTGCGAAACCTTGTCAAGGAGATTCTTAGGAATCCTACACGATCACGAGCGATGCTTGTCTCGATCAACGGGAACCGTGGGTCGTGTACCTCAATTCAACGAAGTGATCAAAGACACTTTCGTGTGTTTTATTGCTAAGCGTTGTTTGCGGTACATTTAGACGGTTGCGGTGATCGAATTGAGACATCAATCAAAGCCGCATGCTCACGGCAACCACACTTAATTGAAGAAATCATGAGTGGTGCATATCTACATAACCCGGTTACGTTATTTTTATACTATGCTTACGCTGTTCTTTGAATAACATGAACCATAAAAGCTTCGCTACTACGATGGAAAGATGTCATGATTCAAAAGTGTGAGCATGTCGGTCCAAAATTCACAACATCACATGAAGGCAACACAACTATGGATGATCCAGAGATTTACTGTGGCTGATGATCTAAAAGAAAGCTCGAAGATCATCAAAGATGTGGATCAGTTCAAAGACCTCCACTGAAAGTACAAAGCACTCGGACTTTGAAGTTTCACTACAAAAGCACAAAGATTGCGGAATTGAAGAATAGAAGTCTACGAGCTCAAGAACAAAGTCAAGAATAGAATGCTAGGATTCAAAATGTAAAACATGGGGTGACCTCCTTAGGGGAGATTGTTAGGGAATTGGAAATTCCATAAGTTAAGTGTCGGTCACCCCAAATATTATCTAGCATAAGTTAGCTCGTAGACATATCGTTAGTTACGTTATTTATCGGTTTATTAGTTAGATATTAGTTTAGTTTAGCGTAGTGTAACACCGTGGAGGAAGGACGGGTCTTTACCCAATGTATACCGATCCACAGGCCGATAGGAGGTCGGGTATGTTTGTAACTATAAATACCCCTTCCATCCATGGAAGGGGTGGTGCTTTTCAATCTAACATTCCATACTTTTGTATACCAAGTCTCTAGCAAGAAAACACCCAACTCTCTACTTCTCTCTCTAATGGCAAACATGTATTTTGATCATCCAAGACCACCCGAATCATCAACACAATAATATTATCGATCCTACAGATTATGACCGAGACCTTCCACATAATAAACTCTGCTAATTTCGATGTTCCCATTGCTGTAATCTCTAAAGCCCATGATAGCCGCGAAGTGATCATTCTGAATCGGCAGTACCAATAAACTTTGAAACAAAGTTTGATAATGATTTAAGATTGCTTGTCATGTGTCGGGAACATCCGCTATCAACAACCCGAGGATGATCATGTATCGCTTTGCATTGCACACAGACGACACAGATGGAATAGAAGTAGATGTGGAACCCAAAGAGTTAGAGGGTTCGAGCGGATATAGTTGAAACACACATGTTTATGATTTTAGGTATCCATTGAAATCCAAGTGTATTATGTAACCATTTCTGCCATCTCCAACTAGTCTTAGCTTTGGTCTTAGTAAATGCACTAGGTGATAAGTTCTTCCTAGGAGGTGAAGTGGGTGCTACAGATACAACAATGTTGTTTGCAGAAACACTAGAAGGCGGTTTACCTAGCACAGACTTAGAAGCATTAGTGGGCCTAGAGGTATTTCGTTTTCTAGTATTCCGCTTACGAGATAAGATAGCTTTAGCAACACATTTGTCATGACAACGGAAAACATACTTTTACGACAACCAACACAAGAAGCTTCAAACTTAACATTTAAAATATTTAAAGATTCAGCATTTGTTACAACACTTTTTCCATTACATTTGTCAGACGCAATATCTAAAGTGGGTGCAACTTGAGTTTTATTTAAAGTCCTAAGGTGTTCTTCTACTTCAGCATTCTTTATTGTTCTTTTCTTACGACGCAACTTCCTATTCTTCCTTGTATTGCTCCTAGGCTTTGAAGTGCGGCCGTTGGGAAAAGAGGCAACTATTCATGTGTCAGTAGAAGGAAGCACATTAGTTTCTTGTGGTTTGTCATTAGATGTTATAGAGTCATTTTGAATCTGTTTAGTTGCAGTTACTACAGTGCTACTTTTCTTATCTTGCTTAAGTATCACAAACTCTGCTTTTAGATCATGGATAGTATGTAACAAATCTTGATTTTCAGAACGAGTATTTCTATTTTGTCGTAAAACATCTTTGGTATATGCAAGATGATCATCAATATCTTTTGACACTTGAGCACGAGTTTTTTTGAGTAAATCAAATATGACACCATATTCCTTTTTAACTTTTGAAATTTCTTGTTCATATTTTGCAATTTGACATTTCAAAGACACGTTTACATCATCCAGTTGCTCAAGTTTTGGATTAAAAGTTTTTATATGCAACTAGTTGATTTTGTTTTGCAAAGCGAGTTCCTGATTATGACAATCTTTTTGACACCATTGAAAATGACGTTTTGCATTTGAAAGCTCATTTAACAATCGCTCATTTTCAACTTTTAAAGACTCGATTTGTGACATAGTATCAGTATTCTCAACATTTTCAACAGAATCAGCAGTGATAAAATCAAATGCATATGCAACAGAATGTAATAACACAACATTATGAATATCAGCACAGATAACATCTTCCAAGAGTCGATCAACATCTTTTCGTAACATTTTCTTTTTACGTTTTGTATTTGAAATCGATGTTTCTGTTTGTTCGAAAACTCTTTTCATAAGTCCAAGCTCCTTGTGAAAATCCCTTTCCCAATATATAGCACAATTTTTCAAATTTGGACATGAGGTAAAAATCTTTTAGAAGAATATCTCTTTGTGCACGCATGTGAGAGCGATTGAAAATGTTCAACTTTTATTTGAATGAAATTCAATTTCACGTTCAACAGTTTGATGTCCGAAATGAATGTTTCAAAATATTTTAAAACTTTACATTGTTCGACTAATGGTTTTATTTCATTAAGTGAATGTAAAGGACCATTAATTTGTCCGATATTGGAAGAGGACCCTCAAAAGTAGGTGTGATAACCCAAGGTGTGTTAGAAAAATCTGTTTTGTTCACAAATATGGCTTTTGAGTAGTTAAATGGTTTGTTATAAACAATATTTTCCAATTTTGACCGACTCTCGTCTTACGCATCTAATTCCTCTTGTGATTGTATTCAACAACACTCATAATGGAATTATCAATTCTATGTTATGCCTTTGTAAACTTGAGTTTGGTTTGAATGCTCTATTTGAAAACTTTGGTTTGTAATCGCAAGATTCGATCCATATCCATTTGGATTTGGTTTAAAGTAAACTTTTGAATAGTTGTTATTGACTTACCATGTTTATAAACAACATTTTGAAACTCTTTGATTTTGTTTTGTAAGTCGACAATTTCTTCAAGATAGTCATCTATTCATTTTGTTGAATGCTTTTTATACTCGAGAGCTGTTTTGACAAGTTAACAACTCGGACTTGGCTTTTGAGTTTCAAAGTGAGGCGTTAAGTTGTTGTTTATGATCGTATTTCAGTTGTTCTATTTGAGATAATAAAGCATTCTTAGATGCAACTAGATCACGTATCTGTTGTTCCAATGATTTTTCGTTTTGGTGAGATTTAGCAAAATCGACTTTAAAACCTTTTTCACGTTTTTCTTGTTTTTGAAAATTGTTGAGTTGAAATTTTAAGCATTCATTATCCTTAGTCAACAGTGTATTTTTGTCTTTTAGTTGCTGTTTGATGTTTTTGCACAATTCCAATCGAGATTCTTGGTCTTTAAGTAAGGGCATGAGCACAAGATCTAGATGAGACAAAATTCGACTTGTTCAACGTGAGTCTCAACATGATCATTGTTCGGATCCTCAAGTATAACCAGGTCAACTTGATTATCAATAGTAACCATAAGGTCATCTTGATCGTCAAATATTACTACGGGATCTATTTGATTATCATCGGAATGAGATGTAGACGGCTCCTGTTTAACACTCTGAGCCTCGTCGGATGTAGATGTTGGCGGAGATATCAGATCATGTATAAGAATGTTAGGATCCGGTACTTGAGACAAGTCGTCAGTGTCATACACTGGGCCTGTATCACTAATGTAGAGTTCTTGCATGTTAGCCATTAACATCACAGCTGCATTTTCCTGCAAGTCCTCCATGTCATCATCTGAATCAGCATTTGCCATGAAGCTCTGTTCCTTTTTGGAAAGAGTTCCACCAGCTTCATCCTTTAGAGCCAAGAGTAAAGCCTCTTTGTGATAAGCGTTGCCTCTTGTCCTCGTCTTAGGTCATGCATTAGCCAAATGACCCTTCTCATTACAGTTATAACAATGAAGACCATTAATCCCAGTCTGAGCATTACCCTGTTCAACCACTTGAGCCATTTGTTGTTGTGGAGCACCCATGTTATTCCTTCCTATTGGATTAAACCCTTGACCACCGCCCATCGGATGAATATTACCATGATTTTGAACCTCAACTCTTCCATTGTTAACAACAGCCTGATTCCTTGTGTTAGATGAGGTGCGAATGCGATTTTTGGATTTGTTGGAGTATCGACCAAAGGCTCGAGCAATCATAACAAATCCTTGTTGCAATGCATCAAAAGCTTCAGCATCCTCATTTGATTCACTGTAAAGTGCTTGAGTATTGTTGTTGTTATATGGAACCAGTTGATTTTCTTGTGGTATTTGCTGTTGTGAAGGATCATAAGGTGTTATCGTAGCGGATGGTTGAGCGATGAGGTTGTGGAGGATTTGTGAATATAGTTTGTAAGGTCGATGAATGAGGATAACAAGCTTGAGCCCACAAAGCTAATTGTTGATTATCCGGAAGTGAAGGTGAGACAGGGAGTCCACGGATAACTCTTTCTTTGTCAACATCTTTTTGTTGGGGCTTCAAATAGTCGTACAACAATCCGTATGTAGCATGATGAAGGTTCTTCGCTTGACGGAAGAAAATGACATACTTTTCCCATTCAGGACCAAGACTACTCAGGAACTTAGTGTTGACTGCAATTCTTTGCATGATGATGTTATCTTTGTCCAAGTCATTGATGATGTCTGAGAATCAATGATGATATGACTCTAATGTCTCTCCGGGTTCAATCATGAAGTGTTCATAAGCCAAGTAGATTTTGGATTCCATGTCTTCTTGATTGAGTTTTGTGCCTTCCATGAGAAGATGAATATGCTCCCACATTGCTTTAGCAGTCTTTTGAGCATCAACACTTCAAAGTATCGGATTGGGTAATCCCAAAAGGATGTATTGAATTGCCAGTTCATCGGCTTCAAATTGTAGAAGTTGATCAGCAGTAAGTTCATTAAAACCGACAACGTTGGTGAGATCATCTCTTGGTGGATTAGCAGTTGGATCTCAAGATGCGGTGATAGTAGGCATCTGAAATGGACCTTCCATGATGGCCTTCTTCAAGAACTTGCCATGTGGCTTCTTTAGATCACAAAACCTAAAGAACCTGATCACCCATTGATCATATTTTCCGGGAGTGAGCATTGGAGGTCTATCAAGTGATCCAACTTCATGTATGGATTGTTGGCTACTTAAAGCTTCACACATTTTTCCAAACCAAGACGGTTCCTTCATAGTATTCCTGGATGGATGTTGATTGTGAATGTTTGTGTAAGGTTGTACTTGAAGACTAGGTGGTGGTTGAATCATTTGTGGTTGAATTGCTCCTTGAGGAAATTGTTGTTGAAATTGTTGTTGTTGTTGTTGTAATTGTTGATACAATTGTTGTTGTTGATTGAGTTGTTGTTATTGTTGTTGTTGTTGAGGATACACATGAGGAAAGTAACTAGAGTATGGTGGTTGAGACATCTTGAAAACTTGTGTTGATGATGGATCTTTGTAGTCGAATGAAAAATTTGTTGATGAAGTATCCTTAGGCGTAGAAATCAAGCTTAGGCAAAGAAAATACCTTATGCGTAAAAACACCAACTTACGCGTAAGGAGTGAGCTTACGCGTAGGATTTGCTTACGGGTAGGGTTAAGAAACCTTAGCTTATGCGTAAAACAAAAGCTTAGTAGTAGAATGCTTATCGTAAGATTTGCTTATCGTAAGACAAGGCTTAGGCGTAAGAAAATGCTTATCGTAAAGATTCTCTGGCGTAAGTGTTTGCTTAGGCGTAAAACTAGGGTTTTGCCCAAAATCCTTTACACTTATACCGGTGTAAAAGATATCCAAAGTCAAAGTGTTTTCGGGCTTATCCAAGCAAGAAAACACCTGAGTAAACCAAGAACACTAAAGATTAAACCAAGGAAAACCTTATCGTAAACTTTGATATCTTACGGCATTATAACTAGGGTTTAGTTACGCGTAGGAACGGCCATTCTTAACCAAAACTGATTTTTAAGCACACCAATGTTTCTAAGCCAGATTTTTTAGATGAAAAAGCTTTAATATCACCAAAATATCACAAAAGTGTAAAACTTGATGATCAAAAACGATTTATTACCTTACGCGTAAAACAATCTATACGTATCAAACCAAGCTTAAAACCAAAGAAATACCCGTAAAGTTTCAAACTTTTTACCAAAAACTTAAATTTTAACATCTAATAACCTTTAAAGTACAAGAATCTTGAAGTTTATAGTGAAAAAATCAAAGCTTTTAATCGTTTGAATGTTTGATATCCGAGACTTACGCGTATCACAAAAACCTTCAAAAACAAAACCGTTTACCCAACTATTTTGCGAATGATACCACTGTTAGGTCACCATTTATGTAACACAAGCATCAATATAAGAAGTATAGATAAGAAATGGATCGGATGAACACGTTACACACTTATGCGTAAGAATGAAAGAAAGTTTATGCTTAATATAAATGTGAAAGTGAACAACCAACCTTCTAAGGAAGTTTTACAAGGCTATTTATAGGAGAGGGAGCTAGGGCAACACTCCTAGTCCCTTCCTTTCCTTATTAGGCTTGGGCCAAGGCTTATGGGCCTTCTACATAAGCCGTAGCATAATAACAAACATAAAGGCCTAATTAAGCTAACTATTACATATTAATTACTAACACTTGTAATCAAGTTTAGGAGTGATTCCAACAATATGTATTCAAGAGTTATAGTTGTCTTGTTTCATCCCTTCGACATTGAAACTTATAAACGACTTGGCTGAACAAATCTTTGTGTTTAAGAAACGAAGCAAGAGATTTGTGGGAAATATATTATATCATTGAATTGGTAGAAAGGATTACATCATTTTGAAATGAACACTAAGACAACTACCAATAATGCTTGCTTTCCCATGAGAAGCTTTCAGTATATTGATTTTAATAAAAATAAAGTAAGTTTTACATCTATGAGGTTATGTAATTATACTTGCAGAGTCGAGGCTCTATAATTGTGTCTACATAGACACACATAAATCATGTGAACATAGGCTATGCTCGTAATCGCCTCGGCGAGACACCTATATATTATGTGAACAGAGCCGAAGCTCTGCAATCGTGTCGAAGGAGACACCTGTGAATCAGAGGCTATGCTCTGTAGTTGTATCGACAGAGGCTTATGTCAGCATATGTGATGCTCCATAGTCATATCGACAGAGACTTATGTCAACATGTGTGAGGCACCGTCATCTCAATAGAGCTTGTAAGAAATGCCTTGTCAAAAGAGGCTTTGTCAGCAGTGGACTTATCATCACGAGTGACATAATAAAGCTTAGTATAAAATTACTTAAGGCTTATTTACGTACATCACGTATCTAACATGTGTGGATTATGTTTTATGCTAAAAACAACATGAAAGCTCTAACAGAGGTTCTAAGAACATAGGGTATCCTCTGTCAATGTTGTACTATCTCTAATGATCATTGTGTCATAAGGATAGGCTCAATAAAAGATGGTTTATAGTGCTCTATATAAACATCAAAAGTTTCATATGTAGATAATCTGATTTGTAGTGAAACAAAGGCAATATAGCGTATTAGTTTCGTAGAAAACATACCAGATTGACAAAGGGTATCCTATTTCGTTAATGTACTGTCTTTGTTCACCTTGTGGTAAACATTTTGCGAAGGAAAGTTCTGGCCCTACTTGAGTGTACCGTTATGTGCCCCAATTTTCTTCTTCTTAGGAAAACCCATGACGAAGACTTCCACAAAGACTTCTTCTCAAAATGAACCCGAACAGAGGCTCCTACGAAGGTTATTGAACCTTCTCTCCAAAACAGACCATAACAGGGGTTGCTACGGAGTCTGCAACGGAGGCTCCTACGAAGGTTGTTGAGTTTGAACCTTCTTCTTAAAACGAACCCAAACAGAGTCTGCAACGGAGGCTCCTACGAAGGTTGTTGAGTTTGAACCTTCTTCATAAGACGAACCCAAACAGAGGCTGCTACGGAGTCTGCAATGGAGGCTCCTATGAAGGTTGTTGAGTTTGAACCTTCTTCATAAGACGAACCCAAACAGAGGTTGCTACGGAGTCCGCAATGGAGGCTCCTACGAAGGTTGTTGAGTTTGAACCTTCTTCTTAAAACGAACCCAAACAGAGGTTGCTACGGAGTCTACAATGGAGGCTCCTACGAAGGTTGTTAAGTTTGAACCTTCTTCATAAGATGAACCCAAACAGAGGCTGCTACAGAGTCTGAAATGGAGGCTCCTATGAAGGTTGTTGAGTTTGAACCTTCTTCTTAAAATGAACCCAAAGCGAGAGGTTGCTACGAGTCGCAATGGAGGCTCTACGAAGGTTGTTGAGTTTGAACCTTCTTCATAAAGCGAACCCAAGCGAGGCTGCTACGGAGTCCGCAATGGAGGCTCTCTGAAGGTTGTTGAGTTTGAACCTTCTTCATAAGACGAACCCAAAAGAGGTGCTCACGGAGTCCTGCAATGGAGGCTCCTACGAAGGTTGTTGAGTTTGAACCTTCTTCTTAAAACGAACCCAAACAGAGGCTGCTACGGAGTCTGCAATGGAGGCTCCTACGAAGGTTGTTGAGTTTGAACCTTCTTCATAAGACGAACCCAAACAGAGGTTGCTACGGAGTCTGCTCCGTTTAAACCCAACAGAGGTTGTTGAAATGGTAAACGTAAAGTTTGTGGTTGGTGTAAAATCTCGTGATTAGAGATAAAAGTGGAGATTTTAGTGGTGCTACCATGTGGTAACAAGGATGTAGGGAATTACGGTTGAATTCAACCGTTATTTATGGAAACAGTTATTTGACTCGAAAAGCGGACTTATTGTTGCGTGTCCCACGGATGGCGCCACCGATTGTACAAAAGATGCACATACCAGGCCGTCAATGGTGATTGACGGAGATAGGGGTGATGGTGGTAATGCCGAGTGCAAGATAACCTGAAAATAAGAAATACGAAGACACTACGTTAAGTGATTACGTAGGGGTAGGACCCTGCGAAACACCTCCGGCGTGAGAGTAAGTATGACTTATGGTTATGTAAGTGTGTGTAAGTAAAGAGATGAGTCTTGAATGAACTTTCCCTAATTCTCTTCCCGTCCAACCTATTTATAGTGGAAGAAATAGGGTTAGGGGCACCTCTGCGCAAATGTCGGAGAACATGGGAGCGTCCAATGTTTGTGGGTAACCGCTGAGGCTTAGTGACCACGTTCTCAAACTTGGCGGAAAGCCAGAAAGAGAGGAGATCGAGGTTTGACCAAGTCGGGAGACCTTACTTGCGCCTACGCATGAAGGGGTTCGTCGAGGCTGCTCGGAGGGGCTCGACGATGGCGGAGGCCTTGACGAGAGGGGCTCCGTGCGGTGGATGAGGAGGCTCCGTGCAGTGATGAAGGCCTTGATGGGGCCAGCTCGAACCGGCGGAGGTTAGACACTATGAGTGCTTTGGGTGCAGGTCAAAGGCATAGGCTTCTTCCTTTAGGAGGGTACATCATACCCTCTGTACAAATGGTAAGCTAAGTACCAGAGTAACGGTAACACTCGTTAGCAGAACGGAGGGTACGTCATCAAACCCTTTAAGCCATCCCTTTCTTTTTGTTACATCCACTAAAAAAAATATTTTACACTTTAAACCTTAGCCTACCCTTTGTTAATGTCTAAATGGTGGGTTGCTAGTTACTTGGTATGATGGATTGTTTTTGATGATTATTAGTTAGCCGCACTTTGCCATTCGTGTGTGCCATTCCGACAAAGACGAAGGATGCATACTTCTTATTTGTATTTTTGGGGTGTATGCTTATACGAAGTGTGGGGGAGATGTGATGTATGAAGAAAAAAAGTCATCGAAGGAAAAAAATGATGAAAGAAAAAAAAAAATATATGTGATGACAATTATAGCCAATGTGCTATATTATTATGAAGATGAAGTATGTTTGAGATATCGATTAGCCAAAGTGCTAAGACGTGATATATATATTTGGTGATCGATGTGAAGAGAAGATTGTAACTATAATCATTTTCAGGTTTGCGGATTGTTCGGTAACTAACAACATGGGTATTAGACTTGACTTTATTTATCTTTTAACACCAATTTAAGAAATATTCCCATGTCTTATCCCTTCCATTTTGGCTTTGAGAAAATATGAAGTGCGTGAATATTTTAGTGACTATCCGGTTCTTAAAGGATCGAATGGCCTTGACGATCTAGTGCATATTTTGGTGACCATCCGTTATCACGAATAATGCGCCATGATCCAAGGTATACTCTAGTGACCATCCGTTGTTTGACTTAATCAAGAATTCACGCGAGCGATCTATTATATCCTAGTATGAAATATTTCAACATAAGCCCGATAAACCCCTTAAGACTAACCCGAATAAAAGCCCTCTTTAGATGTTTACACTTGGCGCTTACGTCACGTCGTTGGAGTTTTGTTTCTTGTACAAGCCTATGGTAATATTTAGATCATGACTGAGCAATATGAGTGTACTATTCCTTAATACTATCCATCACTAAATAAATTGAGTGTTGAGTGAATTATACTTCATTCCATTTTTGTGAGGTGCTTAGCCATGTTATCAAGCAAGAGAATTAATGGGGTATTGTCAAACATCTCGATTTTTCACCTCTAAAAGCTTAAAACGATGAATTTTATCTTGTACTTGTAATTGTTAGATTTGCATCATATTTTTATTAATCATATTTCATGCACCATGTGGGTTTTATTTTTCTTAATTTCTAGATTTGCTTGAGGGCAAGCAAACCCTTAAGTGTGGGGGAGTTTGCGCCCATTTTTCGCTTATTTTTATATATGGTTAAAAAAAATAAAAAATAATAAAATAATAAAAAAAAACCCCAAAAAATATTCATATTTTGAAAATTTTCTTTTCGTTTTGTCATTTAGGTATGTAGTTTAATTTTTCTTTTCTTAGATTTGCTTGAGGGCAAGCAAATTTTAAGTGTGGGGGAATTTGATAACGCTCAAATTGTGCATGTTTTAGTAGCGTTATCCGTGCTTTTACGTATGTTATTTGGTGATAATCATATGCTTTTGTTACTTAATCATACAAAAGTGTGTATGCTAGTTCATTTGTAGCCAAGTACAGGAAAGTGGAGAAAAAGACGGAAAAAGAAGTAAAATACGAAGATTTATCCACGTACAAAGAATTCCCGACAAAAGCAAGACTTGTGGAGTATATTCGAGAAGATAAAGTCATGAAGTTGTCACTCCTAAGACTCAAGAATAAACTTCAAGAAGGAAAACAAGAAAGAAATGAAGAAAAAAAACTCAAACGGAGAAATATTGAAAGACTCGTTGTTCCTGACACACCTTCACCATTTTGGCCATATCTTGAGCATACGAACTCCGATTTAGGTGATTCAAGCGGCCGCGGAAAGCTAAGAGAAAGATATACAATTTTGGATTTTGAACCTTTCTGTCAAATGCCTCCAGCAGATCGGTCAAGCCCCGCAACCGATTCGGCTGAAGGGAAGTCGAGAAGACCAGCCGATCGGCTGGGAGGCCTGGTTCTGCCATTTCTTCATCAATAAGAGTCCTAGCATGTTCCAAATATTTATAGGTCCTTCAAGACTATATTCTAGGTTCTTCTAAGCTCCTTGGAGGCCAAGTTTAGCATTGATGACCCCTAGCCTTGGAAGTAGCATAAATAGAGGCCTTTGCAAGCATTTCTAATCATCCCAACTTGAGAGAACTTCTCTCACCCCATTCCTACCACCACTACTCTTTTTAAAAGCCCAAAATTTGTCCATAAAATCCCAGGAAACTTTGAAGGTCCAAGAAGTCATCATTTGGAGGTCAAAACATCAAGAAGTCATCACCAATCTTTGAGGCATCAAAGCCTTGTCATTTGTAATCTCATTTTGTCACAATTCTCAAATTCCGATCATTTCTTAAACTCAATATTGATCATATTAGTTCATGCATGATTTTCATTTCACGTTAAACGCATAATTTCATATTAAATAAACGTTATCGCGTGAGTTATTATTTTGAACATTTAATCCGTTACTTTCAAAATGATCCCGATATATTTTATACTTACATTTAGTTTATAAAACTATATTTTGAGTTTACCTAGTGTTCTAAATTTATTTTGTACATAAATCGTTAAATTTATATTATTACGACGCTTTTCCTAAAACTACACGATAATTATTATATCACTCAAATTTTACAAGAAATGTATTTTTACAATTTTATGATCTCATTATACTTCACTTTGATCCATTAAAACTTATTTTAGTCCATACTACTCAAAGTTCACAACTATATACAAGTTACAACATCTTTCACTTAACTACATTTTTCTTACAAATAATTACTTACACAATTTCTACAATATATAAAAAAAAAAAAAAAAAAGTATTTTGAGATGCATCCCCCCCCCCAAAACCGGCCATGTGGGGAGGGTAAGCATTTAATGGGTTGGTAACAATTTTCTTCCTACATGTATAGATATACACTCAAAGTATTTACACAATTACTATCACAATCATTCAAGTCTTCTAGCCAAAGTCTTCTCTCTTTTTTTTTCCTTCTCTCTAAAACCGGCTCTCATGGTGTTCCAAGAAGAAAACATCAAAATTTTTCAAGATCAAGCATAAACAATCTAGATTACACTCTTATTAAGGTTTTGAAATAAAAACCTAGGGTGTTTAGGTTAAACCTTGGTTCTTTGCACCTCATCATAATAGCTTGTAAGCATATTACTATCATTTTACATATTTCATCTTCATTTCATATTTATTTCTTTATATTTGGTGCAAACATGCATGACTTATGTTGATTTATACCATTTTTACATGATTTTTAGAGTTATATATATATAAAGTCATCCTATAATTATTCCCTTGGTATATTTTGGTCTTGATGATGTTTAGGAACCCATGACACCCTAAGAAGGTGTATGGTAGGATTAGATTAGCTTTGGAGTTGATTTGAAGGGATTGGAATAGGTTTAATACGAGAAAACTATTTTCGATAAGTATAAAAAGTGTTCTGTCCTTATTTTGTTTTTCTGGAAAATCCGACAGTAGGCACGAATTTTTGGCCTTGATATTTAGAAAATATACTTTAAAACGAATCCGTGGCGGCTTGAACGGATTAAAGCGGAGTTATAACGAAGAAGTTATGAATTTTAAAGTTGACGATGAAATATATATTTTTCGAAAATTTCAGATACTATTTTTACTTTATTCGAGTCAAAAGCGAGCCTTAAGCTTTACAAATTATTTCGACTTATCAAAACATATTAGTATACTTTGATACGAAGCTAAGGACATATAATACGTGAAAGCGGATTTGAAGCGACTAAGATATGCACGTTTTCATAAACTTGCCGTAACTATTATTTTAGAAAACTATATTATTTTTACGAGACAAGTGTTACGGTAACTAAAACGACCATGTTGAAGGCTGTTTTAACTATGATGTGGAACTTTTGGAGCGAAATATCTTCTAATAAAATCAAGATCACCAAGCATATTTTTCAAAGCGACCAACCGTTTGTATAGCGGAGTTTAATAAATTATTCACGGATGCTTAAAATTGGCGAAACTCACTTTTACACAACAATTAGACAAAATCACCATCTTTAACCCTTATTATCTTTATGTTCGAAACCTCGATGACGAAAACTCATGAGCTGAAACTTTTAGATTTTGATACAAACTTTCTAAAACTGCCGAGTTCGTTTCCTAACGATCGACGCACACCATTTTACGACTAGTTTTTGAAGCCATTTTTGTCAATTTCATGAAATTTCCGGCGACTTTATTTCTGACGAAAAGTGTTAATTTCACAATAAATCATTACAAAACCATTGTAGGATGACATTTTGACGTAAAACTTGTAAAGTGATTTAAGAATGGTCAAGACGTCAAAAGAGGATTTTTCAACGATAAGTAATATTTTGAAACTTGCAAATGGTATAAATAACATACGAAATGCATGCATAACATTACATCATGACTTATTGCATATCATATCATTCATAATAGGTCAGTTTCGAGATTCACGCTACATCTCGGTGTAACCACTTTTGTCATCGCATCTATTCATCAAGTGAGTAATCACATCCCCTTTTACCGTTTTTACTATATTTTGGGGCGAAATGCATGAACCTTTCTTGAGCTAAATTGATCACTACTTTTATTAACTTGTTTGACTAGAACTTGTGAATTCGAATCAAATCCTTGAACTTAATTACGAAATTATGACTTGTTAGAACTTATTGAACCGTACATGTTATGACCTTGTCCCAAAGTCTCCCATGTTCGGAGCATCACTATAAAGTCTCCCATGTTCGAGACATCACTATAAAGACTCCTATGTTCGGAGTATATCTTTGGGAAGAGGCACCAGTATATCTTTGGGAAGAGGCACCAAGATATCTTTGGGAAGAGGCACCCATTATATCTTTGGGAAGAGGCACCCAACATAACTTTGGGTAGTGGCACCCAGTTTAATTTGGTTTCATCAGTAGCATCTCGGAATTATTATTCGCGGTTCTAGATTGTGAACTATTATGACCGCTTATACTCGACTACTTCATACGCTATATTTTGTGCAATGGGTTGTGAATACACAGGTTGCAAGTTTTGTATGGGCGGAACTTGGAACTGAGTGGATTTACAATGCCTTTGCTTTGTGGATTATTTTCGTTGACCGAAAGCTTTGAAAATTTTTTTCTTACGAGTTTTCTTATTTTGCTAAACATGTTTACTCACCAACTATTTTCATAGTTGACCCGTTTTTCTCTCATGCATTTCAGGTGATCATTAGTAAGCTTTTCTACCAGGTCTTGCATAATGAAGTTTTCACTTGTTACTACAAATCATTATGTAATAGAACGCAATATTTTGGGAACTAAACTTTGTAATATATTTGCCGATGACGGCTAAACTAGTATTGTAATGGCGTATTATTTCTTTTTAATCTTAACGTTGGTATGTTCTATTATCTTGTGCTTATGTTCCTTCCGTTACACTCGTATTTCCGCCTCCATGAGGTGTGATGATTGGTACCGAGCCAAAGGTTATAGAGAATGCCGATTTTTCAAAAATAAAATCACGACTATAACCGAATAATTTTATTTTATTAAACATTGAACATCATCCGAGTCATCTAGTCCTATCGTTGCATCGTTAATCATAAATTATACATAGCCGATCAACTATGTCTAATTTATGAAGAACCATACAATGATAAGAGTAGTTTTAAATTATGTTTAGTCGAGTCTTTTGAGTGCGGTCTTTGAAGTTGCATTGGTCGAATTGGGTATGCATAGCATGTTTTACGTTCACGTCTACATTACCGTACCTTGTTCATATCTTCTCTTTTCCATCTTTCGACTTGTTAGACATAGCATGCCTCTGTTCTGTCATGTTTCGATCACTATAACACATATTACCACCGTTCGCACCTCATCGACTTCGTTAGAATGTCGTTTACTCAACCCGATGTTTTGGTCCTCTGAGGATCATGGTGCAAGAAACACACGCTCGAGGAGGCAACAACAACGACAACCCAAACAACAATGACAATCCAAACAACAACGCTGCGGAATAGCGGATCTACTCACCCAAATTATAACACATCTCGATGCTAGACGACCAACAACGGAGAAGGTACTTCAAACGGCGGTCAAGGATGCGACTACAAAACTTTCATGACATGCAAGCCAATGGAATTTCATGGTCTGAGGGTGCCATTGAATTGCTAACTGGTTCGAGAATGTTGAGTCGAAACTTAGTATCACGAAATGTCTTGAAGGAAACAAGGTTGAGTTCTCTGTTTGGTCTACTACGGTCGAGCATTGACACGGTGGAACAACCAATTGCGAGACTAGAGGAAGAGGGGCCGCAAATCGTTATCTTGGGAAGCATTTAAGAAACTATTAGCGATGAGTCTGAGAAAAGATGAAGTGCGAAGCTAGAAGCGGAATTTTGGAATCACTTGATGGTTGGAGTAGAGATCGACAAGTACACGATCCGCTTCCACGAGTTAACTAGGATGGTTCCTCGTATGGTTTCCTTTGTGGAGAAGTTGATCGACCGATATATATGGGGATTGATACCGAAATTGAGAGGATGTCACCGTCGAACCCAACCACTGCAAGCCGGCGTGGGTATGGCGATCGCTTGACAAATGATGTGATCAGTGCGGAGAACTAACAAAACAAAGCGACAATGGACGAAAGCGGGAGGATCACCAAGGAAGCCGAGACCGTGGTCGGCAAGACAAGAGGCAACGAATAACCGGGAACTATGGGCGACTACCGGGGCGCAAAGGATATGTAGATCCACATCCTTTGTGCACTCGATGTAATTATCATCACTTAGAGAGGCTAGAAGGTGCGACAAATGTGGACGAGATGGGCGGCAGCGAAATTGCTCAAAGAGGCGGAAATCAGGGCGAGAGAAAAGCATGTTACGAGTGTGGAGTCTAGATCGCCGCAATACTGTCCAAAGTCGAAAGAACTCCCGATCAAGGAGGTGTCGTCCAAACTGGCGTTGGCAATAGAAGATCCACAAGATCGAACATTGAAATTCCTCCCGCGCGTGGTCGAGCATTCTATCCGGGTACCGAGGAAGCCCGCAACGCGAACGGGTACATTCTTTTGAGCAACCACTTTATTTCAGACAACATGATTTTGAGTGCATAACTTCCTTCCGATTCATATCACGTTCACGACATTGATTAATTTGAGACCTATTGATATCAACCGTAGTTGTTATATATTTTGTTGATTTGATTTGATTTGTGTAAGCAAATCGAATATCGAGCGAATCTTTCAAAGACTACATTCAAAAGACTTGTTTCTAGCTTGATCTAGTGACGTTCTTGTTTGATGAGTTGCGAAAGTCGAGCTAAGAAACAAGCTTCTTGATGAGTATGTAAATACTCATCATTTTATACAAAATAAAGCGCAAAATCATCGAAAACACTCATAAACACATCAAAATGATCAAAATATCACAAATCGGTGTTTTATGTGTTTTAAATGCTAAAATATCAAAATCGGATGAAAAACATATCAAATTTGCAAAAATTGCGGTTTAGTCCCCAAGTTTCATAAATTGTCAAAATAGTCCACGAGCCATAATTTCAAAAGCAAAAGTCACCAAGGTCCTTTTAAAATCAAAATTTGTCAAAATAAGTCCTTTGGTGAAAAATATACAAAGTTTGAGAAATTTACAAAATGGTCCTCCAGTTTGAAATTTGGCAAGATTGGCCCTGGAATTTTGAAATTGGCAATTCTAGTCCTTATACTTTTGAAAGTGTCATTTTCAGCCCTTGGATCAAGTTTGATGAATTGGCGATTAGGTCCTTGCATTTTGATTTGTCAAGAAAGGTCCTTGTGATTTAAAACCTTTAAACCCATTATGACCCTTTCACACCTTGGACCCCTGTCAAAATCAATTGTGAACCCCTATTATTAACACCGTCGGTCAAACCAACAAACCATCCCTTCCCGCTTTTCCTCTCCCATGTCCGCCCACCATTCCGACCTCCTTCCGCTCACCATGTCCCCCCCTCTCGTGAGCTTCAAGAAGCAATTAATGCACCCTTACCCACCATATCTTCTCCAAGCTGCTAGAATCACCTTTTGGCGCCAAAACATATTCAAAGGCCAAGATCGGGTTTAAGCCATCCAATGGTCAGAAACAACGGGAACCGCTTTGAATAGAGAGAAAACCTTTGGATTATAAAAGGAGCATTTGGAAGCAAGAAGAGAGAGCGCTAGTTTTATTTTTAATCTTTAATGTCGTTTTAATCTTAAAGCTTTAGTTTAGTATTAAACCTGTAATTTTCTGTTGTAATGTACTCTTTATAAGTATTTGGATCAATATAAATCATTTTCAAGTGATTAATTCAAGGTTTATATCAAATTCATATTTTGTGTCCACTGTTGCAAATTTCCAAGTCTAAGTCTTATACACAAGCTTCAAACATATCATTTCTCAGTTCTAAATAGCTTTTAGAAGCTTACAAAAGCTTTTTATAAACTTAAATTCAAGTTTTAAGCACATTTGGATATTGGTCAAAGAAAGTCAAACAGGGTCAAATTGGTAATGGAGATGGTCAATGGGTGAAGCAGAGCTGGATGTGGGTTGATATTAAGCTAGGTTAGGGGTTTGGTTAGGTTAGTGGTCCATTGTTTCAGTATTGGCTAACCATTGTGGTTTGGACCCTTGTAAGTGAAATTTTAAATTTCTTTGCATTATCTGTTTTGGCAGCTATAGACTGGTTCAAATCTGTCAAACAAGTTGTATCTTGGTTAACCATACTTAATTTGATCATTAATTTTAGTTTGCTTAGTATTTAGTTCAACTTAATTGCAAAAACAGTTTACAAAGGTGTGTTTGGTACAACTGTGAAAAGCATTGTATAGGCTAGTTCATTGATCAAATCTGTTGGTACATGATTGTTAACTCCATATAAACTCATTTGAGTCTTAGTTTATGTCGCAAAACCACAAAAGTCAAAATAAGTTGCAATCATCTTCTTTGTGAACTGATGTGGATTTGATTGGAATTCCTTGTTTGGTGTTTAAAAGTCTTAAACAGAGGTTGCATTGTGTTCTTTTCATTCAAAAACATCAATATCAGTCATCAAAGTGGATTCAAGTTTCATTTTAGTCAAAGTGTACAACCTTTTTCAAAAGTCAAAATGTGTCAAAGTTGGTTTTTGCAGATCTTGCAGATTGTGCACAGATCTTATTAAAGCTTTCCAAGGTCTGGATTTTTGGCTATAAGTAGTCTACTAGGAGGTCTATAGGACCTCACATCTGGTTTTAGCTTTTGCCCTTTGGATAAGCTTGTGCAGAAGCTCAAAACAGGCCCCATTTGCCCTGCTCACAGGGCTCAGCTAACTGAGTGATTTTCTCAGTTTTAGCCAAGCTTGCACAGAGCTTATGGAAGCTTGTCAAGGGCTGATCTTTTGGTCATAGGTAGTCACTTAGGTCTAGTTTAGGACTTGATAATTGGTTTTTAATTTTTAGCTTATTTGGGTGCTTTTTCTTGGACTGCAAGTTGTTACCATTTCTGTTTTTAGCTTAATATCAAAATCATCAAATCTGTGATATTGTGCTATTCAGTAGCTTTAGCTTGTTGTTTTTAGTTTCATTGTGGTTAATTTAGTATTCCATAGCTTCTTTAATCAGTGGGATGCTTGTCTCGTTCACTTAGCTTATTAAAGAGCTTATTCATAAGCTCAGTTCACAGCAGATCCATTTTTCTCCACACAACCACTTGCTTTTCCATTTTTCCTAGCTTCTTACTTTCATTTTAGAGTTTTCCTGAAATTTTCAGATTTTTCCTAGCTGTTTTGCTATTTTTCTTAATTTAATCTAGTTTTTAAGCATTTTTAATTAGCTTTTAATACAAAAATTCGAAAAGGTTCAAAAAATTAATTTTCAATTTTCTTAGACTTAGATAAATATAAAAGTAGAAAAAGTAATTTTCCATATTTTTCATAGTTCATTTGGTAATTTTTAGTGATTAAATTAGTTTTTAATAGTTTAAAATTCCTAGAAAATAGAAAAATAATCATAAAAATGCAAAAATAGTTTTTAAAACTCTATTTTGATATTTTAGACTTTTCCATTTCATAATTTTATTTTTCTAGCTTTATTTCCTAATTTCTTGTATTTTAGGTAATTATTAATTAGTTAAAAATAGTTTTTAATTAGTAATAATTAATTAATTAGTTATAAAAATAATTTTCTTTTTCTAAAAAGTTTCTTATATCATTAGGATTGTAAAAATGTATTTTTCATACTTTTAGGATTTATATTGAATAAGTTTCACTTTTTATTTTGTACGTTTGCGTAATTTTAATTTAAACGTAAGTTTTTAGTTTTAAGTTTTAAACGTTCATCATTTTAAAAATAGTGATAGCGTTTATTTAATATTTTTAATCTTTTTAATTTCCTTTAATTTTCATTTTAGCCCTTGTAGTTTATGTCCTTTCTCCGTAGTTATAATAATTCCAAATCTCCTTTTCCGTCCAAATTCCTCGATCACTATCGTGAGGTGATCCATTACTGCTGACTCATTGGGACATAACGACAGGAGACCCTATACTCCTCGGATCTTCATTGATTTCGTGCTTAAGTTGTTTTAAGTCATATTCTGATTTGGTCATTCACTAGTGACCGGTTTGTGTGATTAGACTTGACGGTTTTAGCATCAAATTACAGCGCGTATTCACGGGAGTGTGTAGTTGATTGTCTTACGTGTAGCAGATTAGTGATTTGGATATTCACTCTTTGTTCATACCATCCATCTCATGTGTTTATATTTTCTTTAAAAATCAAAATCCAAAAGATTTTCATTCTTTGTTTTTGCAAAATGTTTTCAAAAATACCAAAATATTCATCTTTACCCTCTTACCCTTTTGATTCTTTATCCTTTACCCTCGTCCATTTGATTCTCACTTCTTCCATTCTCATGGAATCTCTCGAGGACGACTGGGACGAAGTTGAAAACTTTGATCGTATCTCAAATGTCAAGAATTCGTGTTATTCGTGATGATCCATTCATTCTGCGTAGGGAAATGGAACGAGAAACCGAGGTGACAAAGGACCGTGTACTTCCTCCGATAATGGGAGTACTAAAACGTCCAACCTACGGTTATCCAAAGACCTAACCCTCAATTGCTCATAAGCCGCCTAGAATTGATTCTAAACTTTCACGATTTACGGTTAAAAGCAAACATGCGAATTTAGACCGGTGACTAGCAAGAATGACTTGCTTAATCTTCACATTTCTCAAGAACCGAACCAGAGACCATAACGGAAGTGGTGGAAATTGCTAGCTCGTGAGCACACCACTTGTCCCACCTCCGGATTTTTCAAAATGTTCTTCGAGACTTGATAGTCATTCGGATCACCATGTTGGTTTTGTTGATCCTTTGAATAAACCGATTCTCTTCATAACTCTCAAATGCAATCGTTTATTCCTTGTGTCGATTGTGGTGAGCCTCTCTTTGGTTCACCCATCGTTGGTGTACATGTGTACAATGTGGTAATGATATCCATAACGGGAGTTGTTTGTTTTGTGGTTCGAGAATTCATTTGATTATGATCCTAATCGAACTCATTTAACGACCTTCAAACTTTGCCAATTACCCATCCCAACCCGACTTATCTTCATATAACCAACAGTTTCATTGTTGTGAATTTTATGGAGGTCCTCACCAAGGATTTGAGTGTCAATCCGAAACACGTTTGTCTATGAACAGCTTTTCCGGTGATGCTCGAGTTTTGGTTATAACCAAAATCCATATGATTCACTGTCTGCACTCAGCAGTTTCTTGTTGTGAGTACTGTGGAGGTCCCATTTCACTCGATTGTCAAATAGGGAACCCGTTCCTTGTAACAATCTTGACTCTTACACGCTTGAAAATTTCCAACTCCACAAGCATTATACGGTTCAAACTCCACCGAGCCGTTATCTCAAGAAATCTCCCAAGATTTTGAAAGCACAATGAAAACACTTGATGATATGATTAGTAACTTTAAGAATCAAGTGAGTGGTGAAAAGACCATAGAGAATTCTTGGCAAGAACGAGAAGAACGAGAAGCTCGCAAATCTAGGGAAGAATTATTAATCCTAGAGCAAGCGGCTCTAAGGCATTCCAAATTTCTCAAGCGCACTCTTATGGCGATGACGAGGAGAGTTTTATCCTTTTACGATAATACTTCTCAACCCTCGGTCGGTTGATATTCCAAAGTTGAGATTCCATCTCAAACAATCGCTATCACACCCGAGGCTCCCACTCACTCTCGAATATGGGGACGAGCATCTTGACACTGTTCACGAAAAGGAATCGGACGAATTCATAAAGTCTAGTGTTGATGACCTTGTCCCAATCCGAGAGAGTCACAGGAATTCTTGATCATGTGTGATATCCTCCTCCTCTTGTCTTCCAAGCAGATCATGTTGAGATGTTCTCCGATTCGATGATGATGATTCGTTATCTTGTGGAGACATCGCTTATGTGGAAGATTTACCTTACGAGCTTGTTAGCTTAGAAGAAGAGAATGATGAAGTTCTCGACACTGAAATCAAAGATGAAGCTCTTGAGCAACATTATTGAATGTCGACTTCTCATTTCTAAAATAGAGGCTTTCAAAGAGAAACCTATTTCATCTCCTATCCCCATTAAGGATAGTGACATTCTTTCAGATGATTCGATTCCTAAATGAAAGCCTTGTTTTGATACTATGGGAGAGAAGATTAGTGGCAGTACCACTTCTCGTTCTCATAATTCTCTCCCCGATTATGATTCATTTACAGTAGAGGAGTTCACCAGTGAACTCACTCATATCAATTCTGAATATGATTCATTCACTTTTGAGGAGTTCTCCGGTGAACTCACTCATATCATATCTCCGCGGGAGTATGATAAATTCTACTTTGATCTAGACACTCCCGAGATTTGTCTTGATCACTTAAGCTTAAATGATGAGATTCATAATCCTGAAATTATGGATCCTCCTATAGATGAAGATGAGTTAGTCATGATGTTTATCATGATTTTCTATCTCTTCTTCACCTATCCCGTGGCTTCTCTGCTCTTCACTCCTTGGGAATGAAGACATTATCTTTGATCCGGCATTTCCATATATCATTTTGAGCGGTTCTATGTATATCTCATCGGTGTGGAACTTTCACGTGCTTCAAATGTTTGTCCAAACATCTTGAATGAAAGTCCGATGGAGATTGTTTCTTCCACTTTGCTTCCCCATGAACCAATGAATTGGGTCGAGTCAAGCTAGCGACTGGAAATCAAAAACAAGACACACCATATGGGTTTCACCCATATTTCGACTTCTTACCCTTTCACCACCTAAGTGTGGGGTGATGCCCACATGTTTGAAAAAAAAAAAAAAAAAAAAAAAGAATCATCTTTCTAAATAATGGCCTTAGTATTTCCTTTCACGTTCTTTGTTTCGGCATAACCGGTACTTTGAATATTGAGGGCAATATTCATTTCTAAGTGTGGGGGAATTCTCATGAATTTTATCATATAATTATACCAATTCCCGTTTTTGGCCAAAATTTTTTGGAGTAAGTGTTCTACACTTCTCATCCAGTTATCGATCCGCCATGTCTATAAGACAAAAGGATTGGCTAATCCGAGAGCAAACGGCTCTTGGTAAAGATTTCTAAAATCCGTTTATATGGCTTGCAATTTGCCCAAATTGTATGGTTCTCAACTCACCATATCCTAAAAAGTGAAGAGTTGGCTAGCCCACAAGATTATGGCTTGTGGTAAAGGCGATGGAAAAACCATAATTGGTAATCACTCACCAAAGATAATTTTGATAATTTATCTAAGAGTTGGCTAGTCCGTAAGGGTACGGCACGGTAAAGACAAAATCAAACAGTTGAAAGCGGTGGTTTGCTCAAAATCACATGGTTATCGATGTACCATGGTTCTTACTTGAATCAAACATTTGGCTACCCGAGTAATGGCTTTTGGTAAAGAGATTAAAATCCATTATGTTTTCTCAAATCATTGCTAGGGACTAGCAATATCTCGAATGGGGATTGATGGTATGTAAATACTCATCATTTTGTACAAAATAAAGCGCAAAATCATCTGAAAACACTCATAAACACATCAAAATGATCAAAATATCACAAATCGGTGTTTTATGTGTTTTAAATGCTAAAATATCAAAATCGATGAAAACATATCAAATTTGCAAAATTGCGCTTTAGTCCCCAAGTTTCATAAATTGTCAAAAATAGTCCACGAGCCATAATTTCAAAAGCAAAAGTCACCAAGGTCCTTTTAAAATCAAAATTTGTCAAAATAAGTCCTTTGGTGAAAAATATACAAAGTTTGAGAAATTTACAAAATGGTCCTCCAAGTTTGAAATTTGGCAAGATTGGCCCTCGAATTTTGAAATTGGCAAGTCTAGTCCTTATACTTTTTGAAAGTGTCATTTCAGCCCTTGATCAAGTTTGATGAATTAAGATTAGGTCCTTGCATTTTCAGATTTGTCAAGAAAGGTCCTTGTGATTTAAAACCTTTAAACCCATTATGACCCTTTCACACCTTGACCCCTCACAAAATCAATTGTGAACCCCTATTATTAACACTGCCCACCAAACCACCAAACCATCCCTTTCCCGCTTTTCCCTCTCCTTGTCTCGCCCACCATTCCACCTCCTCTCACCTCACCATGTCCCCCCCTCAAAGAAGCTTCCAAGAAGCAATTAATGCACCCTTACCCACCATATCTTCTCCAATCGCTAGAATCACCTTTACGCCAAAACATATTCAAAGGCCAAGATCAGTTTTAAGCCATCCAATGGTCAGGAAACAACTGGGAACTACTCAGAATAGAGAGAGAAAACCTTTGGATTATAAAAAGGAGCATTTGGAAGCAAGAAAGAGAGACTGCTAGTTTTATTTTTAATCTTTAATGTCGTTTTTAATCTTAAAGCTTTAGTTTAGTATTAAACCTGTAATTTTCTGTTGTAATGTACTCTTTATAAGTATTTGGATCAATATAAATCATTTTCAAGTGATTAATTCAAGGTTTATATCAAATTCATATTTTGTGTCCATTGTTGCAAATTTCCAAGTCTAAGTCTTATACACAAGCTTCAAACATATCATTTCGGTTCTAAATAGCTTTTAGAAGCTTACAAAGCTTTTATAAACTTAAATTCAAGTTTTAAGCACATTTGGATATTGGTCAAAGAAAGTCAAACAGGTCAAATTGGTAATGGAGATGGTCAATGGGTGAAGCAGAATGGATGCGGGTTGATATTAAGCTAGGTTGGGGTTTGGTTAGGTTAGTGGTCCATTGTTTCAAATTGGCAACCATTGTAGTTTGGACCCTTGTAAGTGAAATTTTAAATTTCTTTGCATTATCTGCTTTCGGCAACTATAGGATGGTTCAAATCACAAACAAGTTGTATCTTGGTTAACCATACTTAATTTGATCATTAATTTTAGTTTGCTTAGTATTTAGTTCAACTTAATTGCAAAAACAGTTTACAAAGGTGTGTTTGGTACAACCGTGAAAATCTAGTATAGGCTAGTTCATTGATCAAATCTGTTGGTACATGATTGTTAACTCCATATAAACTCATTTGAGTCTTAGTTTATGTCTCGCAAAACCACAAAAGTCAAAATAAGTTGCAATCATCCCATGTGTGAACCGATGTGGATTTGGATTGAATTCCTTGTTTGGTGTTTAAAAGTCTTAAACAGAGGTTGCATTGTGTTCTTTTCATTCAAAAACATCAATATCAGTCATCAAAGTGGATTCAAGTTTCATTTTAGTCAAAGTGTACAACCTTTTTCAAAAGTCAAATGTGTCAAAGTTGGTTTTGCAGATCTTGCAGATTGTGCATGATCTTATTAAAGCTTTCAAGGTCTGGATTTTGGCCATAAGTAGTCTACTAGGAGGTCTATAGGACCTCACATCTGGTTTTAGCTTTTGCCCTTTGGATAAGCTTGTGCGAAGCTCAAAAGCAGCCCCATTTGCCCTCTTCGCGTGGCTCACTAATCGAGTGATTTTCTCGGTTTAGCTAAGCTTGCACAGAGCTTATGGAAGCTTGTCAAGGGCTGATCTTTTGGTCATAGGTAGTCACTTAGGTCTAGTTTAGGACTTGATAATTGGTTTTAATTTTAGCTTATTTGGGTGCTTTTTCGACCGCAAGTTGTTACCATTTTGCTTTTAGCTTAATATCAAAATCATCAAATCTGTGATATTGTGCTATTCAAGAGCTTTAGCTTGTTGTTTTAGTTTCATTGTGGTTAATTTAGTATTCCATAGCTTCGTAATCGATTGGGATGCTTGTCTCGCTCACTTAGCTTATTAAAGAGCTTATTCATAAGCTCGAGTTCACAGCAGATCCATTTTCTCCACACAACCACTTGGTTTTCCATTTTCCTAGCTTCTTACTTTCATTTTAGAGTTTTCTGAAATTTTCGATTTTTCCTAGCTGTTTTGCTATTTTTCTTAATTTAATCTAGTTTTTAAGAATTTTTAATTAGCTTTTAATACAAAAAATTCAGAAAAAGTTCAAAAAAATTAATTTTTCAATTTTCTTAGACTTAGATAAATATAAAAGTAGAAAAGTAATTTTCCATATTTTCATAGTTCATTTGGTAATTTTAGTGATTAAATTAGTTTTAATAGTTTAAAATTCCTAGAAAATAGAAAATAATCATAAAATGCAAAAATAGTTTTTAAAACTCTATTTTGATATTTTAGACTTTTCCATTTCATAATTTTATTTTCTAGCTTTATTTCCTAATTTCTTGTATTTTAGGTAATTATTAATTAGTTAAAATAGTTTTAATTAGTAATAATTAATTAATTAGTTATAAAATAATTTTCTTTTCTAAAAGTTTCTTATATCATTAGGATTGTAAAATGTATTTTTCATACTTTTAGGATTTATATTGAATAAGTTTCACTTTTTATTTTGTACGTTTATGTAATTTTAATTTAAACGTAAGTTTTAGTTTTAAGTTTTAAACGTTCATCATTTTAAAAATAGTGATAGCGTTTATTTAATATTTTTAATCTTTTAATTTCCTTTAATTTTCATTTTAGCCCTTGTAGTTTATGTCCTTTCTCCGTAGTTATAATAATTCCAAATCTCCTTTTCCGTCCAAATTCCTCGATCACTATATGAGGTGATCCATTACATGACTATTTGGGACATAACGACCTGGGAGACCCTATACTCTCGGATCTTCATTGATTTCGTGCTTAAGTCGTGTTTTAAGTCTCACATATTTGGTCATTCACTAGTGACCGGTTTGTGATTAGACTTGACGGTTTAGCGCATCACTTACTCAAGTCACTACCTAAAGGTCTTTTGAGGCCACGTTCGATATTGGTAAGTTTACCCCATCAAATCTAATCACGGGCATATAATTAGTTGGATGAGGAACCTTATGCATGACCATTGACATGATCACTTAGACTATTCGTACGAGCATGAACTTTAGAACTCTTGTCGAGGTTCGGACCATAGTATCGTTAATCGAATCACGAGGACGTGATTCACCGACATGGGAAGAATGTCACAATTCGATCATTTCTTAAACTCAATATTCATCATATTAGTTCATGCATGATTTTCATTTCACGTTAAACGATAATTTCATATTAAATAAACGTTATCGCGTGAGTTATTATTTTGAACATTTAATCCGTTACTTTCAAAATGATCCGATATATTTTTATACTTACATTTAGTTTATAAAACTATATTTTGAGTTTACCTAGTGTTCTAAATTTATTTTGTATATAAATCGTTAAATTTATATTATTACGACGCTTTTCCTAAAACTACACGATAATTATTATATCACCAAATTTTACAAGAAATGTATTTTACAATTTTTATGATCTCATTATACTTCACTTTGATCCATTAAAACTTATTTTAGTCCATACTACTCAAAGTTCACAACTATATACAAGTTACAACATCTTTCACTTAACTACATTTTTCTTACAAATAATTACTTACACAATTTCTACAATATATAAAAGAAAAAAAAGTATTTTGAGATGCATCCCCCAAAACCGCCATGTGGGAGGGTAAGCATTTAATGGGTTGGTAACAATTTTCTTCCTACATGTATAGATATACACTCAAAGTATTTACAATTACTATCACAATCATTCAAGTCTTCTAGCCAAAGTCTTCTCTTTTTTTTTCCTTCTCTCTAAAACCGCTCTCATGGTGTTCCAAGAAGAAAACATCAAAATTTTTCAAGATCAAGCATAAACAATCTAGATTACACTCTTATTAAGGTTTTGAAATAAAACCTAGGGTGTTTAGGTTAAACCTTGGTTCTTTGCACCTCATCATAATAGCTTGTAAGCATATTACTATCATTTTACATATTTCATCTTCATTTCATATTTATTTCTTTATATTTGGTGCAAACATGCATGACTTATGTTGATTTATACCATTTTTACATGATTTTAGAGTTATATGTATATAAAGTCATCCTATAATTATTCCCTTGGTATATTTTGGTCTTGATGATGTTTAGGAACCCATGACACCCTAAGAAGGTGTATGGTAGGATTAGATTAGCTTTGGAGTTGATTTGAAGGGATTGGAATAGGTTTAGTACGAGAAAACTATTTTTGATAAGTATAAAAGTGTTCTGTCCTTATTTTGTTTTTCTGGAAAATCCGGACAGATGAGGCACGAATTTTGGCCTTGATATTTAGAAAATATACTTTAAAACGAATCCGTGGCGCTTGAACGGATTAAAACGGAGTTATAACGAAGAAGTTATGAATTTTTAAAGTTGACGATGAAATATATATTTTCTTTAAAATTTCAAAGATACTATTTTTACTTTATTCGAGTCAAAACGAGCCTTAAGCTTTACAAATTATTTCGACTTATCAAAAATATATTAGTATACTTTGATACTGAAGCTAAGGACATATAATACGAGAAAACGGATTTGAAACGACTAAGATATGCACGTTTTCATAAACTTGCCGTAACTATTATTTTTAGAAAACTATATTATTTTTACGAGACAAGTGTTACGGTAACTAAAACGACCATGTTGAAGGCTGTTTTAACTATGATGTGGAACTTTTGGAATGAAATGTCTTCTAATAAAATCAAGATCACCAAGCATATTTTTCAAACGACCAACCGTTTGTATAGCGGAGTTTTAATAAATTATTTACGGATGCTTAAAATTGGCGAAACTCACTTTTACACAACAATTAGACAAAATCACCATCTTTAACCCTTATTATCTTTATGTTCGAGACCTCGATGACGAAAACTCATGAACTGAAACTTTAGATTTTGATACAAACTTTCTAAACTGCCGAGTTCGCTTCCTAACGATCGACGCACACCATTTTACGACTAGTTTTTGAAGCCATTTTGTCAATTTCATGAAATTTCCGACGACTTTATTTTGACCTAAAAGTGTTAATTTCACAATAAATCATTACAAAACCATTGTAGGATGACATTTTAACGTAAAACTTGTAAAGTGATTTAAGAATGGTCAAGACGCCAAAGAGGATTTTTCGACGATAAGTAATATTTTTCAAACTTGCAAATGGTATAAATAATATACTAAATGCATGCATAACATTACATCATGACTTATTGCATATCATATCATTCATAATAGGTCGGCCGAGATTCACGCTACATCTCGGTGTAACCACTTTTGTCATCGCATCTATTCATCAAGTGAGTAATCACATCCCCTTTTACCGCTTTTACTATATTTTGGGCGAAATGCATGAACCTTTCTTGAGCTAAATTGATCACTACTTTTATTAACTTGTTTGACTAGAACTTGTGAATTCAATCAAACTTGAACTTAATTACGAAATTATGACTTGTTAGAACTTATTGAACCGTACATGTTATGACCTTGTCCCAAAGTCTCCCATGTTCTGAGCATCACTATAAAGTCTCCCATGTTCGGAGCATCACTATAAAGACTCCTATGTTCGGAGTATATCTTTGGGAAGAGGCACCAGATATATCTTTGGGAAGAGGCACCCAAGATATCTTTGGGAAGAGGCACCCATTATATCTTTGGGAAGAGGCACCCAACATAACTTTGGGTAGTGGCACCCAGTTTAATTTGGTTTCATCAAGAGTATCTCGGAATTATTATTCGCGGTTCTAGATTGTGAACTATTATGACCGCTTATACTCGACTACTTCATACGCTATATTTTGTGCAATGGGTTGTGAATACAGGGTTGCAAGTTTTGTATGGCGGAACTTGAACCGAGTGGATTTACAATGCCTTTGCTTTGTGGATTATTTTCGTTGACCGAAAGCTTTGAAAATTTTTTCTTCTGAGTTTTCTTATTTTGCTAAACATGTTTACTCACCAACTATTTTCATAGTTGACCCGTTTTCTCTCATGCATTTCGTGATCATTAGTAAGCTTTTCTACCGTGTCTTGCATAATGAAGTTTTCACTTGTTACTACAAATCATTATGTAATAGAACCAATATTTTGGGAACTAAACTTTGTAATATATTTGCCGATGATGGCTAAACTAGTATTGTAATGGCGATTATTTCTTTTAATCTTAACGTTGGTATGTTCTATTATCTTGTGCTTATGTTCCTCCGTTACACTCAGTATTTCCGCCCCATGAGGTGTGACACATTTACATCATTGTAAGACCTTTAATCATGTTTTCTAATGTTCAAAGTTCGAGTTTATGTTTATTTTTGCTATGAGTTGCTAGTTTCTTTATGCACTTGCTTAGACAATGTTAATTATCTTATGATCGCTTTATGATTGTGTTAATATGTTTTAATTCAATTTCAAGTTGATTCTAAGATCCAATTGTGCTTAAGTTTCATAGTGACATTTGTTAATCAAGTTTGACTAGTTGTTAGTAATTGTAAAAGGTCAAAAGAACTTATTGTTATTCAACTAGTTATAATCATTTTGTCTATGGATGATTGTTTTTACTCATTATTCGATCAAACAAAGAAACTAAAGTGTGGTTGTAATAAGAACACTTTTCAATTATCAAGTTGGATTGATTGGAAACATCTAAAAGGTCGAAGATTAGTTGTTTACAATCAATTGTAACCTTTTGTTTATAATCGGTTGCCTTTTGTATTGACCAATTCTTAAGCAAATTTGATAAGACAAACGATGTTTTGTGTTTAAGTTTATGAAAGTAAACTTATGAAACTTGAATTGATCTTGAATTGATTGGTTAGACTTAATGCTTGTTTTATAAACTAAAATCTTGGCGAAGGTTTAACTTGTAAGAACAATAGATTAGTACACCAACTAATTATCATAACCAACATGTTAAAAGAGGTTAACACAATCATACTACTCAAGGATAAGAAACTAGTTTAAGCAAGTGTAGTTTTTAATCATCCGAATTTCATTTTAACATTACTTGTTTCTTAGATGGTATTTTGGGACGTGACAACCATTTACCACTTTCGTGTTACTTGATATTACATAGATTCTTCACATTGAAAACACCTAAATCCTAGTGAACTACCGGCTTACCAACCAAAACTAACTACATGAAAGGGTCATACTTGCCCGTGTGTTCTTAGCTTAATTCGGTAATCCTTGTTATAAATTTAAAACTAGTAGTCGAGACACATCAATAAGCTATCCACAACCGAGCACACACAATCTAGCTAATCAAACCATGGCTCTTGATACCAATTGTAGAAAACTAGAAATGATAACACCCTTAAACCCTTGTGATTCGGGTCGAATGTTTAGAGAGAAAGAATGGGAGTTCACTTCTAGAGAGAAAGTAATATGTATTAGCTTGAAATTAAACAGCTCCAACCCTCCATTGGTGGAAGAGGGTATATATAGTCTTTATAATAAACGCCCTACGGGCTATGTAACGGCATACTGGTGGGTAAAGACCGACTCGACTCCATGGTGATACAATAACTAAATGTTTACGATTAAGACTACGACCTAACTTATGCTAGATGATACTCGGGTGACCGAGTCTTCACATGAATATTCATATTCCTAACGTTAAATACTATTATAAAGCTTGCTAAGGAGATGGTAAAGATAAATATAACTCTTCCCTTTGATATATAAGTTATTGAAGCTCGCTTTGGTTTTGCCTGCTACCGCAACAATTGAAATATGTTTTTCCACGATGAAGTTGATAAAGTCGTATCTCTCGTAATCGAATGGGTAATAGATTTTGAACCATTCTATAGTTTGTAGCATAGAGAAAGAAGTATTCACAATGTGTTAAATGAAGATGTGATAAAGCGCCCAATCCATGAAAGATCGAAAGGGTAAATTGATTTAGGGCGATCAATGTAACTTTGTTAACATCCATGTAAGTTGTGTAGATGTAAGTTGTGTAGATTGATTTAGGGCAATCCTGAGGTAAAAAATATTTTTTGTACACATATTTAAAAATTATGGATCCGTTTTATTTCAAAAACAAAAAATTCACGATGGATAAGGATGAGAATGAGTCCTTACTTTACTCGATCCAAGCAATGCCCAAAGAGTCCCATGCCTTTCTTGGTCGGACCAAGCGCCCACATACACAACCTTTTATTAGATGTTGAACCCCACCTGCTCCTTAAGGTGTTGAGTAGTGTCCTCCTCTCCCAAATACCTAATTCATAGTTCCATCTATGGAGCCTAAAGCTTCAACCATGGCATAACAGTAAGCAATAAGTTGGCCTAGTCTCTCGAGCAAATTTCGCCTTCTTTTATCCCGTCTGGTTTCTTATTCTTATTTCATAAATTTCGTACGTAAACACTTAGTTGCCCTGACTAGTATTTATGTGCAAAAAGGACCAATGACGACCATATCCTAAAGGAGAAAAAGGAGTAGAGAGTGAAGAATATATTTTTATTCCACTTCTCTTTTAAGATTTGGTGGGTGTTTAGTGTACTTTAATAGTATTGATACGCTGCATAACGCGCTCGGGGTCAAAGGAACTTCCTTTTCGTCGAAAGAAGTTTTTCAACACCCTAGCAAGGAACCTAATCGTTTGTAGTGTAGTATTAGGTTAAGCCTCGAGAGTTGATATCGCTCTCTAGGGAATAGGAATGCTAGTGAGAAATTACTACGCTAAGGTTGGGGTTGAGGAAAATTATTTTTTATCTTTTATATTTTTAGAAAATTGAAATGTACGAATCTCGGGTATTGGATTTGGGGGTTGGTATTTCTACCGATTACTCCTATTCTAATTAACTAAGCTAAGGTGAGTGTAGTCTATGTTTATTGTTGTGTGCTCTTATGATGATTAAAAATGTGTTTACCTAGATGTTATTACCCCTAGTTATCTCCTATTGATGGTTGAATTGTCACGCCCTTATTCTTAACGCGTTGTGTCTTCTAAGGTCGAGGATATGCTTTTCCCTAACTCTTTGAGACTACCTTAAGGTTATTGCCTACAAAATCTCTAGGATTCATAAATTAAATCTAAGATTACCTTTGGATGTTTAGCCTACAATAACTCTAGGTGATTATAAACTAATGTTCACAAAGATTACTCAAGCATTAAAACACAACGAATGACCTATCGCAATACTAGGTCAATCACAATTAAGATAAGAGACAACCAATCAATATTCAATACATAGGTAACACACAAATAAATTAATGGGACATGGAAAACATGCAAGCATACACACAAACAATTGAAGACATAATTGAATTAATGAAGTAAATCACTTATTTTGTTGTAAAATAGGTATGAAACCCTAAGATCTTGCCCAAGACACCAAAGTTTGGTTTGGTTTTACTCCACAAAACTACCTCTCTTCAATACTTAAAATTCAATTCTATATATAGAGTTACAATATGCGACGTCACTCTTTATTTGTGACGCCGGGTCACGCCATTAGGTTTTCGTCTTGGCCACGTCAACTTAGTGACGGCGTCACCTTATGGTTGCGACGCGTCGGCTTCATCTTTTGACGCCGGGATCCAAATCTAGGCCGTCGAGTTGTGACGCCTACCCTTAAAACCCGATGTCAGTACAAAATAGCAATTTGGCTTCGAGTCGTCTCAAACGTGTTGCGGACGGCCGCCATTTGGTTGTGATGCCATCACCTTCCATTCAGCAGTTTGAGTGTTTTGATTCTTGACTTTGACCATTTTCTTCATATATTCGCGCCTTTTCGTCCGAATAAGTGTCATTCCAGCAATTTTCCTACAAGAGACCTAAAAAGTAAAAAGGAAAGAATTAAGCAGTAACGGATACAAAAGTGATCGATTAAGGGCTTAAATGACCCCTCAAAAGTGTACCTTTTAAATCCTTATCAAAAATCCCTACACTTGGTATTTGCTTGTCCTCAAGCAAATGTGCTTTTATCCAATTAATTTATAACTAAGGGGTCATGAAGCATTAGTTTAGAACAATTCACAACATGTATAAGCCCCGCAAAATTCATAACAAGTACGGAAATTACATACTAGCACCTCACAAGTGGTGTTTAGATACTCTCATCTCTCGGTGTATATGAAATATATCAAGTTGGAAATGGAAGATAAACACTCATTAACCGGTCCTAGTACATAGATTACCATAGGCTTGAGACTAGATCAAACCTCCATCGCTTTGGCGTAGCACCTAGGAAAAAGCGTCCAAGAGGACTTTTAAAGGGTTGTAACGTTAGGCTTACGGTATGGAAACAAACATAAATTTAAAGATAGATGTAGAATGGTAGCCCGTTTTTTTTTAACACTCTATTTTTTTCTTTTTTCTTTTTCTATTTTTTCGATTTTTTTCATACATTTTACTCTACCATCCTCTCGATAACATCAAAATAATAGGATTTATAGGCACATCCCTACACTTGAGTTTTATTACTCTAACACTAATATGACCCGAATTGAAAAGATCAAAACACTTGGAGCACATTATTACGTAAATAAAGGGAATTTGAATTTAACGTTCCTTCCGTCATTTCATAAAATTTAACTTTTCCCATGAGTCCCAATCGTCCAAAAGCGTGTACAAAGGATATGACTCGACTTAGCAACTTATGCAAGCAACTAGATAATTGAACCAAGGGTTTAGTATGATAACAATAATGCACTAAAAGTGAGTGCATACAAGGTAGGCTAAGGCGATTTGGGTGTACATTTGGGGTGGATTGTAAACAATGCTCTTCATTGATATTTCGGAAAACCAAAACATCACGGAACCGCGAAAAGATAGGCTCGAGGGGTTAACTAGGGTATCGTGTACTAAAGATGAGTACAACGTGAAGGGTGGGGAATTACTCAACCAATGTGGAAGAAGTAATTATAATCTGGTATCAAACAAGGGTTATCCTAATGCCTCTTATCATTTAGTTATTCCTAACTACACAAGTGTAGTCTCACTAGCGATCTCGGAATGCATCACAAAACAAGTTCTAGAATCTATTATACTACCAGACACTCTCAAGCATTAAAGTGGAATGCTTTAATTCCTACAAATCTAAGTGGCGGTCCTCACATTTTGGGTGGAATTTAAGTGGTAAAGGGTTTGTGCTAGTCATATAACTTCCTATCCATGAGACGCTTTATTAAGACTAATGGCCCACTCCTACATGTCATGAAAATTTTAACTTTGGTGCCAAAATTACCTAACCGATATTTCTCATGGTTTATTACACAAATGAAAATGGACAAGACAAATAGTCAAGGATAAGCATAGTTTCAAAGTTCCGCTTTATTTTCCTCCTCACACTTAAACCGGACATTTTCCCCAATGTTCCCGGAAGTATCAAAGTTATGATAATGGAAGGTAATTAAAACAAAAGAAACTAATACTCCCCGATTAGTTCGGTAGGATCCGTGAAGTAGTGGTTAAATCCTTCTTCAAGAAGAATGTATGCGTGAAAAGCTCCATCCAATCTTGTGTATCTTCTTCTTGATAAATAAAACCGCACACTTGAAGAAAACAAACAAAACCTTCGTAAAATCGGCGGTAACAATATATATATGACTCTACTAAACTAGGATATAATGCTTGTGGAATGGATGTTTACATATTTTCCGAAAATTAAGACCGAAAATTCCAAAAATTATAAGTAGCACAAAAACGAGAAAAAGTTAGAAGCGGTTTTACTCCTCCCGACGTCATCAAGTTGCGACCTCGACGTCACAAAGTTATCTTGACGAACCGGTCTCATTTTGAAAAAATTCGGAAAATTTACATCTTTAGAATCAAAAATTTCCGCAAAACATCCATTATGACTCGATGCAAGCATTTGACTCAAACAAACACACATGTATATCTTTATAATAATCATAATTCTCATGCTCACGCTCTTTTTGAAAATGTGTCTAATCCTCCCTACACTTATCCCTTTGTAAAAATACAGATATGTAATTAAGACGAGGTTAAAGACAAAATAAAGCATTTTACAAATTCAAACATGAGAATAAACAATCAATAAAAGATATCGATACACAAACAAGCAAACAATTAAGCATGGGTTGCCTCTCACGAAGCGCTTTTCTTTATTTATGAGTCTTGTAGCTAGACTCGAAGTCGTGCCCCTACGTTACTTCATTATCGTCACCTTCTTCCTCATGACGGTCTCTATTGGGGTTTTCCATGTTATAGTAATGCCCTATTATGCATCTTTCTAAGAAGTCATCTTCTCCTCAATATGTTCTATATTTCGGTCCTAGTTTCAAGCAATCCTTATAGAATCCGAAAATCTTATTCATCACATAATCAACTCCCTTCTCCTTATCTTCCTCATTCCTATAGTAGACCGATAGCTTAAGTTCTTTTTCATCATTGGATAATGATGAAAATTTCTCAATCTTAAAGGGCATTTGGTAAGCTACATCATCGGTCTCATCCTTGAATCTACTATTCCTAACGTCGGATCATAAGTCATCCCGGTGTTTTCCATGAAAGGCTTTCCTAGAATAACGTGGGACAAGCTAGGATCTATAGTCGTACTAATATCATTCAAAACTATGAAATCCATAGGAAACGTGAAACTACCTACATAGACGGGCAATCCCTTAACTCTACCAAGAAAATTGCAACTAACCCTAGGATTATTGGGATCTTGCCTAGTTGGGATAGGCTTATTCATTACCCAATTATAGTAGGTGCTAGTCATGATATTTATTGGGGACTTGCGATCAATGTAGGCCTTTGCCACAAAAAGGTGTCCTATGCAACATGGTATGTTAAGATTCCAAGGGTTCCCAAACTTGATCCTAGGGCTTCTCCTAACATACATGTGACAGATGTCGCGTACTAAGTGTGGGTGGCGAGAGAGCTCTTCTACCGTAGGAAACTTATTGAAATAGCCATCGCCTACTTCATCTACTTCCTCGTTTGTTTCATTCCTAGGAATTTCACTAACCTCAAGTACCGTCTCATGGTTCGCTTAATCATTTGTCCTATTAGGTTTCACTAAAGTGATGGTATTGACGAATTGAACGTGCTTGGCTAACTTACTTGGGTCCTTAATCTCTACATCGGAAGCTTCGGGAGTTGAGATAGCATTAACCTTCCTATCACTCATGGCTTTCAAAAGGTTATCTATCTTCCTATCCATCTCGGCTTGTTGTTGGTTAAAGCGGTCCGAGAGCTTAGCTATTTGAGCTTCCTGGGATGTAACTAGGTGTTGCAACATCCCTTCTATGTTTTGTTGGCTAGGGTCGTGAGATGGGGCTATGAAATCATTAGATGTGAATTCTTTGGTTTGTCCCCAATAGAAGTCGGGTTTGCCTTCCATGCTTCTGTGCATCATTGAAAGTCCTAGGTCCGGGTGTTGTAGGAATCTTCCTCCCATTCCATTGGTACGAGGATGCGTAGTCAACGGAAGCTTGTTCTGGGAGTCTTGTGCAAGTGCGAGTGCATGAGGACCACTACATAGCTCACACAAGGAAGAAACTTTGTTCACTTGGCTTGAAGACCGATGACGTACCCTCCGATCGGTCAAGGACCCCTTCGCCTTAGTCGAAATTGCATTACTAAGACCCAAGTCTTTCTTTATAAGTCATTGGTGGCGAAACCATTCATCATTGACATGGTTACAGGTTGGGAATCCGCCACCAAGGCCTATGCCTTCGTGTCTTCTCAAGATGCCAAGACAAACAAGAACCTTGACTTGGTCTTCCCCATCGCTCCCACTATGTCCTTAGCTTCCGCCAAGTCCGAGATAGTGGGGATGAAGCCTAGCGGTTACCATAAATCGTGGGACGCCCATGATCTCCTAAACGTGTGCTAACACTCTCCAAGCTATTTTCATCACCTATAAATAGGTTGGACGAGTCATTTCAATGGTATGTTCACTCAACACAGATTTCACATACATCATATTATCCATAACTCATATCACATACTTATTCACACGCCGGAGGTGGTTCGTGAGGCCCAACCTCAAAGAATCACTTAACGAAGTGTCTATTATTTCTTATTGCGATTGACTACAAGTTTGGCGCAAGCATATCACCCTCATACCTTTCGATCATCATCGAAGGCCCGGTCGCATTTAATTATTGTACAATCGGTGGCGCCATCCGTGGGACCCGCTACTATTGGTCTCGTTATTCCAAACTTACACCTACCAATCACTCTCACTAGTTTTACGGCATGACTCAAGGAAGAGAAGATACCCCTCCGGTTTCTGACCTTGACACCAATCCCGCCAATGATCTTGCAACCTTCATAATATAACCGCATCCACTTTTACCACACGATCTCACCCGAAATAACTCCCAACAATCATGCTTCAACCTCGGCTAACCCCGACCGTAATCGGGTCCATGCTTGTCGAAGCTAACATCAAGCATTAGAATCTTTACTAAGAGCTCAAGGAGGCAAGACCGAATGTGGAAATGCGTAGAGAGTTAGAATACTCAAGCGATGAGTATGACGTAAGAGTTAGAAATGGAGGCTATGTCCTGGCTCCCGGGCTACTCGCCTGTTAAGGGTAGGGTCTCCAAGCAACCGGAGGCCCAGTGGAAGGTCGGTTGGTTTCAAGATGCTCCCGAACGGCCCGGCAAGCGGAAGGAACGATGGAAGGCTCCAATGGAAGAAGTCATCGAAGGGATACTATGGAAGTTAATTTGCCACCACATTTGGCGGCTCATCCGGGAAGAAATGAGGCGGGGGTTCCACTACAGCCTTCTCACGATCCGGGCGTGAGAAGGCAATCCATCTCAATTAAATAGGGAGGAAATCTTCCTCCTCATGGTATGTACCCTCCTTTCGTGCTCAATATTACCCTCAAGGGTTTTATCCCCACCCAACGGGCAAAGCTAACAACCCCAATTTTACTCAACCATACGGAAGCATGCCCTATGGGCAAGCTATGGTATATCCTTCGTATCCTGTTGGAAGTCACCCACTTATATACCTACCGCTTACCCCAATATGTTAACCAAAATATCGTTGGAATACCTCCTAATCATAACCCATACAATGCTGCCCCTACATACATGCCACCTTATAATCGCTTATTCGAGCCCATGGGCTCCACAACACCCTTCGTAAGGTGGATAGAAGACTACCTTTGCTCGATGGGTTGAAAATGCCCGCACATATTGGTACTTATGATGGAAAGTGGGATCCGGATAACTTTTTACACTTGTTCGAAGGGCTATTAGAATGCAGTGGGTAATGCCTGTGCTTGTCACATGTTTATGTACACCCTACGAGACTCTGTCAGATATGGTGGAACAGGCAAAACCGTGTAGCATTGTGAATTTGATGATCTTAAAGCCAAGTTCAGTCACATTTCACCCAATGTAAAAGTTTTAAGAACGCACCCACAAAGGCACAACATCAAGCGTAAGGAGAACGAGAGCACCAGACTTTCATTACTAGATACACCGATGACACCTTGCAAATAATGGGTTTGCACGAAGACCGGCGAGATCTCGGGTTTCGTACATGGCCCACGGAATGTAAGCTTGGTTGAATTCCTTTCCACCGATCTTCCCAAGAACCTATAAAGGATTAGTGGAAAAGGCTTACACCGGATCAAGCAAAGAAGTGTCCACCAACGGGCTCCGGTACGAAAACAAGGAAAATCACAACAAGGCCCAAGCATCCTTCGTGGGAAGGGTCATGGAACAAACACAAGAGCAGGACAAAGTTTACTCCATACCACAAAACATCAACCATGGCCTCGGCTAACTGGTCCAAATCCCCAAGGGAAATACTGCCACCGAAAAGGTCGCAAGGCCTTTGATCCTCCTCCTCGCTGGCAAACAAAGGAGGCCTAGAGACACTTCCAAGTTTTGCTATTTCCATGACGATTACGGTCACGACACCAATCACCGCCGAGAACTCAAAAGGATAGAAGAGGTCGTGAAGTCCGCCAATGGGACATTTGGTGAAGGGTATAAAGAGAGGCAAAGAAAAGCCTCCGACACACAATTGGGGAAAGATACCACACCGCCAAAGCACCCATCCTCATGGTTTATAAAGAAGACTCGTTCAAAGAGAAGGAAGCAGAGGAAGCCTTGTGCGGAGTAGAGATGTCACTTTCCTTCAATCACGTGGAAAGTTCTTTCAAATGACCCGTGGTCATCAAAGTCTTGATCTCCAACAGAAGTAAATGTGAGCCTACCTTGCTGCGGTAGCTCTGCGGTTATCTACGAACGTTGTTTCCAAAGCTCAAACCTTCAATAAGGTCAAAGAGTAGATTCAAAGGTACCCTTAGTAGGGTTCTCGGGAACACTCATGGCCCTTGGGAGAAGTCCCCCAGAGGTTACGATTGGAGAAGGGAGGCTAAAAGAACAGAACTACGGTTTTCACGATCAGAAGGTCGAATCTCCTACAACCTATTGATAGGGAGAACAAAGAATGCGTAAGATGGGCATCGTTGTCTCAACCATACATGCCACGATCAAATTCCAAACACCTTTCGCATTGGAACGGTTTCTCCAAATTATAAGGTGAAGGAGTCTATGACAGAAAGCAAGAGGGTCAAACAGTTTTTGAGGAACTTTCGAAGATGTTCTCGATTGCGCTAATCAAGAACGATCGTGGTAAATGATCTATACCCGATCGCATGAGTAATCGGAAAGCAACTTCCAACCTCCTTTAAAGCAGAGTTGAAAAGATACTCGTGCTAACGCAGATGTCTTCGCATGGACCTATTCTCGACATGACGGGGTCCCTTAACTCTCACTATAGACTGACAGACCTTCGCATCGAACACAAGCTCAATGAGTTCAAACATATTGAACCCATCAAACAAAAGCATCAAGTCTAGCTCTCGAAGAAATGCCGTTGCATGCAAAGAGTGGACGAACTCGTGGCAAGCGAGTATACTCGTAGAGGAAGTATCAAACTTGGGTGGCCAATCCGGTGATGGTCAAAAAGCATGACGGAGGATGGAGAATGTGCGAGATTTTATCGACATTAACAAAGCTCGTCTCAAGGATCGCCACCTCTTCCGTAATTGATTGGAAGGTGGAATCCTGTCGAGTTTCGACTAAAGTGTTTCCTAGACGCTTATAAAGGTGACCATCGATACAAATGGTCAAGAAGACTAAGAGAAGACAATCTTTTTACTGGAAAAGGCATTTATTGTTACAAAAGATGCCTTTTGGTTTGAAAATGCAAAGCACCACCTACCGATTGGTGGACAAAGCCTTCCACAAGCAAATAGGGGGAATCTAGATGCCTACGTAGATGATATGGTCATTAAGAGTAGATCGGAGGAAGATATGCTCCGACATCAAGGAAACCTTCGATCACAACATCAATATAAAGTTAAATCCCAAGAAGTGTTCCTTTGGTGTGGAAGAAGGACAATTCTTTCGACATCCGATCACCAAGTGGTATTAAGGCCAATCCTTCGAAAGTCAAAGCCATCATAGATTTGCGACCTCCTAAGTCCCTAAAGGAAGTGCAAAGTCTTAACGTAAAGCTAGCGACCCTCAAAGGGTTCTTGTCGGCGGTGCGAGATGATCTTTGTCGCTCTTCAAAACACTCAAAGGATGCACGGACAAAAAGACGCTCCAATGGAGCATAGATGCGTATGACCTTTCAAAAGCTCAAGGAATTCATGGTTATTCTACCAACACTTACGGCCCCAATCAAAGGCGTAAGTGTTGTTCATGTATATTGCTGACCTCTTTCGAAAGCATCGGCCGTGTTATTCGCGTAAGGAGAAGAGCAAATCCCCATATACTTCATTAGTAGGGTACTACAAGGAGTCTAAATTACCCAAAGATTGGAGAAGCTAATTTTGGCTTTAGTTCATGCCGCGAGACGCCTTCAAGGTACTTTCAAGCTCACCCCATAACCGATTTCACCGACAAGCCAATTAAGAGATACTTTCAAAGCCGAGAAACTGGAAGGATAGCTAAATGGGCTATCGAGCTAGAGAACATGATATTGAATACAAAGGCGGGAGCTCGGTCAAAGGGCAAATATTGGCGCACTTTAGCGTAAACACCTCCGAAACGAAACATGACAAAAAGGTTGTTGAAAAGGAGCCGCTATGGCAATCAAGGGTGGAAACTTTATATCGATGGAGCCTCCATCCATGGTTCTGTGCAGTCTCATGCTCATGATCCCAAAGGGAAGGAATACACTTACGCACTTCGCTTTGAATTCGATGCTACGAACAACGGCGGAGTGTAAGCCTTGTTAGCGGTGTCCGTTGGCCACATGATATGGAAGTAGAAGACTTGGCTATTTTTGTTGACTCACAACTAGTGGCCAACCAGATAAAAGGCTCCTACGAGAGAGACAACTCGTGATCAAGCAATATCCGATAAGGCCAAAGAAATGCTCAAGGGTTCACATCTTACAACATAGAGCATTTTCAAGAAACCAAAACAAGAAGGCGGATGCACTTAGCAACCGGCATCAATGGCATTTGCTCATTTAAAAAGGAAGTTTTGGTCGGTATTGGCGATAGGTCCATCGCTCGAAAGGAGGTGTCCGACGTAATATCGAGGAAGACTCAATCGATGACTCAATTAGAGAATATCTAATAAGCGGATACCGCCGAGGATCCGGTTGGCTCGAAGGTGCGCATCAAAGCACCACAAGACAGATCATGGGAAATTACTTATACGTAAGATCTTTTCTATCCCTTGGCTCCGTTGTGTGGGGCCAAGGCAAGTCGCCAACATCATCCAAGAAGTGTATGAAGGATCCTCGCGGACTTCACGCAGGCCCCGCCCGTTGTCTCCAAAGTCATGAGGGTCGGATATTACCGCCTTCGATGCACGTAGACGTCGACATCATTCGTGGCGCGAAGCATGTCAAGTTCACTCAAGAGTCCCAAGGCTACCAAAGCAAGATATGACTTCAGAACGTCCGCATGGCCTTTCACCAATGGGGATAGATATCGTAGGCCCTCTCGCCAGTTGCTCTCGGAGGAGTAAAGTTCTTGGTCGTAGCCATCGATTACTTCACTAAATGGGTAGAAACGAAGCCTTTGGCATCCATCACAGAAGACACATGGAAAAATTCGTGTGGGAACACATTATCTCGTCGGTTCGAGTACCTCACATCATCATTTCGGATAATGGGAAGCGGTTTGTCAAGGGTATTCCCAGATTTTGCGGGTGTCGAATATCGACAATCATTCACTCGTTTACCATCCTCGTGGTAACGGTCAAGTAGAAGTTACCAACAGAGACATCATACAAGGAAAAGAATGAAGGCTGGATACAATATCACGGTTGGGTAGATGAACTACCTCAAGTACTGGGCACATAGAACGCATACAAAGTCAAGTCATGGAGAAACGCCTTCGACTTGACATATGGCACTAAGTCGCCATCCCTTCGTAAGTAAGTGTCGAAACAGAAGGGTCATGAACTTCAAGCAACAGATAACTAAGAAAGACTCCGTAGTAACTTGGACCCACTGAAGAACGAAGAGAAATAGCCTCCATTAGAGAGGCTATCCACAAGCAAAAGATTGAAAGGTACTATAACAAGCGAGTTAGGCCTTCGACTTTCAAACTGTGGGAATATGTCCTCCGACCAATAAGCGCAAGCAAAGATGAGTACTGTGGTAAACTGGGACCCACATGGGAAGGACCCCACGCTATTAAGGAAGCATATGGCAACGGAGCCTACAAGTGGAAACCTTGGCAGGTGAGACGTTATTGATAGAACCTAGAATGGCACTACTCTTCGAAGTTCTATGTATGAAACTTACAATGTCTAAGGACACATTTTATTTGCTTTCAATCAATGTATTTGCATTCTTCTCACTTGGGAAAGAAGCATTAATGGTATGCCTAGTATTCATTTCTTAAAATGATGTAATCCTCTCCTACCCACTTAATGATAATAACACATTTCCTCAAATCTCTTGTTTCGCTCAATACAACAAAGATTTGCCCACCAAGTCGCTTTATAAGTTTGAATGTCAAGGATGTACAAAGACTAAATAACATGTCTTGCTCATATGCATAACATCCATCTCAACTTCACATTAACTTTCCTATATGGCCTTAAGGTATTTCAAACCTTCACGCCCAAAGGATCAAGACGGATTGGGTCGCGACCCGCCGTCAAAATCAAATTATAATGATTGCTAATATTCTTGGTGAAGTAACTACACACAATGAGGCTATGCATCTACCATACGCCTTAGGTTGTAAAAATATTTTACGCAAGTAAAAGTAAAAAGAGAAGAATCACACATGGCAAAATTCGAGCCCTAGTGGTTTTGTAGATTTATGACTAGTTTTACTAGTCTAAACAGCCATAGCCTTAAACATCCAACATTATAAATTATTGTCTTAGTCGTAGCCTACTACCAACATGCAATAAGTAATTGTTTCATCGTGCACGAAGCCTCGAACGGATACGAGAATTGTTTTAAACAGAGTACATACCACCTGGGATCAAATTACAACCACATGGTTGCCTTCTTTAAACCTTGGAGTGAGTGGGATCACCGAGCCTCGAGATGGAACCCGGGGTGATGGAGTCCTCTTGGAGGGAGAAGGAGGTCGACTTTCCTTGGTCGCTGGCTGCGGATCCTCAATCGAGGTCACTGGGTCCTTCGTCACATCTCGCAAGGAAAGGGAACTCTAAACCGTTAAATGATTACCCGTGATCATCATATTCTTTTTCATGAGTTGCTCTCATGTCTGAAATTTTCTCCAAAGACCTGGTTCCTAGTCTTCGCCACCTCCTCCAAAGTGGTACACTTGCCATGAAAAATAGCAAGATTCACCACATTCCCAATGGCAATCCCCACATCATCGCTATGGTAAAGTTCCATAGCAATGTGGGATCACTTTGATTACAGTCCACCTTGTCCTTCTTCAAAGATCTTCTTGCACGGAGGTTCGTGCCATCTACCTTTCTGAGCTTGATCTCTTGGTCCAAAGAACTTTGACCTCTCTTGTTCGAGACCTCCACACTTGGATGAAAGAACAGATATCCGCTCCTTATAGCCAACAACCATAGAGCCTTTGACAGTTAACTCTTGTACTCGATCTCACTCACTGCCAATCGACCTTTGAGCTTTTCATTCTCGACTCTAAGATCTTGAACCAAGGGATTCTTATCAAAATCCTCCAATGCCTCCTCACACTTCTTCTCCAGTGTCGCATACTTTTGATCTCTAACCTTCTCCCCTCAAGATAGTATCCATTTCTTCTCGAGCTTTGGTGATAGCGGAGCAATTCCCTTGTCCTAGCATTGAGTTGGTTGTCAAGCATGCCCCGCGAATATAGATTTTATCATGAAGATCACAGCCTCTCTATGGACATGTTATTCATCACCTCCTTCCACTTGGATGGGATCACATGGCTCATAAGTTGGTGACAAGCTTGGGGAGAAGGAAGCCCTTCGTATCGTGAAGTCCTACAACAAAAGTAAGTTTCATTAACATATGATCTTTGGTATTTAATTTTATTTCACTGTAAGAAGTTTACCATGGAAGTCATCACTGGCCCTTCGATGGCTAGAAATACCACACCTTACCCGGCACTCTTCACGGGTAGTTCGAGAGGAGGAGTAGGTAGAATAAGCTTTCTTTTGAATCGATTTCATAGCCTTAGCACTAGCACCTTTCCCGCTCAACCCTCCCACCTATGCCTAAGGTCCCACGATGGCCAACGGTCCTTCTGAGACCGGGTTCGTCTGAGTCAAGAATGTTCTCCACCACCGATCTTCTACATCTACGGGTTCCTTTGACGGAGGAGCAGTAAGATATGTGCTCGATGAGATGGGCTTCCACCTCGCCTTTGTTTATGGACACCGGTGGGGAGCCCACGCCATAGCTTGTTTCTTGGGGATTCTTTGAAGAAAGCTTACCTCTTTGGCACCTCCGGCCACAAACAAAGTTCCCGAATGACATCTGCAAAAGAAGCGTATAAGATAAATATCGCTAAGATAAGTTTTGTTTCTTATGTTAATTTAAAAATACATACTTTCTCCATCACAAATTATCTCAGTACCAACAGAGACCCTTCCCATCTCTCAAAGAATGCCAACCATGAACAGGATTGGCTCTGGGAAGGTCCGGCAACACCGATGACGAGCCAAACGATACAATGGGTTTCTTCACAAGATAAGGCAATGGATCGTGAACCTTTTCTCATCATATTGAAAGTCCGGGTTTAACAATGCAGTATCCGGGAGGGATAATGGTAGTCTCAATATAAAAGAACTTGCCTTCCAGTTCCTTATGTTCGTAAAAGGCTATCTATCAATATGGGCACATCCTTTCACCCTCTTGGCCAAGGTTAACCAATCTCCTCCCGGTATAGATTTAAAACCCTAAGCACACCAAGGATGGTTCAAACCTATAAGCTTTGCACATAACAATGTATGTTGTCACCATTAGGCCAAAAGGGTTGAACCTAGAAATGTGTACCTCATAATATCGGAGGAATTCTAAAATTAAAGGATGCAGTGGTATCCTAAGATTGAAGTGGTGAAAGCGTGATATACAAGCCTACATAATTTTCGTGGGCATCAAATATCCCTTAATCTTTACTTGGTAGCATTACTTTGTGTTCTTTTGAATGGGATAATCAATGAGGAACGCTTTAAGCTCCTCCCTCGTTAATGTGCGCCTTTTTGTTTTATCACAATTTTTGTTGGTTGACATAACACCTTCTAAAAACACAAAAATAGTTGAAATCTGAGAAGAAGGAGCGCTTTACCTTGTTTGGTCAAGGCTTGATCGAAAGGAATTTTAGTAGGTGAAAACTTTGGGCGAGAGTTACTTTGTTAGGGTTTCTTGCTTTTTGCATTTTATATACCCTACAAATGTTGCATCTCGCCCTACACGTGTCCGTGCTATCCCTTTTCACCGGATTTCAAACCCTTTAAATTTTGAAAGGATGTTTACTAACCGAGGAAACAGGGTTAGTTAGGATTAATTATGCATTTATCATGCGGTCACTATTAACAAAACTTTTCATCTTCGCTCATTTTGTGACGGAAGGGAGGTTTCGCTTTTATTTCGAGTCGAAGCAATATTTCTCGTCCGTACATATCACTTTCGACCGGGGCTTGATGACGCATCTCCGATCGGTCGAAGGACCCCTTGACCTCGACCGAATTGCATTACGAAGACCCAAGTCTTTCTTTATAAGTCATTGGTGGCGAAACCATTCATCATTGACATGGTTACCAGTTGGGAATCCGCCATTAAGGCCTATGCCCTTCTGTCTTCTCTGAAGATGGCAAGACAAACAAGAACCTTGACTTGGTCTTCCTCACGCTCCCACTATGTCCTTAGCTTCCCGCCAAGTCCGAGATAGTGGGATGAAGCCCAGCGGTTACCATAAATCGTGGGCGCCCCATGATCTCCTAAACGTGCTAACACTCTCAAGCTATTTTCATCACCTATAAATAGGTTGGACGAGTCATTTCAATAGTATGTTCACTCAACACAAGATTTCACATACATCATATTATCCATAACTCATATCACATACTTATTCACACGCGGAGGTGGTTCGCAGGCCCAACCCATGCGCAATCACTTAACGAAGTGTCTATTATTTCTTATTGCGCATTGACTACAAGTTTGGCGCAAGCATATCACTCTCATACCCTTCGATCATCATCAAGGCCCGGTCGCATTTAATTATTGTACAATCAAAGACTTAGGATTTTCGTAGGAGCTCATTAGGAATTTAACTTGATCTTCAAGCTCGAGCATCCTACTATCGGAAGGTTGTGAGTCAATGGGAGGCAAGGAGATTTCCTTTACGGTTTTGGGCAACTCACGGGGTCATTCCAACTTCGTTGTCATAGAGAGCAAGGTCCTCTATTATACCCCATGATTCTTCCACGGTGAGATCACTAAGTTTACCACCGCCGCTTGGTCAATGGATCGCTTAGTTGGGAAGTTGACATGATCATAAAAGAGTTGGACTTGAAGCCAAAGATCAATGCCGTGATGAGGGACTCTATGGAGTAAGTCCTTGAATCGAGTCCATGCTTCGTAGAGAGATTCACCTTGACATTGTTGGAGCATCAAGATTTCATTCCTAAGCTTAGTAGTTCTCCCTGGTGGGAAAAATTAGGCAAGGAAACGAGAGGTGAGATCATCCCAACTTGAGATGGAGCCGGCGAGAATTCACTCAAGCCAATTACTAGCTTGGTCCCGTAGAGAGAATTAGAAGAGACGCAAGCGCGTGGTCTCCCGAGTAGTAGCATCGAGGTCAATGGAATCGACGATTTTAAGGAAATCCTTAATATGCTGATTAGGATCTTCGGAACGAAGTCCATGGAATGCACATCAGTTTTGCACCAACCGGATGGTGTCGGATTGAAGGGTCATAGTTTGGGCTTGGTCGGGAAGCTCAATGGTGTTTCTATAGCCTAGGTGGCTTGGTCTTGAGTATTCACCAAGAGTACGGCCTCTTGGCGGGTCATTTGGTGGTGGGTTGATGAGTGGTGGTTGATTATCACCTTCCATGATGAAAAGTAATGGAATTACTAAAAAAGGTCACAAAGAAGGGGGATAGACTACTAGGAAACTAAAAAATGAGAAAAATCTTACTTGATAGGAATCAAGCAAGGGAACCTAAATGAGGTGGAAATCTAACTAGCTATTTCGAGGTCAAAGGAACTTCCTTTTCATCGAGCAAGGTTTTCAACACCTAGGCGATGAACCTAATCGTTGTAGTGTAGTATTAGGGTAAGCCTCGGAATTGATATCGTTCTCTGGGGAATAGGAATGCTAGTGAGAAATTACTACGCTAAGGTTGGGGTTGAGGAAGATTATTTTTATCTTTTTATATTTTTTAGAAAATTGAAAGGTACGAATCTCGGGTATTGGATTTGGGGGTTGGTATTTCTACCGATTACTCTACTATTCTAATTAACCAAGCTAAGGTGAGTGTAGTCTATGTCTATTGTTGTGTGCTCTTATGATGATTAAAAATGTGTTTACCTAGATGTTATTACTCCCTAGTTATCTCCTATTGATGGTTGAATTGCCACGTCCTTATTCTTAACGCGTTGTGTCTTCTAAGGCCGTAGGGTATGCGTTTTTTCCTAACTCTTTGAGACTACCTTAAGGTTATTGCCTACGAAATCTCTAGGATTCATAAACTAACTCTAATGTTACCTTTGGATGTTTAGCCTACAATAACTCTAGGTGATTATAAACTAATGTTCACAAAGATTACTCAAGCATTAAAAACACAACGAATGACCTATCGCAATACTAAGTCAATCACAATTAAGATAAGAGACAACCAGTCAATATTCAATACCTAGGGTTCATAGATCTAAGCAAACACACAAATAAATTAGCCGGACATGGAAAACATGCAAGCATACACACAAATAATTGAAGACATAATTGAATTAATGAAGTAAATCACTTATCTTGTTGTAAAATAGGTTATGGAACCCTAAGATCTTGCCAATCTGACAAAGTTCGGTTTTGGTTTTACTCCACAAAACTAGCTCTCTTAAATATCGAAAATTCAATTCTATATATAGAGTTACAATATGCATTGGCGTCACTCTTTATTTGTGACGCCGCCGGTCGCCGCCATTAGGTTTTCGTCTTTGCCACGTCAACTTAGTGACGGCGTCACCTTATGGTTGGACGCCGTCGCTTCATCTTCTCGCGCCGTCGGGATCCAAAACTAGGGCGTCCGAGTTGTGACGCCTACTCTTTAAAACCGATGCCGTCAAGTGCAAAATAGCAATTTGGCTTCGAGTCATCTCGAAGCGTGTTATGACGCGCCGCCATTTAGGTCATGTGTGCCACCTTCTGCTCCAAAGACTTGAGTGTCTTGATTATTGACTTTGACCATTTTTTCATATGTTCGCGCCTTTTCGTCCGAATAAGTGTAATTCTAGCAATTTGCCTTCAAGAGACCTAAAATGTGAAAAGGAACGAAATTAAGCAGTAATGGATACAAAAGTGATCGATTAAGGGCTTAAATGACCCCTCAAATGTGTACCTTTTAAATCCTTATCAAGTATATATGAAGGCTCTAGTGGGCATGCTATTTACCTAGTGGGCGTATTGTTTGAGTTGACCATGCATTGCAAGCAAATGGATTTTTAATTTAGAAATCATGGTTAACATTTTTCTTGTGTTTCAGCATGGGTGTTTTATTGGATACTTTCGCCAAGTGCACGGCCATGACAAGAATCGAGGAAGAATCCCCGGCTAAATCCATGGCATCAGCCTCGGTAAGACTAGGGAAAAGTATTCTTCAGTATGACTGAGCATAAAAGGCACGTAAGCAGTGAATCAGGATGAAAGTGAAAGTCGCTAAAAAGTGGTCGAATGCTCTCAAAACCAATTCACTTAAGTTAGACAGAGGAGAGTGGAATTTCGTGTGTAGGGGTGATATCCGTAAATATACCAACAAACAACAAGAGCGAAGGCAACACGTTGGGTCCCTACCAACGCTGGGGGGCGAAAGCATGGGGAGCGAACAAGATTTGATACCCTGGTAGTCCATGCCGTAAACGATGGGTGTTCGCCCTTGCTAGCTATGGCTTACTGGCATAGTATAGGTTGAACACCGGAGGTATTAGGGTCAACTTGTAGTTAAACTCTTCTTTTTTTCCCAATCAACATTTAATGAAGAGTTCAACTATTTATTAATTGTTGTATTTAGTTAACTAAGATGTTTATTAAAATGAGTCGTATTATTATTTTTTTAATTCTTTTTATCCTTTTTTACTAAAAGTTACACACTTATATGAAAAGGTAAGTCAAAACACATGTAACGTATGTTGAAAGCCAAAAATTATCAGACTCAACCAAAACCTAAGCATTTTATTAAATGGATTAGTACTATGTCTCATGTACAAAGCTATCACGTATTGTCACAACCAAAACGTATGTTCTTTATCTTTTCTAGATAGTATGAGTAATATGTTCATCATTCGGATATGTTGTTAATTCAATTCTTAACTAAAAGATGCGTGACCATATATGAGAGATGTCCGAGATGATTTAAATGTGTGATTAGTTTGTTAAATTTATGGAGTGTTTGTCTAAGCTCCTAACTTGTCAGTTCATAATTTTATTTTAGTGTTTGGATTAACTTCTTATAACAAAAGATTGAATAATCAAAGGGTAAAAGCCATAAAATAACAACGTACTTTCTCAAAGTTGAGTTGAAACACATACTTTTTATCAACATATACACCCATGTACTTTCAAATGTTGTTCGACTTTACCCATATTGCAATAAAATAATATTATTTAATATAATATTATATTAATATAAATCGGTCATATGGGTGAAGTCGAACAAAATGAAAGTACGTGGGTATATATGTTGATAAAAAAGTATGTGTTTCAACTCGGTAAATTTGAGAAAGTACGTTGTTATTTTATGGCTTTTACCCTTTTGATTATTCAATCTCTTTTGTTATAAGAAGTTAATCCAAACACTAAAAATAAAATTATGAACTGATAAGTTAGGAGCTTAGACAAACACTCCATAAATTTAACAAACTAATCACACATTTAAATCATCTCGGACATCTCTCATATATGGTCACGCATCTTTTAGTTAAGAATTGAATTAACAACATATCCGAATGATGAACATATTACTCATACTATCTAGAAAAGATAAAGAACATACGTTTTGGTTGTGACAATACGTGATAGCTTTGTACATGAGACATAGTACTAATCCATTTAATAAAATGCTTAGGTTTTGGTTGAGTCTGATAATTTTTGGCTTTCAAAATTGTAGTAGTTGTATGGGGTACAAAAGTGTTTTATTTTATTTTTTTGCTGGAAAGGGTTAAGATATATATTAACATCAAACCAAATTACAGAAATAAAGGCAAATTCAATCTGATTGACATTCCCAAAACATATAACAAAACAAACTATTCTAATGTCACCACATATCGGACACAAGCTAAGATCAGTATATCGATAAGCGGATACAACAAAGTATTATCATATATCCGAACAACAATATTCAAGAGTATACAAGTCTGTCCAAAACACCCAAATGCACCAAAGACCATAGCTACATATTTACATTTTTTTATCAACTCCAATCTTAAATCATTCAACCATTATCCACAATGACCAAGGAAGGAGAAGATCAGGCATCAATATAAAAGCTACAAAAGTGTTTTCTTATGACAATCTTCAAATAAACTCACTTTTCAGAAGTAAAAAATGATCGAAATCTTTTTAAGTTTTATTTGAACATGATAGATCAAATACTATTATATATATGAGGGTATCTCGAATGTAATATTTGAGGAATATTTATTTTAAGCTAAAAAAATCATTTCAAAGCTTTTTTTACCATTAGACTAGATAGTTTTTTTAATCAAAGATTTGTGTTATGCCAAGTCATTGAAAGAATGACTTTAAATAACTACCTCTTAGACTAGTTGTAGTGAGACCAAATCATTTGGTCATTCAAGCCATTTTGAATGCGTCTCCCACCTACGATGATCAAACCAGACGTGTCCAAATTGAAAAGTTTAGTCTGTCAAGCGACTGAAATAATTGAAAGTGTTTGTGTGTGCTTTTTGTTTAATTTATTTTTTTGGGGTTGTTTTTCGTTGTGATTGTAGTCTCTTTACTACAAATATTTGGTCATGCGTTTAGTCTATTTGAGTTGACGTTGAAGTGACAAGGTTGTTTGGTCAAATTTGTGGTCATGCTACTACTAGTCTTACATCTATCTGATTGTTTTTTATTAAGTGATTAAAAGAAAGCTTTGTAGTTCTCTGCATTCTCAATTTATTAGTTTATGTTGTCAAATTACTTGTTGATTTTAATATTTTAATGAATCATAAAAAAAAAATAGTAAGTATATATGATATTTGATTTATAAAAAGTGTAAATAGTGATAATCTTATTATCTTATAATAGAAGAAGACATTTTTCTTCATTAAATGTTTTACTCTTTAGTAATATAATTTAGTATGCATTATGTACTAGTCATGCAAACCCTTTTTCCTCTGTTAAATTATCTTAATTATAACTTATAAGTAATACAATTTAATATGCAACATGTACAAGTCATGCAAGCCCTTTTCCTCTATTAAATATATCTTATTATCATTGATGCATAATTATAATACATTCTTAAAACACTAATTTAATGATAAGTATAAGTATTAAAATACATAGTAAAAGTTATACAAGCTGCTAATTAATAATACTTTAAAAACCTCATTTCTATAAATAAAAAAAATACAATTAAAAGACCATATTATACAAACCAATCAAACTACTAAATACAAAATAATACAATAAGCTAAGTTTCACCAAACTTTTGCTATTGCTTATAATTTATAAACGAACAAATTACTCAGTAAAGCCATTGTCAAAAACGTACAAACAAAATAAATTATTAGTCAAAAAAATTAAATTAAAGGTATCCACAGTTGTATCGCGCGATACCCTGCTAATTTATTAAACTGCGGTTTGAAAGTGGATTACCTTAAAAAGTAATAATAATAATTTTGGCAGTGGTGGTTAGCTACTCTTCCAATCAAGTTAGGTGGGCTTGGCATCCTCGCATGAGCGACATTATCCGATACACATTCCTCGCCTCGTATGCAAACGAGTGATCTCTGAGGACAAGATATTGGTAAAAGCGGTATTAATTATCATGGTTCTTCATTTCAAAGATTCTCTTGATACTTTCAACATTGCTTGTAACATAGACGTGCTTTCTATCACCTCGACGCTCCCGGCCCTCATATGATGAAACCTTGGCAAAGTGTTACTTTAGTGTCATTGAGAAAGATCTTGCTTCAAGTATTCGTTAAGTCCAAGACAATTGGCTATCCTCGAGTATCCGCCCGCATGCACAAGACTTCCTATTCACCATACCTATTGATGGGTTGGGTCGAGGATGAACCATCGCCAATTCCGATCGGTGTTGTGTTATAGGCTTACTATACCTATGTTTTCAAGGTAGTCCTTGTCCGAGTCAGAATGTGCATCGATGGACCAATGGGGGATCATGCATTCACTACTCTAGTGTGTGAAGTTCAGGCATAACCTCGTACGTGATATTCTTGTTGATATATGTTCCAAGGTGGGGATCATGGTGCGCAAGGAGGATCCAATGGGGTTTCTTTAAAGGGCTGGGAAAGAGTTACGTCCTGCAGACTTGTTATTATTCAATTGGATCCAGTGTACGGATGTATGTTTGGATGTGGTGGGATATCTCTTTTGCGGTATTGATGCGACTTGTGGGCTCCGGGGTTGCCTTACATAATCTTTGTGGAGAAGAAGAAAGAAATGTGTCCAAATGTGAAGAAAACGGTTACAAGTTCATACCATTTACTTTTTTCACATTTGGGAGCTTGATCTTGGAGGTTTTGGATACACTTTCACGCATCAAGACCATTGTTGTTAGCCACTCAAATAATGTCAATAGTGGTGCCTTTATTTTTCATAGACTAAGTTTTTATATCCAGAAATGAGTGGGAGCCCAGCTAGTGTCCGGACTTCCCACTAATTTCTTGTAAATCAGTTGGTTGAGGACCGTGGGGGTGATGTTGGTCTATCTATGTTGTTGGTTGATTTTAAAAACGCTTTCAACATGGTGGATCGGTTGTTATGTTGCGTGAGGTTCGACTTCATTTCCGGCTATTTCACGGTGGGTGGAATTTCATACTCGATCCTGCCAGATTATATTATGGTGAGCATACTTTGGTCTCATCGAGGTGTGCAACAAGGTGATCCGCTTGGGCCTCTTCTTTTGCTTTAGTGTTACATCCCTTGGCATGTAAGATTAGAGATTCTTTTGACCTTTCTTTTCAAGCATGGTATCTGGATGATGGCACTATTATTGATGATAGTTTGGTTGTGGGTAAGGTTTTAGAGTTGATTATGATGGATGGACCTTGTCGTGGCTTACACCTCAATGTTGACAAAACTAAAGTTTTTTGGCCACAGGAAGACCCCAGAAGCAGATATGCCGGTGTTTTCCCCCCCAATATTTCTCGTCCCTTATACGGTGTTAAATTCTTGGGTGGGCCTGTTAGTGTGGATTTTGAGTTTGGTAGTAAGCTTGTTCTGAAAAGGGTTGCTAAAACTATTGAACTTATGGATGTTGTTGCCAAACTTAATGACCCTCAATACAAGTTGTTGTTACTCCGTACATGTCTTTGGTATTTCCAAGTTGTATTTTTCTATGCGCATGTTCCCCAGGTCTTTGAGTGTGCTCGGGTTTCTTTTGATCGGCGCTTCGTTCTTCTTTGGAGCGTATTGTCAGCGCTTGGGCCCGGTTTTGGTGATTGGCGGTGGAGACTCGCCACCTACCCTTTGATTTTGGGGGCTTGGTGTATATTCCGCAGTGACGTCTTGAATTATACTTCCTTGCTTCTAGACTTCAATGCTAGCCTCTGGACTAAGCTTCTCCATAGTTACGTATTGTAACTTCTTGGTCCCTCTTTGATGATGCTCTATTTACTTTTAATGTGAATATGGATATTAACCTTTTGAGTAATCCTAGCGAGGTCGCCGCCCCAAACTTATGAAGAAATTGGCGGATATACTTCGATCGGGTTACCCAAACTGTTGAATCTACATTCCATCTATCTCCTCGACAGATGGCGTTATGGAGCTCACTAAAGGAGGATCATACTTCGATTGGCTTAGGTGGCTCCGATATCGGACTGGGACAAACTATGAATGCGTGACTTATCGTTGTGTGTTGTGCTATCGGTTGGGTGTTCCTCTTTTCCTTTGCTTAGGTACCGTGTTCACTGTTCTAGGGTTTCTTGGAGATATTTATGGGGATCACGCTGTTTCACATGCGGGTATTGTTGGCATTAAATATCGGCATAACATTGTGCGTGATGTTCTTGTTGATATATGTTCTCGATGCCGAATTTCACTCGTAAGGAGGTGGATATTGGGCTTTATGGAGATAGGACGGATCCTTACGACCGGTGATATATTACTTTACTCTTAGGATGATGGACGGATGTATGTGTTGATCTTACGGGATCGCCGCCTTGACTTAACTGGGATGGTGATTTTATGCCGGGTATGTGGTTATTGATGCCTCACAATGTAAACATGTCCGTCATGATGCTAAATGTGCGGATATTGGATATGGGTTTCTCCCCTTTTCATTCTCTTCTTTTGGAGAACTTGAGAAGGATGCAGTAACATTACTAAAGCGTATTCGACGATTCTCTATGACTCAAGACATTGGGGCACGTGTTGCGGTTCATATTTTTAATATGATTGGTTTTGCTATTGCTAGAGGTGTGGGGGCCCAGTTGGTTTCTCGGCTTCCCCCTAATTTTTTGTAAATCCTATGAGTTTTTCTTTAATAAAGTGATGATTTATAATAAATCAGGCCATGGATCGTCCCTTTCAACATCCTTTGTTGATCATGTTTTTATTTTTGTGATCTTATCATGGTTTTATGATAGGGTTTGTACATATTCTTCGGGTTCTTTTTTTATCTTTCTTCTTGGTTTTTAGGGTTTCGTTTTTGAAACCCCTACTGCTCTTTGTTTATCCGCTTGGTTGTGATCCCCTGCAACTGTATTGTTGATTGGTAGTGGTTGTCCATCAGTTCCGCGTCCCACCTCCCCCAACACGTTTTAAGGTTTTATTGGAAAGCTGATTGTGGGTTCGTATCTGCTCCCAAACGTCCTTCCAGGCTCCTTTCGAAGGCTATTCTAGGGTTTTATCGAGACTGTGTCCTTGGTTGTTTGTGGTTGCGCTTCTTAACGCAGATTGTAGGGTTCTTTTACGCTGCGTTTTGGGCTCCATTTGCTGCTTTGGTTGCTGGGTTTTGGTAGTGGTTTCGAACAGGTAACTTCCCCTTTTACAGGTTTTGCTTTTGCTTGGCTGGATTTGGGTTCAATTTGCGTTGGTGGGTTGTTTTCTGGTGTGGTCTCCTGCTCCCGTGAGCTTTTTTTGCATGGTTGCTATTACTGTTGGGTTTACATGGATATCTACTTTGGTTTTTCTTTTCTTGAGGCTTGGTTGCAAGAGGTTGTTGCTTTGTCTTGTTCTCATGCATGCTGTTTGATTTCATTGCCCCTTTATTGGTCTTAATGGATGTCGTGATGGTAGTGGGAATGGCCTTGCTAAAACCTCTTTGATCACACATCTTCGTGATCGGCATTTTAGTGGTGAGGCTCAAACCATCACTAGGCAATCTCTTTTGTCGGTTGGCTATTTTGAAGAAATTTGAGGTTACTCTTAAGCGTATGGGTTTGTGGTTGTGTGGTGGTTGTTTCAAACGCATACCTTAGGACTAAGTTTCGCCATGGTGCGGGTTCCGATTTTGTGTCTCCTCCCGATTGTGGCGATGGTGTTGTCCGGTTCGTGTTATCGATCTTACCAAACCATGTGTTCCTTCCCATGTAGCCCTTGTTGAGGATTCGGTTTTGGACGTGCTTGGTGGCTTTGATTTATCTCTTCTTGATACTTTACTCTCCAAGGGGTTATGGATCACAAATCTATCCTCCTAAATGTCGATGCAGGAGTTCTCGTGTTTTGAAAAGAGCTCTTGATAAGGTGATCTGCACGCTGATGATATTTCTTGTTGGGTTGGTTTGTTTGTCTTGCCTCTTTGTCTACTTAAAACCTTTTGCCCGAGGAGTAGTCAAGAGGGTAGGTCGGTTACCAGCGTCAGCTGTGAAGAGTATATTGTTAATGCTATTCATGCATGGGGCTCTCCGTGGTAGTTTGCGAGGTTGTCGCGTGAGGTTTTAGCCGAACCTTCTCCATTATGGTCTAATATTGATGATGATAGCTTGGATTTGGGTGACCGCAATGTCAAGCAATGTAAGAGGAAGATTTTGATGGTCATTATCTTCCGCGTCGAGTTCTTTCGTCTTCCGGTATTGCACCTTATGATGTTTCTACTGAGGACTTAAAAGCTAAGCACCCTTTCGACCGCTCCTTCATTTCTCGATATACCTATTGATCATCATCACCTTACCGCATCCCTTCTACCGCTCTTGACATGATCAAGAGTTTCCTCGTGGTACTTCTTGTGGTAGGGATGGGTTCGTGCCCAACACCTTTGGATTGTTTAAATGGTGCGATCGTGGCTATTTCGATGATTTAATCGCTTCTATCACCCAAGTGGTGAACCTTTTTCTTGTTGGTAAATGCCGAGGCGTTGGGTGAGTACATTGCTAGTGCTCCTCTCACACCCTTGGTCAAACCGGAGGGGGTATCCGTCCTATTGTTGTTGGATTTGTTTGAGGCGTTTAGTTTCAAGGTTTGTGCTTCTATGATTGGCCACTCTTCCGATAGTTATTTAGATGATTTGCAATTTGGTGTTGGGGTGTCGGAGAAGGGAGGCTATTCTGCATGCTGTGAATCGGCTGGTTGAGGACCGTGGGGGGGATGTGGGTCTGTCTATGTTGTTAGTAAATTTTAAAAATGCTTTCAACATGGTGGATCGGGCTGTTATGTTACGTGAGGTTCGGCTTCATTTTCCGGCTATTTCACGGTGGGTGGAATTACATTACTCCAGTCTGCCAGATTATATTATGGTGAGCATACTCTTTGGTCTCATCAAGGTGTGCAACAAGGTGATCATTGTGGCCTCTTCTTTTGCTTTAGTGTTACATCCCCAGCATGTAAGATTAGAGATTCTTTTGACCTTTCCTTTCAAGCTTGGTATTTGGATGATGGCACTATTATTGGTGATACCTTGGTTGTGGGTAAGGTTTTAGAGTTGATTATGGTGGATGGACCTTGTCGTGGCTTACACCTCAATGTTGATAAAGCGAAGTTTTTTTGCCACGGAGGACCCCGAAGCGGTATGATGGTGTTTTCCCCAATATTTCTAGCCCCTCACATGGTGTTAAATTATTGGGTGGACCCATAGTGTGGATTTTGAGTTTGGTAGTAAGTTGGTCATGAAAAGGGTTGCTAAAACTATTGAACTTATGGAGGCAGGTTGTCAAGTTTAATGACCCTCAATGCTGTTGTTGCTACTCCGTTCATGTCTTCGGTATTTCTAAGCTATATTTTCTATGCGCACATGTCCTCCTCGGGTCTTTGAGTGTGCTCGGGTTTCTTTGATCGGCACTTCATTCTTCCTTGGAGCATATTGTCACCGCCTGGGCCCGGTTTTGGTGATTGGCGGTGGAGACTCGCCACCTTACCCTTTGCTTTTGGGGGCTTGGTTTATATTCGCAGTGATGTCTTGAACTATGCCTTTCTTGCTTCTAGACTTCAACTGCTAGCCTCTGATCTAAGCTTCTCCTTAGTTACGGTATTGTAACCGATGGTCCTTCTTTGATGATGCTCTACATACTTTTAATGTGAATATGGATATTGACCTTTTGAGTAACCCTAGCAGGTCGCCGCCCCAAACTTATGAAGAAATTGGCGGATATATATTTCGATTCGGGTTACCCAACTGCTGAGTCTACTTTCCATCTTTCTCCTCGACAAATGGCTTTATGGATTTCTAAAGGAGGATCATACTTCGGATTGGCTTAGGGTGGCCCGATATACGGACCGACAAACTATGAATGCAGGGGCTTATCGTTGTGTGTTATGTTATCGTTTGGGTGTTCCTCTTTCCTTGTTTAGGTACCGTGCTCGCCTTGTTCTAAGGTTTTTCCGGAGATATTTATGGGGATCATGCTATTTAAATGCGCTGGTATTGTTGGCATTAAACATCGGCATAACCTTGTGCGTGATGTTCTTGTGGATATATGCTCTCGTCCGAATTTACGCTCGTAAGGAGGTGGATATTGGGCTTTGTGGAGATGGGGATGGATCCTTGCGCCCGGTGATATAATTGCTTTATTCTTGGGGACGATGGGCGTGATGTATGTGTTGATCTTACGGATCGTCGCCTTTGACGCAATGCAGGATGATTGATTTTATGCCGGCGAGCGGTCATTGATCTTTGCCGCACGTACGAACGAGTCAAATACGATGCTAAATGTGCGGATATTGGATATGGGTTTCTCCCCTTCTCCTTTTCTTCTTTTGGGGAACTTGAGAAGGACGCTTTAACCTTGTTAAAGCGTATTCGACGATTCTCTATGACTCAAGACATTGGAGCGCGTGCGGCGGTTCATATTTTTAATAGGATTGGTTTTACTATTGCTAGAGGTGTGGGGACCCAGTTAGTTTCTCGGCTTCCCACTAATTTTTTGTAAATCCTATGATTTTCTAATAAAAGTGTTGATTTTATAATAATAATAATAATAATAATAATAATAATAATAATAATAATAGTAATAATAATAATAATAATAATAATAATTTGGAGGGAGGCTATTCTTCATCATCAGAATCGGTTTGTTGAAGATCGTGGAGATGAGGTGGGTCTTTCGATGTTATTGGTGGACTTTAAGAACGCCTTCAATTTGGTAGATCGCGAGGTTATGTTACGAGAGGTTCGCCTCCATTGCCCCTGTATCACTGGGTTGAGTTTTGTTATTCTAAACTGCTAAACTATATTATAGGAACACACTTTATGGTCACACAAAGGCGCAAGGCAGGCGCCTCTCTTGGACCTCTCCTTTTGCATTAGTGCTACATCCTTTGGCTCGCAAGATCAAAACTCCTTTTCTCCCTTTCAAGCTTGGTACCTAGATGATGGAACGATCATTGGAGATACTACGTTAGTCGGGAAGGCCCTGGAGCTCATTATGATGGATGGACCTCCTTATTGTTTAAACCTCAATGTCGATAAAATTGAGGTTTTTTTGCCAAGGGAAAACCCTAGAAGCAGACTTGCAGGTGTTTTCCCGCCTAATATTGTCCGGCCTCTGCATGGTGTTAAATTATTAGGTGGGCTTGTTGGTATAGACCTTGAGTTTAGCAGTAAGCTTGTTTTGAAACGGGTTTCCAAAACCATTGAACTTATGGACATTGTTGCTAGGCTTAATGATCCCCAATGTGAATTCTTGCTTCTCGGGCATGTGCCAGCATTTCCAAGTTATATTTCTATCGCACATGTTTCCCCGTGTCTTTGAAGGTGCTCGGTTTTTTCGATCAAGACTTCGCTCCTCTTTGGAGCGATTGTCCTTGCCTACTGGGCCGGGTTTGTAATTGGCAATGGAGGTCGGCCACTCTACCTTTTGAATTTGGGGGCTTGGTGTATCGTTGCGGGTGATGTCTTGAATTATGCCTTCCTTGCTTCTAGACTCCAATCGGCCACCTATAGATGAACTTCTCCGACACTCTGGTGTTGGTATACAGGTCTTCCTTGATGATGCCCTGTATGTTTTAACGAAAATGGAGACCAACCTTCGGGTAGCTCTTGTGAGATTTCGCCCCAAACTCATGAAGAAACCGGCGGTTATATTTCACGTGTCACCAAAGAGGTGAATTTGTTGTTCTTTATTCACTATCGTTTAAAAACAATTAAGTACTTAAAACAATTTAATAGTGAATAATGACCAAATTAACGTAAGTAAAACACATAAAGTAATTTTCAACATCATATTCTTATTAGAAATAAATCAAAGAATACGCTACCCAAGTACTCATGAATAGTACTTGGGATTGAAATGACAAAGTTTGGGTGACTCTCTCTAAGCTCAAAGCTAAGTCCGAGCACAACTCTTAGAACCCACCGAGCTATCTCAAGGATAAAGTTGTATTTGGAGGAGTGAAAAGTAGGCTTGTGTGTGTGTTTTACAATTCACAAGCTTAAACTTTTCACTCATTCTCTTATGCTATTTATACAAGTATGATTTTAACTTTAACCTAGAAGACAAAACATTGATCACAAGAATCACGAATATAGATATATTCGACATCGCTTACTTTGCTATTAGTAGTCGCGAAGCTTCTTTCCTTAATGAGAATCCTTTAGTATCGCCGCTACTATAAATGGGAAGATATGGCTTTAGTAGATAGGGACTTAGTTTTATCTGGTAAAGCACTTGGGACTTAGTTTTATCTCGGTTAAACTTTTCCCGCCTAGTCCCGCCATTCTTCGCCTTCAAAGCCTTCGCCTCTTCCTTCATTTGTCTTCAAGCTAACAGCTGAGAGGAGTCTTAGGATTCAGTGAGTTATTGTCATCACCACCGAATCCACCATCTTCTTCTTGACTTAGTCTTCACCCATTAAGTTCCGCCTTGTCGAGTGGAGAGGCTTCTTCTTCGCCTGCATCGAGTAACTCGAAGATGGCTCACCGAGAGACTATGCACTCAATGACCGATAGTGTTTAACGGATTAAACACTTAGGTTATTTTCTATTCAAATCCTAGATTAAGGGGTTTGGGTATTTATCGAACCCAACAGCCTCCCTATTGGATATACAAATAGCCTAAGTGTTTGATCGGTGTAAGTGAGCAAATGGCTTCTTCTTACATCGAATGTACTAATGAATACAATATGGAACACCGAGTATTTTAACAAAACATACATCTTTATTAATCATCTTACATGGTTCCTATCACTAGTACAAAGAAAAGATAACATGATGTCACCCGTATGGATTCAAAGGCTTCAAGCTTCACTTTCTTGGTGATGAGTGTTTCCGTCAGATGGTCTCTTATCTTAGCATTCGTGTCTTGACAAAACCCGATGTTTGCTTTGGGATTGATCCGAGAGGCCACGGAATATAGTCGATCATAGTAGCCACTCCGCTCGATCGATATCACTCCACCTTTGGAATGTCGGGTTCCGTGAGACATCAATGAAAAATAGCCCTCTTCGTGCTTTTCAATCACTAGACAGTTCACAAATTTCACACCCTCAGCAGCTCTGTTGCATTCTAAGCCGTGCACTTTGATCTCAGTCGAACTCAACTCTTTTCCTTTTGCCGCTGGATGCTTGTGGTTGAGATCCTTGAGGTGCATCAAGGCAGTTGAATTCCCATTGGTTGGTGCATCTCTCACCTTTCATATCTTTTGTCGAGCATCTTCATCGTGTCCTTGACCACCTTATTTTGCTTCTTTTCAATGATTGGACCAAGCTCATCGAGTTCATGATCCCAAAATCAACAAAAGTTAAGGGATCATGAATCTCGAAATGTCTCTTATCACCCCCTCAGACATTCATTGCTAGTGGTTTCGAGTTGGGGATGATTTTGACATCGATGATTTTCTCAGCTTCCTTCGGCTTGTCATTGTCCAGCTTGTAATGATCAATTCGTCTTGCCCGACAACTTCAAACTTTCTTTTCTTTGCTTCAAACCGCTTTCTCATTGCAACCATCCGAGCAAACCGAGCATCCTTGAACTTTTGTCCCGCTCGACCCTTTTGAAGCTTGCTTGGATCTAATCCCATGTTCTCGCCTTCTTCACGACAACCTTTGCTGCTTCTCTGTTCCTTTTTCTTCCTCACTAGTTTCAATCTTCTTCTTCTTTAGCAAGATGTTTACTCACCGTTGTGGTGTGAGCAGTATTCAGTGTCGCCGATTTTATAGGAATCTTCTCGTGCTCGCAGCTTGTCATTTTGCCTTTGCCTTTGTCCCGGCCCGAGGAAGATGATGCAACTAAGGGTGGTGTTGTTGTCATGATTGATGTTGTGACCGCGTTGTTGTTGTTGTTGATGTTTGTGGTGGTAGTGAGGAGATGGGTATTGCCGAGACCGGTGCGGATGATGTGGGAGCTACCGAGATCGGTGGTGTTTGCTCCCCTCAAAGGTGAAGAGGAGTTTCTTCAAGAGTATTCTCCCCTCAACTGCTGCTCGGAGCTTCAGTGAGGGCAAGAGTTGAGTTGGTGCCGAGGGGACGGAGTCGCTTGACCCTTGAAGGCCCTATAGATTTCGTGATCATGGCCTTAATCAAGTATCTCGCTTGAAGACCAGTGACCTTTGCATCCGTGTTAGCCCGAGAGATCTCCAATGCGCTCATTCGGGGACCAAGATTCCGTGCCATAGAAGATGAGGCCTCGAGCCATAGCAACTACCGAGTGTTCAAAGAGTCCACCGAGGTTTGAAGAGACCGAATCAAGATTGGAGACCCCGAACATTTGCGATTGGAGCATTTCAATCGCCCATGAGTCGAGATGAATTTTTCACATACACCTCGCTGGCTTCCAAAGACTTTGGCATTGATTGTCGGGTCTTCTTTAACAAAGATCCCCGATTTCATCAATTGTAACTCCACATGATCAAGATGCTTGAGAAACTTAACCGTGTTTTCATCCACCGATAAGGTGTTGGTACATGAGATCTCGTGCTCATGAACATTTTCATTGAAGGTGAGCACATCGATCAAGATCGCCAGTAGTCCGCCGCTCAAGGTGTTGATCCCAAAATTGTTCAAGAACCCCAAGCAGTACATGCCTTCCTTGAGGCTTTAGTGATCCACCGAACCATTGCCTTTCAATGATCGGAAGAATGTTGTCAAACGGTTAAATTCCCGTGAGCCGGATGATGAGGAGTCCGAGTCATTATCTTCGGATGAAATGGTGACTCAAGATGCTCCTTTGGATCAGCCGAGGCTCTTGTTCGATTGAACCTCGGCGTCCATTTCTTCTCCGGTGATAAAATTTCATCTTCGCCAAAGAAGTTCATCCTCCGAGAATAGAATACCATGACATCAAGAATTGTGAGTAAGGGGTTGGTGATGGGTTCCATATCGGTGGTATATATCCTCTCGAGTCTTTGTCCCCGCTGACCCCTCGACATCGGTGGAGTTTCCTGCCTTCTCCGAGTCGATTGGTTTTGGGTTCCAGATCGGCGGGTTGTTTCTTTCCTCCGAGTCTTTGTCCCCAGTGACCCCCGAGACACGGTGGTGTTTCCAGTGCCTTTGGCGGAGTCGTGATTGTTGTATCCCTATCGCTGGGTTGTTTGTTTCCCGAGTCTTTGGGATTGATCTGTGCCCTCGCACAAAGACTTGGATTTGTTAATGTCATCATCAGCGTAGTGGAAGGCGCCCCTACCGCCGGGTTGTTTGTTTCCTCCGGATCTTGGGAGTAGTAGATGTGACCAAGGGCACCGACCGTGATGTATCGCTGTCCTTCGTTGTCACGGGTGGATGTTGCCGGTCGGTCAAGGTGTCTGCTTAGTCTCGGCTTTTTGTGCCTTTTAGGCAAGTGTTCTCAAGCCTCGTGGCCCCGAGACTTTGGTTTAGTCTTAGTCCCACCGAGACTTCCCTTTCTTTTGGGAGCAGTGGTTTGAGACATCGATCCACTCGATTGTTTACAAGAATCATGTGGGCCGCCAATTCAATAGGAGTGACAAGGGATGGGTCTTTTGAAAATTTGATTGGCTCAGATGCCCGGTAAAGCACCAAATTTTTCTTCCCGAGGATAGTTTGTACCCAAGAACACTTGCAAAGCACAAGAGACAAACCTAGGATACGAAACGATTTCATCCTAGTTTTGCTCAGAGCTTGGTCACGAGATCACCGTAAATGATCTCCCTATGTCGACAAAGTGACCCCATTCATCAAGCAAGATGCCATCATCAACCGAATAGAGTTAACTTGTTCAGTGGATGAGTGGTTCCCGCCGAGGACCCGAATCACGAAAGTGAATAGGATCCTCCAAGCCACGGAAAAGAGCTTTTGGTGATCGGGGTCTTGTCCAAAAAGTTGGATCTAAAATGAATTGTTTTAACCCATCCTTCATCGTGGAAGGTTCGTGGATGGGCGACATAAACACCTTTATTGTAATCCACTTGAAGTGCAAAACGTTTTGTAATCGTGGTGAATCGTTGTTGCCCCGTGAAGACCGAATCGATGAGATATTCCCGAGAGGTCCGAGGTTGTTCTCATCAGAGGGTGTCGGGTCATAGGCCTTGGTCAGAGCCCAAAATTCCCGAGGAGATTTTGGTAAACAATGGAGGACACCGAACAAAGGCCGTTTCAGTGGGCAATTAAACAAAATTTCATAATGTCTTTGTAGGTGGGACGGTTTGTGGTATTCAAAATTGCCTATGACATTATTAGTTTTAAATTCAACATTTGTAAGATCCCCACCCATCGAGAAGCAAACCGGAGAGATTGAGTTCTAGCCATTTCCATTAAAAGATTTTAGGGTTTTGAAAATATTTTGACTAGAATAATCAAAGTTTTTTTGATCTCTCAAGTTTGTGATGAAAACTTTTGTAAATGTTTACAAGAAGGGTTTTCCAAAAGAGGTTTGAAAAGTTTTGAGCACACACAAATATTTTCGAGTTTTAGAAATGATTTTGACAGAGTTTTGTTGCGTAAAATAATTTGTGTGTGTTTGTTTGTGTTGGAAGAGGTATTTATAGAGTGGTAAGAGGGTGATTTGTGCACAAATGGGAATATTAAACGTCGGTTTTGAAAAACGCTTGAATTTTCACATTTAATGCTACCACCCATTACCCGCAGAAAATCCGCTTTTCAAGGGAATAGCTTGCAAAGGCAAGTAAAAGTGCACTTTTGCGTAGATAAAATATCAATTTGATATTTTTGTGAGAGGCATTAAATGCCAAGTGGGATGACAAGAAGACAAAGAGACATATATTCCTATATTAAATTAGCATAGTTACCAACCTAGGACATTTAAGTAATCGATACTTGGATCATTTAGTTACTCATTCAATGCTCTTTGTCAAAAAACACGGACCCCGAATGAGTCTTACTCATTCAAAGGAGAGGTTTGTTTTGATGTTCAGGAGGATGAACCATTTCGTAGAACTTATCGAGATTGGTTTTCGACACCGACTTTCAATGTCAAGCATTCCCAATTCAAATTTTTCTCCTCAAGGTAGGTTCATCCAAGGGTTTTGTGAAGATATCACCATTGATATTCAAGAGGATGAAATGAAGTTCAATGTCTCCTTCATTATGTGATCCCCGATGAAGTGATATCCGATATCAATGTGTTTGGTTCTTTGGTGGAGGATGTGGTTGTTGGAGATTGCAATAGCATCGGTGTTATCACGTAAGATGGGCACCATTTTGTAATGGATGTCATAGTCACCGAGTTGACTTTTCATCCATAATACATTGGCACAACATCCTCCGTCTGCAGCCTACATATTCGCCTTCACCGAGGACATAGCCACCGATTGTTGCTTTTAGCACTCCAACAAACTAGTTTTCCTCCAAGAAATTGACAGACCCCGAGGTACTTTTTCTCGTCCATGTTGCACCAAGATAATCGTAATCGAGTAAACCTTGAGATCAAACCCCGAGCATTTTGGATAATAGAGTCCAAGGTTTGGGGTTCCCTTCGTGTACCGAGTATTCTTTTGGCTGCAGTGAGATGGGATTCTTTAGGATTGACCGATATCTTGCTATTAGACAGATCGAGAATTGGATGTCCGGTCTAGAAGCGCTTAGATACATCGGTGAGCCTACAATCCTCCGAAATGAGTTTGATTGATCGATTTGCCGGTGAGATCGGGTCCAAGGTTGTTAGGTGGGACCATTGGAGTCTTTATCGAGGCACACGATATCTCATATTTCTTCAAGAGATTTCGTGTATTTCTCTTGACCGATGGATATTCCTTTATCGCTTGTTCGATTTGTAGTCCAAGAAAGTATGTGAGTTCCCCATCATGCTCATTTCAAACTTCTTTGTCATCGCTTTTCAAACTGCTTGCAAAGTTTGTAGTTTGTTGAGCCAAAGATGATGTCATCAACATACACTTGGACCAAGATCACATCCTGTTGAGTTCTATAGACAAACAAATGTGTTGTCTATCTTCCTCCGACAAACTTGTTTTGTATCGTGAAGGCCGAGAGAGTTTCATACCATGCCCGGGAGCTTGTTTAAGTCCATAAAGGGCTTTGTCAAGCTTGCGACATAGTCGTGGAATTCACTACTCTCAAAGCCCGGAGGTTGCCGAACATATACATCTTCCTTGAGATCACCATTTAAGAATGCACTTTTAACATCCATTTGGTAGACCCGAAGTTCATGTATGTTGCATATGCAAGGAAGATCCCGATGGCTTCCATTCTTGCAACAGAGCAAATGTTTCATCATAGTCAATGCCTTCTTGTTGACTGTAACCTTTGGCTACAAGTCCGCTTTGTTTTTAATGACATGCCATTTTCATCGCTTTTGTTTCGAAAACCCACTTCATTCCTATGACTACTACATCCCGAGGACATTTGATCAAGGTCATGACCTTGTTTTTATCAAATCACAGTTCTTCTTGCATAGCCCGAACCCACTTGGGTATTTTAGAGCCTCAATGACACTTTTGGGTTCTATCTCTCGATAGGTAATCAAGATATAGACATTCATTGGTCAAGTCTGCAGTTAAGTTAGCGACCATGCTTCTAGTGAGCATGCCCTCGCTGGGTTCACCAATGATGTTTACAAGCTCAATGTCCCGAGATCTTGTCCACTTACTTTGTGGTCCGGGATCCGAGCTTGAAGATGTCACGGGAGTTCAAAGTGAGTTCAAGAGCCACAGGATCATTTAGATCATCCGTTGAGGTGTCTTGTTCGTAGAGGTTCTTGAGTTACGTGATCCCGATCATTTGGATCGTTGTTACCTATCCCAAATAGGACCGATCGATTATCAATGAATTCACCGATAGTTTGTTGTGACAGTTGTGAGGTAAGACATAATATGAGATGTCAAGATCACTTGGTATGAGGAATTGGTTTCGAGTTGTACTCATCAGGAGGATATCTTGATGAGTTGTCAATTCCTATATCCTCCATCAAGTGTTGGTGAACCCGATGCTTTCTACACTTTCATCAAAGGTGACATGAAAAGTTTCCTCAACTTGTTGTCTCCTTGTGTTAAATACCAAGGCTTTGGAGATCGTGAGTAACCTAGAAAGTATCCATCATCGCCTTTAGCATCGAACTTGCCTAGATGATCCTTGTGGTTATGAATAAACACAGACATCCAAACACATGAAAGTAGTCGATGTCGAAGTCTACCTTTGAATATCTCATATGGGGTTTTATTATGTCTTTTGACAATGATTGACCTGCTTTGAGTGTAACAGTTGTTTTAACGCTTCATCCGTAAATGCTTTGAAAATGAGCCATTTAACATGGTTCTTGCAGCCTCAATGAGAGTTCTGTTTTTCCTTCACCACCCCATTTTGTTCGTGGGTATAAGGAGATGAGAAATTTTGGGAGATTCCTCTCATCACGTAAACTCTCAAGCTCAAGATTTCTAAATTCAAGACCATTGTCGGCCTCGATTTGTTTCATCGTAATGTCATTATGGTTTTCAATGTTCCCGATGAATGACATTATAGTATCACCGCCTCGACTCTTTTGGAAAGAAAGTATACCCAAGTGTATCTTGAAAACTCATCAACAATGACAAGTGTATACTTCTCATGTCGGATTGATCTAGGACCGATCGGTCCAAAGAGATCCATATGCAAGAGGTGAAGGCAGCTTTTGATAGAGAAATTTTGCTTGGTTTTGAAAGATGCTCTTTTATGTTTGCCTTTTTCACAGTCGAGCATGGTTTATCTTTTGCAAAACCAATGATGGTAAGCCAAGGACCTTGTTTTGTTTTGCCAAGTTGTTGATGTTTTGAAGTTTAAGTGTGAGAGTCTCTTGTGCCACAACCGGTTGATAGTTTCGGTGGCTTTGGCAAAGAGACAGTTCCATCTTTAGAGAGAGTTGACATGTCTAAGACATAAACATCGCTCTCCTAGAGCAATCAACACAACTTCCTTGTTGGCATTGAAAATGGTACCTTGTTTGTCATTGAATTGTACAATGTACTTAGCATCACATAGTCGATCGACATCGATGAGATTGTATTTGAGACCATTGACATAAGCAATCCTAGAGAAAACTATTCCATTGCGCCATCGAACCATAACCTTCGTGGGACATGATGAGTTATCACCAAATACTACCTTGGCCCTGGTTCCTTTACATACTTGTGCAGATATTCCTTCACACCACCATGCTTCTTGAACATCCACCTGCCTAGATGCCGATAGGCTCCCGGCATGTCTCTCGCACAAGTAGTAAACTGAATTAGTTTCTTCTTCGTGACCCACTTACTAGTGGGCTTGGGTCTCATGGTCTCTTTGAATTGAGCAATCGATTCATGGTCGGTGGTGGAGTGCAATGAGCTACCATGTGTTTTGCATTTAGAGACCGAGGATGACTCGGTGGATTTGGGTTGCTTTGAACTTCTCCTTGCATGGATGACATTGTCATGCCGGGATGTCTTATGAGTTGTGTTACCGCAAATATCACAAAGATATGTTCATAAGACAATCATCGTATGATGATCATTAAAGCCACAAAGTGGGCAAGGAGGAAAAGGCTTTGCTCTCAACTTTTGTCGACTTGGATGAAGAAGCATACCGATGACCAACTTTGGTGTAGTTTGCTTGACCGAGAGAGCTTACATATTGCAAGTGGTCGCTAGCTTCGTGATCATCCTTTTGCAGATCATGCAAAAAGGATTCTATAACAGCTTGTCGATGGTGTGACCGTATAGTGGCACGATCACACTTCGCTTGTTTTTGGTGGTGGCTTTTGATTTTGAGGAACTAGAGGAAGTCGACTTTGTCTCCTTGATTGATTCAGGACCTTTTCAATGGATTCCATTTTGTCGCTTAGCTTCCTCACAAGTTCACCCATTGTCGAATCGATCGCCTTCAGTGGGGACCGAGGATATCAAGTTTCAATTGGGGTGGATTCTTGTTGAGTTGGTTTTGATGGTCTTTTCGTGATGGTTCTACCAAGTCCGACCTTTCTTTAGGAGAGTGTGGATTGTATTGTAATGGAGTAAGCTCGAGCTAGGATCGGCACCTCAAGAGGTTCCAAAGGTGGAAGTGGTGCTTGAGATTCATCTTCGACTCGTGAGATGTGTTCAGTACTCGGGCACATCCGGGAGTCCAAGCATGCTCTTTAGAGCTTGACTTTCGTGCTCTAGAATTCTTCCGAGTCAAAGTTAGGAAGCTTACTCGTGATTAAGTCTTTCAATCCAATCACCGGGCTTGGGAACACAACATATTGGTAATCATGCCACCGCACACAAATGGTTTAGGACTCGGTCTTTGTTGTGAGAGTCGAAAGATGATGTTCACCTATGACTCTTTTTGCTACCGGGGCACCCACAACATCAAAGACTCTTGGATTCTTGTTGGTCCAACTATCAATGATTTCTTTTTCTTTCTTAAGTTCATCTTGAAGAGCCCGATTTCTTTTAACTAATTCAAGTGTTTTGAATTTGTAAGGTGATAGCCTCAAGCTTGTTTTGTTTTAACACAAGTAACTCATCCCTACACTTATTCAATTCAAAACTTAACTTGTTGTACTTAGAAAAAGATTTAGTCTTTGCTCCTCTACAAACTTAAGATCAACATTGATATAGTTCATATAGGATCGCCAATCGTAATCATCATCCATAGAAAGTAGAATATTTACCTTCTTCATTGTGATGTTGACCCATTCTCCATTTCGGCATGATTCTTTCCAACAACTAGCTTGTCTTCCTCTCGAGAGGGCCATCGCATACCGACATGCACCATTTCATCATCTCGATGAGACCGGCTCTTCATCCCAGTCGAAGGTTTCAAAGAACAAGACCTTTGTTTTACCCCGCATGATTGAACACTTTTTGGTTCCGAGGACTGCCTCAAGTAATGCAAGCTTAGCTTTGATTTTCCTATACTTAGCTTCAAAATCTATTGTTTTGTTCTCGCCGATTTATTCGAAAGTTTTGATGAGACCGATAGATTTTAGGTTGAAATTTGCTAAAGCTCGAGGACCGATTTGACCTCGATGGTCTCAGAAGAGGGTTCGTAAATTGTTTTTGAAAACAGTCCTTTGCAAAATGACCTCTTTGTGACACTTAAAGCACTCAGTGTCCTCATTTGCTTTAGCAGTTGAAAAACCTTTGTTTCTTTTAATAAACCTTCGAGAGTTTGCAAGGAGTGCCCTTTCCGAAATTCAACATTCGTGTCATTTAGGTACTCCTCACTTGATCTCTCATCGTGCTCATCATCGAATTTTCTTGAAAATCTTGAACCACATTGTTAGAAAAGAAGGCGTTGATATAGGTGAGGTGATGGTCGGGACTTCTTGACTTCCCGAGACTTCTTTAAGTCGTGGTATCGTCTGCTGATGAGGTTTTCCTCATAGACAAATTTCCCATAAATTTCGTGAAGTTCAAGATTTTGAATATGATTTGCATTTCTAAGTCCCCAGAGAAGTTCAACCACTTCTCGTGTAGACAATTGACAAAACCAACATTAATCTCATGTTTGGACAACTTAACACCATCATTTGCCAGCTCATTTAAAAGAGTTTTGTATCCGTGTAAGTTTGTGAGAGAGTTTCGAGTCCCTAGCCTCAAGGTATTATACTCAAGTTTCGTGTCCATAATCCTGTTTTCCTTGGTATCGATGGGCCTTCATGGCTATGGACTAGGTCATCCCAGTTTGTTTAGTCAGACATGACTTATAATCGACTCCATTATATCATCGTGAAGACATGATATGATGATACTTTTGAGTCTTTGGTCCCGATTGACCACTCTCCTTTCATCCCGAGTCCATCGAGCTTGTGTTTGGGCAAACCTTCGCATCTTTGGGATAAATGGACCTTCATTTATACACTTGACATAATAAGGTTCCATCCCAATCAAATAGCAAAGCATACGCTTCTTCCATTTGTTGAATTTGCCAACTTCAAGTCTAGGGCAACAAATGAATAAGCTCCACCCTTTTATCGACTAGTTGGGGTACATCGGCCACCATAGGGATCCCGATTTAAAATGTTTTAGAGCGGCTTAAAAGGTTTTATAATCAGCCTTGCTCGATACCACTTGTTGTTCCCTATTCACTATCGTTTAAAAACAATTAAGTACTTAAAACAATTTAATAGTGAATAATGACCTAAATTAACGTAAGTAAAACACATAAAGTAATTTTCAACATCATATTCTTATTAGAAATAAATCAAAGAATACGCTACCCAAGTACTCATGAATAGTACTTGGGATTGAAATGACAAAGTTTGGGGTGACTCTCTCTAAGCTCAAAGCTAAGTCCGAGCACAACTCTTAGAACCCACCGAGCTATCTCAAGGATAAAGTTGTATTTGGAGGAGTGAAAAGTTGGCTTGTGTGTGTGTTTTACAATTCACAAGCTTAAACTTTTCACTCATTCTCTTATGCTATTTATACAAGTATGATTTTAACTTTAACCTAGAAGACAAACACATTGATCACAAGAATCACGAATATAGATATATTCGACATTACTTTTGCTATTAGTAGTCGCGCAAGCTTCTTTCCTTAACAGAGAATCCTTTAGTATCGCCGCTACTATAAATGGGAAGATATGGCTTTAGTAGATAGGGACTTAGTTTTATCTGGGTAAAGCACTTGGGGACTTAGTTTTATCCGGTTAAACTTTTCCCGCCTAGTCCCGCTCATTCTTCGCCTTCAAAGCCTTCGCTTTCTTCCTTCGCTTTGTCTTGATGCTACACTTGAGAGAGTCTTAGGGATTCAGTGAGTTATTGTCATCACCACCGAATCCACCATCTTCTTCTTGACTTAGTCTTCACCCATTAAGTTCCGCCTTTCGAGTGGAGAGGCTTCTTCTTCTCTGCATCGAGTAACTCGAAGATGGCTCACCGAGAGACTATGCACTCGGTGACCGATAGTGTTTAACGGATTAAACACTTAGGTTATTTTCTATTCAAATCCTAGATTAAGGGGTTTGGGTATTTATCGAACCCAACAAACTACATAATGTGGTGTGTGATACTCTCACCGATATCTGCTCCTGTGTAGGGTTTCACCGTAAAGAAGTTGATGTCGGGCTTAGCGAGAGAGGACAAACACCTACGCCCGGATGACTTGTTACTTTACTCGAGGGAAGAGGCGTGATGTATGTGTTGATCTAACAGGTCATCGCCCTCGATGCAACCCAGTATGGACCGATTTTATCTTAGGGCGGTGCGATTAAGAAGTCGACAACGCAAACGTATCAAGCACGAAACCATATCTACCGATATTGGATATGGGTTCCTCCCTCTCTTTCTTCCTTTGGTGAACTCGAGAAGGCGGTGACCTAGCGAGCGGATCCGAAAGTTCTCATCATAGAAGATATCGGGCGCGTCGCTAACTATATTTTAGTAGGGTTTGTTTCTTTATAGTAAAGCCGTGGAAGCCAACCATTAATTTCTTGTAAATCATTTAATTTTCTAATGAAGTGATGATAATATTAAATAATACTTAACAATAATAATATGATTTTTCTAACTTTGCTTAGCAGGCGCATGTTAATAAAAAGCGACATCGGTCTCACGCGAGAAAGGATACGGGGATCTCTGAAAAGACAATTTTGTAGATCCCTATGTCCTTTATGTAGACCACGTCCCTTAAGCTAACAACGTGTACTTAGTAGCGCATGTATAAACGCTAATAATAATAATAATAATAATAATAATAATAATAATAATAATAATAATAATAATAATAATAACATTGTAACGTGTATGCCGAGACACGTGTTAATAAGCATATGATACGGCGGGACGCGAAAAATGCGTTCGGACCCACAAAAATACATTTTTGAATAAAATATGTGGTGGGACGTCCTTTTATGAGTTCCATGCTTTTTTAATAATCTTGCTGTCTTGCGCTATATTAGAAAAATTCTAATAATAATAAATATATAAATTCAAAAGCTAGGCTAAAAACTAGAGCCTCGTAAAAGCTTCCCCGTACGTTTGAACATCTTTGACCATAACGGATAAATGAACAGCAAGGCATGACTATACGTACACAAAACGAAGGTGTATAGTGCTCACTGACTCTATCCCTTTGTCTAGTAGTACTATTCACAGACCCCCCACCCACTTTATTCAAAATCCAACCGTTAACTCACTTTGCATATATTTGCCGCGTGGTCACCACCGTCTACTTTATAGTCTTTTAACCCATATCTTCTTCTTGCAACTTCAAACAACATTTTATTCAATGGCATCACTTCACAAGTCTGAGAGTATTTTCATTACTTTCTTTTTGTTCAGCTTGTTTTGTTGTTCTTGTAATGCTTATAATTTCAATGTTGGTGGAAAAAACGGATGGACTATACCCCCATCAGAAAGCTATAATCAATGGGCTGGCAGGTTGAGGTTTAATGTCAATGACACTCTACGTAAGTCTTTATGGCTTTGTTTTTATATCTTTTATATGGGCCCTTTTTTTTCAAATGGGTTGTTACAAAGTTTTAATCTTTGCCATATCTGTTGTATTTTTACATGGGTTTTGTTTCTGTGAAATTGGGTGTCGTTTTTTTTTTTTTTTTTTTTTTTTTTTTTTTTTTTTGTAATCTTGATGTGCAGATTTTAATAAATGGTCTTTATGTCCTAATTTTGTGTATTTGATATGGTGTTTTGTATTTCTCCAATGGGTTGCCAACAGGTTACAAAATCTGAAGTACATATTTAATTAAAATGGTATTTATGTCTCATTTTTTGTGCTTTTGATATGGGTTTTAGTTTGGTTAACCAAAAAAAAAAAAACCCCTTAAATCTTTGATGTTTCATTTCATGAACAATGGACTTTATGTCTGGATTTTACTACTCTTGATATGGGTTTTTGATTTTACGAAATGGGTTGTTAACAATGACTTTATGTACTAAGTTCTGCATTTTATATGGGTTTATTTCATACAATGGGTTGTTAAAGAGTTTGAATCTTGATATGATATTGTGGTCTTTAATATTTTTGTACTGATTTTTGTTATTTTGACATGGGTTTCTGTTTTTATGAAATGGGTTATTAAAGATATTCTCCATCTTAATGTGCAGATTTCAAGTACAATGGTGGTTCAGATTCTGTCATGGTGGTTAACAATGGCGATTATGACAACTGCAACACAAACAACCCAATCACCACCCTCACAGGCGGCGACTCTTACTACAACTTAAACCATTCAGGACCTTTTACTTCATTAGTGGTAACAAATCCAACTGTGATAAAGGTCAGAAGCTCATTGTGGTTGTTATATCACCTAAAAAGATAGCAACACCTCCGGCGGGTTCTTCACCGGTTCCGGCGATGTCTCCGGCTTATTCACCGGAATCTGGGATAGTAATGCCGGGTAGTCCAGTGGGCTCGCCCGGTGAAGGGGTTGCTTCTTCTCCAACTATGAATCCGGCAGATGCTAATTCTCCGGCGGCGGCCAGAGAGACGTCGCCGGCTGCGAGACTACCGGTGCCTGTTATGTTAAGTGTGACACTTGTTATGATATTAATTGGGTTAGGTTGGTTAAATTAGTGTTAATGTTGTTTACATCCTAGTTTGTTTGAGTTAGGTTGTATTTGACATCTTTTTCTTGTATGGTTTAGTTGTTTGTGTTGGTAAATGATTGAGCATCAACATATGATTGATTTGAACTCTTTCATTAATGATAGTTGATACATTACCTTTGTTGCTTTATCAAAATGTGTGAACTTCAAGAAGAATGTTTTATATCGGAAAATGAAATGATACGTGGAAATTTTCAAATATTTGACCATACAAAGAGAACTTCTTAACTGAACCTTCTATTTTATTATACTGAAATACCAAAGAGGACGGAGAACATTTAAATTACCAAAATGAACTTTCTCGTTACATGAAAAATGTGTGGCAAATCAAAGCTCATCAAGGTAGGCGCACAATTATATATTTTCATCCACGCCCCTTTTTCAATATACGATGTTAGGCTCGTTTAAAAACTCATGTGCTCTCTCTTGTGTGTTTAGCTAAAAGACAAAATAAGTGACTAAAAGACCCTTAAACGGCACATACACTAACTAAGTGCCCTCAACTCTTGTGTTCCCGAGTTCCCTCTCAGGGGGGGTGGGGGTGGGGGGGTCTCGGGGTTCGAGTTCGCAGAAAGAAAATACTGATTTTCCTACAGTGCGGCCGTGAGTCGCCAGTTTGAGCTGCGGGTCTCCAGTGGTTGGTCCAGGCCTGCTTGGATGGTTTAACTCAGAATCGATTTGAGTGTGGTGTCGTTTAAAAAAATCTGTGCTCCTCACCTAAAGACAAAAAACACATACGTTACAAAAAAGAAAAAGAAAAAAGAAGAGCACCTAAAACCCAAGCGCACTTATCTAACCAAGTGCCCCATCTCTTATTTTCAGTGCATTAATTGATGGGTTTTTCTAACATGTGTCTCGGAGGCACATGTTAAGCACACAAAAAGGACGGTCGGACCCACGAAAAAGGACGTCTGGACTCGCATATTTTATTTGAAAAGTGTATTTTTTGTGGGTCCGGACGTCCTTTTCGTGAGTCATGGTCCTTTTGTCTTGACATGTCTTGCGGGCACATGTTAGAAAAACCCTTAATTGATTAGTCAAAATGGATATGAAGTAAGTACATAACATTTGTGAGTTCATTAAGGTAGTATTTAATTTGTAAGTGCGTTTAAATGTATATTTGTTTCAACTTATATGGTCAGTTTATGAGTTCACATGTTAGTGTATTTTGTTTAGTTTACTTAGCAGTTTTAGCATGTTCATTTTCAATATATCTTTTAGAGTTAATTGCATTTTTGGTCTTTGTGGTTTGGTAAAGTGCGGGTTTAGTCGGTCTCAAACTTTGAAAGTCTGCGATGATAGTCCCATTTGAAGTTTGGGTTGCATTTTTTGTCCTTATCGGTGTGAAATGGCCAAATTACCCTTGTCTTTTTCTGAAGAAGACAATGGTTATTTTAGTCATTTAACTTTATCCAATGACCAAAAATGCAATCCAAACTTCGAAATAAGGACTATCGCTGCACTTTCAAGTTTTAAGGATCAAACCTGCAATTTGGCCAAACCACAGGAACCAAAAATGCAATTAACTCTATCTTTTATGTTTTTCGCCAAAAAAGGTAAGTGTATAGCTATATTTACCCATTTATTAAATACTTTTTAAAAAAGAAGTGCATCTTCAAATTGAAGTGCTTCTTGTATGAAAGTGCTTTTGATGGAGGCACATCTTAAAATTGAAATTGCTCCTTATATGAAAGTTTTGTTGGTTCATTTTGGTAATTTGCAGAAAATAGGTTTGTTTTGATAAAAGTGGTATGTTTTTAGGCTTATTTGATAATTTAGTTCATATAAAACAAGTTTCATTTCATGTTAACAAGAGCCTTTGGTACAATGGTGGCTCGTGAATTTGGTGCCATGACACCAGCCCACTCCATGACATCACTTGGTGCTATGTCACCAGCCTACTCTATGGCGTCATAACCACATTGGAGTTTGTGTCGTCGGCTTTCGCGTCGTATTTATCGGCCCACGCGTTAGGTATTTTCTTTTTTCTATTTGTGTATATTGGGTTATTTGTGGATCTATGGCATCAACTTTGTAGGAGAGAAATGTAAGCATAAACTCTGATGTTATATGAAAAAGTACTGAAGTGAAAACATTTTTTCCACAACATCAGCCCACGTCCCTTATGCTCTAAGAGCATCATGTGTCATAACAAACCTTAACTTCGTCATCGCATGCACCGCCACATCAAGATCCCATTTTTCCACAACTAACCACAACAAACCCCTCCTCACTCAAAACCTCAACCTCTTCGTTTAGTACCACCACTACCACTTTATTTTTTATTCAATTTTCATATAAACTAAATTTATTTCATTAATAATTAAAATACATTAACAACACAATAATAATAAGAAAAAAAAATACGATACGTAAAAAAAATGATACGAGGAAAAAAAATACAACACATACTAATAATAAGAAACCTAAATATTTTACTAGTCATTTTTTATAAAATTTTTTTAAAAAAAAAACAACAATTAAAACTTATACAACAATATATGAAAACATACCACATTTTTACCACCCCAATATTAGTCCAACCCACCCAAAAGAAGGGGAAAAAAAAAGAAAAAAAAAAAAAAAAAACAACAGTGGGTCTTCTTTCATCTTTTTATGCACACACACCAACACACACATATTTAACACATACGCATATTAACATATATTGAAGCGGTATTATATCACTTTTGTCGAACTCCACTCGTCGTCACCACGATTTCAAACCCAACGACGCCCACGCGAGCCACCCGGTGTGGCGGTAAGCAGCGACGAGCCTCCAGCTTCAGCGACGGCGAAGGATGATTTCGTTCACACGGATGCTCTAATCATTATGATCATACTCCAGCATTTCATGTTTCATTGGTATGTGAACTTTTAATTACCCCTGTCCCTATTTGAGTTTGACATTTTTATATACAAATTTGTGGTTAGAAATCCCATTAAACCTACAAATGTGGAAAGAACAACAAACACCTATTTTTAGAAATAACTCTTGCATCTTTGGCGACATAAATCTAAACCATAAGACAACATCGCTTTTACATTAAATCATTCTAAAGTATCGTTGGGATTACTACGCTTTATTTCCATTGCATCGTTTATGAGATATGGCTAAACACCTCTGGCTTATTGCTGCTATCTTCGCAATCACCCTTCCTTGTTTGTCAACATCAATGTCTATGTTATTTCCATCACAAACCCAATGGACCGTGCTAGGTCGCTCACCTGGCATCTCTCGCCAACTCGTGGGTGATACAATTGACATGAGGGAGGAAATGATGATGGAATCCGAAAGTGCACGAAGAGTTCTAGCAGGAAGGGCTATATAAGTTATGATGCAATGCAAAGAATAATGTACCGTGCAACCAACGTGGAAAATCGTACGATTGTAATAGCAGAGGTCAAGCTAACCCGTATTCATGAGGTTGTAACGTTATCACGAGATGTGGTGGTAGATAATTAATCCGTATATAGAAAATCTACTTGCATATGTTGATATGTTTTATGAAACCGTTCTTATTCCTTTTCTTCTTTTGTATTGTAAATTTTAACAGTTTGATAGCCAAGTTAACAATGTTGGCATGATAAGTTGGATTGTATTTTGACTATCCAATTTTAGATTAATGTATAGTTTTGTTCTTAAATGGTTTATGATTCTTTATATTGAAGTATTTTCTTTCCTTTAATTAATAGCCTCAACATATGAACATAACACAATCTTGAATCCTTGGTATCGGCATAATAACACAATTCTGATTGGTTTTATTCGGCATAATAACACAATTTGATTGTACGGCTTTGTTCCACTTTTAGATAGAATCTCGTCTTTTTGTGAAAAATATAATATTAGAGTGGTGAACATGGATGAAGTATATGTTAGTCCAAATGGTCGGAGACGAAAGGTTAATATTACTAATCGATATTTCTTTGAGGTCGAATGTTTTAACACGGTTGTAGATATGCATATTCAAGAGTTTAGTAATCGTTTTAGTGAGGCAAACACCGAATTACTTGCAAATATGTCTCATATTACAAATCGAGCTATTAGTAGTGCGGGTTTTACGTCTCATGAAAGTGTTGATGATGTTGTGCATGGGATGACTTGGAGATGGCCTCAAAGCTGGTTTGTAAGGTTCCCATCCATTAATAATTTTAACGTTCCTATTATACAACCGAATCAGGATGATAAACTCGTATGGAAGTCCAATGATGGGTCTTTCAAAGACTTCTCGGTTAGTGTTGTGTGGCAGTCAATTCGTCAAAGGAGTGATGAAGTCGGATGGTACAAGTTAGTTTGGTCGAAGTATGGCATACCAAGACACTCGATTCACCTTTGGCTCATTATGAGAAGGGGCTTAAAACACAAGATAGCCTGAGGCAATGAGACATTCGCATTAACATCAACTTAAACCTGCTTCGGTGCTTTCTTTGCAAGTTACAACTATTTTTTGAATGCCTGTTTTCTTATAAAGTATGAAGTATTGTGTTAAATGTTGCTGAATTACCGAGCATGTCACCTTTATGGAATGATATCTTAAATTGGATTATGCCATTGTCATTAATAAAGGACAATGTGGCGAGTATTGTGGGGCGTCTAATATTGGCTTCTTTTGCTTACTTCATATGGCAAGAACGCAAAAATCGAATTCATGCCAAGCCGAGAAGGAATGAGGATCAAGTGGTCAGTATTATTGTCGAGATGATTCGTTCAAAGCTAGCTTCTATAATATTCAAGAAAAAGGCTACAGTGGCTCGTATGAAGACTATTTGGAAGATTGCATGATTCGTGCATGGTGCTAATGTTTTCATCTGATGGCATAGTCTTCTAGATTTATCAATTGTTTTTTGATTTGGATGTTCGTGTTAATAAGAGTATTTTTTGCTTTTTCTTTATAAGAGTGGTTTCATCACCACTCTTGCTTATATATAACTAAGTTTTTTAATATACTTAAAAGGGTATAATCCTTTTACCCCAAAACTAAAATATGGCTTGTTTGAATCTGTTTGGATTCATTTACTCAATTCGACACATCAAAATAAGTAAGGTTGAGTGAGTTGTGCCCAAATGATTTTGATAACATCGAAAAGGGTACTTGAGAGTCAACTAAACGTGTACTATGCCAATGTCACAAAAGATAATAGTTTTGGGATGATACATCTTTTAAAAAGCGGGTAGACCATGTCTGTAGGCAGCGGTTTCTCAAATACGATAATTAATGATTTGTGATATTGTGGTGAGTGTTTTATGTAGCGCTTAAAATAGGCGAAGCAGGAAAAAATCACGATAAACTGACGCGGTTATCTATACGATAAGCAAAAGTCTGAAAAATCACAACATCTATCAAACAACATATAAAAACATTTAATGAAAATGAAAGTAAACATTACATCTCATTATGAGATAAAACTAACAACATACGCTACTTGTCGCGAAAACTAACAATGATGAGATTAATGGTGTCAGTTGTTTAAGAGCATAGACCAAAAACATTTAATGGTGCCACATATTGTCACAGAAAACTAACAACATCGTTATATGTACTTTTCATTTTAAGGTGTTTTAAAATAACATTAATTAGTGTGTTTAATTATTTTATATTTAGAATTATGTTGTAGATTGTTTAAATCAGACATCATGAAAATTTTATCAGACTTTTTAGTAATGGGTTTTAAATTGGTTGTTTTAATTTAGTAGATATGCTTTTAATTGGTTGTCTAATCTAAATAAATTATTGTATTTTTAAGTAATAGGGTGTTTTAATAAAAGTATTAATTACACAATCATTTCTCTCACCTTCGACTTTCAACTTTTCACTTTTCAAAGTTTCAATCGCTTTTATTATATGTAGTGATAGATAGATATAGATGAATGAGAAATGATTAGACGTCACTAATTTCATATCTAACAAGAGATCAAAACATATGGCGATAATCAAAATTATCATCAGAGAGAGAACGATAATTTACTCATCGTATTTTGTATTTAATTATTCTCATTATTAGGCGACAAATTACCACCTATATCATTTTTCTGTATTTAATTGAGGGTTTTGCTAGGCGAATGGTGAATGAAGTTTTTATAAGGTTTAATTTGAATAATAAAGAAAGAATATTTAAATTATTATAAAACATAAATGAGTTACGGGTTTTGCGACTTGACTAGTTCAATTTCTATCTATTTATAACTTTCCCATTTTCATTATTGTTTATTAATCTTGGATGAACAAACACAAAACGTTTATATTTTTCATAGTATGTTGTTAAAATGCCGATATATATAAACTCAAATGTCTCGTCACTTTTTAATATTATATAATTTACATTTGATTACCAAAATACAAACCGATGGCGATTGGGTTTGTAATTGTGTGATGAAAGATGTAAGTGATGACGAGATTGGTCGTGTTGCATTGTTAAAAGATGTAGATGATGTGTTTGCGGATGAAAATTTTGATAATAAAATAGTGTTTGAATAAATGTCTAAATATACTTGATATAATTTAATATTGGGAACAACGAAAATAAAGTTTAATTTAACATATTAAAATAACACAAATGAGTATTGAAGTGTAAAGTATACATTTTAGTCATTATTTTAGTGCAACTTTAGCTAGTTGAAAGTGAATTAAGATAATCTAACTATTATTTTACGCTTAAATTTTTAATTTTACTGTTTTGATATGTTAAAGTTAGGTTTATTCTTGAAATTGTACAAATTTTCGTCAAGAATTTGAACGAGATTAGTATAAAGGAAAACAAACACATATTTGGGTGACCCGTAAGTTATTCTGAAAAAAAGATAACTTAAAAGTAAAATGTTTAATAGCTAGGCGACCTATGAATACATAATCTCTTTAATATTTTTAATAAAATATATAACTGAAAAGACAATTATGATACAATCAAGCTAATGGAAAAGTGATCAAGAGATCAAACTTGTTACAGGTCAAAACAATATAAAAACGATTTGAAAAAAAAAAGAAAATTTAAAGAATAAATCCATTATATTTGACAAATCACATAAACCATTTAAGTAATTAACTCTTTATTATATGAAGACGAAATTAGTTTAGTTAATTCATATTATTTAACTGGTCAAACTGTTAATGGAATAATAAAATAAATCTCAAATGAGTGTTTCATTTTGGACCAAATCCAGTACTTTTTGAAAAGTTAAATTGAAAATGATTGAAAAAATTGATTCTCAATTTTCATGAGGATACACAAAGCGAAATGGATCACAAATACCTTTATACTTGAATTAATCGAATGAATTAGTTAAAAAAAAAAAAAAAAAAAAACTCCAGTAGATAATTTTATTAGTTAATTAATAAAAAAACTGTTTACTAAAAAAAGCATTGAAAAGGAATAATCAGCAATTCGACAAAAGCAGCACGAATCGCACCTCTCCACTAGTCCCCTAAAACTCACGCAGCCCCTCACTCTCTCTCTCAGAAAAACCAATGACAACAACAAACGGAGTGAAGATGGCATTAACATCACAAGCATACTTAGACGGATCATCAGTGAAACAAACGAAATCATTAATAACAGAGCTATGTCGTTTGTTTTATAACTTAGGTTGGGTTGGTGGTACCGGTGGAAGTATCACTGCTAAAGTGCACGATGATTCTGTTCCTAAGTCTGATCAGCTTATTATCATGTCTCCTTCTGGTATACTTACTAACTAACTAACTGCTTATTCGTTTTAGTCATTATTATTATGGATGTGTTTGGATAAAACTGCCTTGTTTGTTTAACCTTATTTTTGTGCTTATGTGATTCCGCCTTATGTTTAGTAAGTCCATTTTTTCAAGCCTATTTTAAAACTTATGGGGTGTTTGTTTAAGCTTATATTACAATATAATGTTTATATAAGCCAATAAGTTTTGAAATAGGCCGGAAAAATGAGATTATGAAATCTATGCTGAAATCATATAAGCTCGTATGCCCAAAAGTATGCTAAAACAAACACCCCTTATTATGGAATAAGCTCATAGCCCTTGTCAAGTATTTGGCTTAGCTTATCATAATTAATAAGGTAAAATGACAAAAAAAAAAAAAAAAAAAAAAAAAAAAAAAAAAGGTTAAAAGAGTGTAATTATTAAATGAAGGTATAAAAGTCTTTTTATATAATATCCTTATATAAACCCACCCCTCCTCAAATAAGCACAAAGTTTGGCTTATCAAAACCCCCTTATATAAGCTCATAAGCACACTCATATAAGCTTAGCCAAACACTTAGTTTAGGGTTATTTAACACATATAAGCTAACAAGCTTATAAGCCTATCAAATAAAGCCGGAAAAAATAGGCATATGAAATATAAGCAGATATACATAAGCTCGTAAACCCAAAAATAAGCTTAAACAAACACCTCCTAATATAAGCAGATTGGTTACTTTAACGTGCTTATTTATTGGAAATAAACTACTTGCCTTTAGTGCGTATTTCATTGTAAATAACTCGTGGATTGTTATAAGAGGCATAATTGCTATAGACTTAAAGAAGTGTTTATGTAATCACTCGTAGAAAATAGAAATGTTATGTAGCTGATTATTTGGTTATGTTTATGAATATTGAATGGTTTTAGGTTGGTGTTTAGGATTTGCTCTCCTAAGTGCCTAATTTGCTTATTTTTTAGCTGATTAACAGTTTTGAGTGTTTAGATAAAACTGGCTTATTTAATATTGAAATAGCTACTCTAAAGTAAGCAGGTGGGTACCTTCTTATTTTTAAGCATATAAGTACTTTAAAGTATTATATGTTGTGAAAATAAACTGCTTTTTTAACTGCCTATTTCATTGTCAAATAAGCGAGTTGTTGTCAAAGTGCTCAAAACTTCTTAATCCATTTTAAAAAACAAGAAAATTGGGACTTAAATTAAGCAAACCAAAATACCCTCTTATTCCCTCTAGATTAATCAAATATATATTATTTAGTACAGTTTTTGAGATTGCATATATGCTTTTAAAACGATGGAATAAGTGGATAAGCACTAATGGAGTGCTTGGGATTGCTTATTTCAGACTGCTTATACACATAGAACATATCAGGTTGGTAGTGCTTGATTACTTTACAATAAGCGACTTAGGCACCAAGCAGTTTATTAAAATACTAATAACTACTTATATGCTTATAAAATCAACAGATAAGCACTTAAATATGCAACCCCAATCAACCTTTCAGTTTCAGATAAGCAATCCCAAATAGTGCCTGATTTCTAGGTTTTTTAAATACTTTGAACTTTGTTCTGTTAAGCTTAAAAAATGATGAATTTTGGGGGTTCTTTATAATAGGTGTGCAAAAGGAAAGAATGGTTGAAGAAGATATGTATGTGTTATCGTCAACTGGAGATATTTTGTTTACGCCATCACCGAAACCTTACCCTCATAAACCTCCAAAGTGTTCAGACTGTGCCTCTCTTTTCATGAAGGTATAATTTGTGAATAATCTTTTCCAAATTTCATTTTGATAATAATAAGCAAAGATAACAAATGCTATTATGTTCCAGGCTTATAATATGCGTAATGCTGGTGCAGTCATTCATAGTCATGGAATGGAATCTTGTATTGTGACAATGCTTGATCCTTTGGCAAAAGAGTTTAGGGTAACTCATAACATAACAGACTTTATTATTTTGATATATATAATGATACTAATGCTGATTATGGTGTCGTGACTGGTGTTGGGATGATCTTTATGTTGTTTTTTATTTGAAAATTGTCAGATCACTCATATGGAGATGATTAAAGGGATTCAAGGGCATGGCTATTATGATGAGCTTGTGGTTCCCATAATAGAAAACACTGCTCATGAGAGAGAGTTGACTGAATATCTTGCTGCAGCGGTATGTTCCTTTTGCCAATCTCGTCGGCAGATTTTTGATACGTCACGTCTACCATTTATGTTAATTGCATACACCAAATTTTTATTTCGGTATCAAGATTGTTTGCTCATTTGCGCTTTAGCTTGTTTATAGTCATATACCTGCTTAGGTGGTAGGTACTTTTCCTTGTATGGCACATGTATTGATTTTGAATAGTTACATGCAGACTGACTGGAAATTATAATTCTTTCGAAAACAAGCACTGGTAAGAAAGTAATGGTTAGTTAACTAGAAGTCGAATAATCTTCCTCTTAGACTATTATGGGCTGGCATGTTGGCTGGAGCCATGATGCGTATTTGAAGATAAGAAGATATGAACAGATGATATTCTGCTTACAACAATCAACTAGACGAAACAGATAGATGCCATACAGTATAATGATACGAGTTCCTGTCTAACTACGAGTTAAGATATCATCATATGTGAAAAATGATATTAGAAAAGAGACTGAAACCACAATATTTCAGAGAAATGATTGTGGCAACAGATAGTTTAGTACTTTAGTGCAAGTGTTTGCTATTAAACACGTGACACAGACACCCTTGAATGATGACAATGCAGGGATTACTACGTATTTCTGTGATAATAGGCAAGTTTAGCTTTTAGTTTTTCTATAAGAATGCTGCATAAGAGTGAAATATATATATATATATTGGTAATATCTAGCCCCATCAAATTTTTGATTTGTTCTTTCTGCTATCTGGTCTGCAATTTATAACTTCCACAAGTTGAGTTTGTTATTGAAATATGAGGACATCATAAAATTTGTGAATGGTCGTATTGGTGTTCCATAATTACTGTTACGTGTTTGTAAAACGAGAAATCAGTACATCACCTACTTACTAGTCAATGGTCCCATTGATGCTGTTTCCAGCGTCAAAGTATATCAAACAAGAACTCAATAAAGACCTACTTGTCATGGCAATAAAAAACCTAGTTCATACATTGCCTTTTCTAATCATGATATCACTGATTTTGCATATTTGCTAGCTTGACATTTAAGGCTTTTCTATTCATGTCAATTACAATCATGTTGAAAGGTCTTTACACTACTTGAGGTCCATTATCACATGCACTGTGAAACGCGAGGCTAGTTAAACTAAACATTTAGCGTTATGCCATATATGAGGTTGGAATTACTACTGTTTTTGTTATATTTAGAAGAAATAGAGGTGAAGTTATGGATTACATGTTAGTTTCATAAATCGTCTCACACGTGAATGATAAATCATTTTGTTAAACATATAGTGCTTGAAGGAACTCCAAGAAACTATGCTAGTCACTCTTTAGAATGTAGAAAGCTCTAGAATTGATTTTTATGTGCATTACTCAAAGATTGATGTAACTTTCTACCAATAATTAACAGATTGAAGCATACCCAAAAACAACTGCTGTGCTGGTCCGTAATCATGGTATCTATGTATGGGGCGATACCTGGATTAGTGCCAAAACTCAGGTCTGTACTCTCTACTTAGTTTTGTATTTTATTTAATTTATTAGTGTGTTTAGTGTATCTATAAGAGGCTTGATGTAGTAATATGCGTTTCTCAAATCAACAATCTTTCAGGCTGAATGCTACCACTATCTCTTTGAAGCTGCAATCAAACTTCACCAATTGGGCCTTGATTGGTCAACTCCAGGTCATGGTCCCATACAAAGATCCAAACCACTTTTAGGTGGTCAAACTACAAGCACATCTCAAAAGGCATGGGCTCTTACTGACTCATATTAGCTACATAAACTGAATTAACATTAACGGTTCCCTGATTATTACACAAAGTTTTGTTGCAGCGTTGTATTGTTCTGGATATTGAAGGGACAACTACTCCTATATCATTTGTCACCGATGTTCTTTTCCCTTATGCCCGTAAAAATGTTCAAAGGCATTTGGAAGCAACATACGATACTGATGCTACTCAAGATGATATCAAGTTGTTGCGCTCTCAAGTAAGTTTTATTGTTAAAGGTAGAAAGACGGGTCGGTAGGGAGTGCGTCAAATGGCTACTTTTGATGTAGGTACAGATCTTTGGATCAGATTTGGGTTTTGCTCAGAGCTCAAGCTTCGTCTTTAAAATGCTAAAATTACCCTGAGCGTCTTTATAGTTTGTATTTTGTTACACTTCCGGTCGAAAGGCTAAGAAGTGAAAGAATCCGTCATTTTCTTCTCTGGGAATTTCCTTGTAAATCTAAATTTATGCTTTAACCAAAATAAGAATGAAGAACTTCAAAAACACACATTTAATTATAAAAATATCAAAAGGAAATTCAGAGAGGAAGAAGATGAGAGTATTTTCATCATCACACTTGTCACTTAGACCGGCTGCATAACAAAATACCAAGTGTAATTTTAGCATGTCTATAACTTGAGATCTGAGCAAAGCACATGGACGATTCTTATAACTCACCCATTTTCAGTTACAATCTTATTCGGAGTATTATTTTGTAGTAATCCAAATTTTTGATAAAAATGATCAAGAGGTTTTGTGTATTAGAATACTCTTATGCACAACTTCCAGTCCATCCATATGGCAAATTTCCTTTTAAGCCGACTTTTTGATCTACACCTTTAACCCGTTATCAGAGATTAAAAAGAACCTGAATCACTGAATCAACCATAAGTAAATGGGTCAAAATTTGTATTCTCTGTTTTGAAGCTTATTGTAGATGGACTGGTTCAATTTTTTTTTATAAGGTACAAGATGATTTACAAAACAGAGTTGCGGATGCCGTTCCTATCCCATCTGATGAGGCGGGAAAAGAGAAGGTGATAGCTGCTTTGGTCATTAATGTTGAAGGAATGATAAAATCTGACAGGAAAATTACTTCCTTAAAACAGTTGCAGGTAAGCAAATTCAACATCCTGAACATGATTTTACACTCAGTTTAAAAAACATTGCTGAATATCATTCTTCTAGGGTCACATATGGCAAACTGGATTTGAGAAAAATGAACTAAAAGGTGTGGTTTTTGATGATGTCCCTAGCGCTCTTGAAAAGTGGCATGCTTCTGGCATAAAGGTAAGTCCCTAGTTTTAGTATGTGTACGTTTAGTTTTCGACTTTATGGTAAAGCATTTAATGTTTTTTGATTTTTTTAAAAACTAACGACCATGTTTGATCAGGTGTATATATATTCAAGTGGTAGCAGATTAGCACAGAGGCTGTTATTTGGATATACCAATTACGGGGACTTGAGAAACTACTTGTGTGGATTTTTTGACACCACAGTGGGGTACTTCAGCACACAATCTACTTGTAAATGTTTTTGAACATTTGATTTTTGTGTTTATGAACGAACCCTGATCCTTATTTTATGATATTTGTTTCAGGAACAAGAAAGAAACAAAGAGTTATGTTGAAATATCGGAATCACTTGGAGTTCATAAGCCATCTGAAGTCCTGTTTGTAACCGATATCTATCAAGAAGCTGTAGCTGCAAAGGCAGCTGGTACAAACACATACACACATGCTTGAAGTCACTAACAAAAAGATGTTTATCGGAAACTCTGTTATGATGCATTGTTGGGTTTTACTATGTTCATTTTCTTTTAAAAAAGCTTGGTTATTGTACAACCCGACAATGCATTGTAGTAGGGGTGGCAATTCAAGTCGGTTTTGGGTTGGCATCACTTGACCCGAGCACATCCTATTTAGTCTATTGTCTTGAAAAACCCAACCCTAACCCATACGCTCTTTAACGGGTTGTAAGCGTTGGCCAAGTAAACAGGTTGTATTCGGGTAAAACGGGTTGACACAACCCGAAACTTTGAGACACAACCCTATACCATTTATATTCGTGTCGGGTGTGTTGTACCGGAAATTGCCACTGCTAACCAAAGTTTCGTGACACCATGCTTTCAATTAGATTGTCAATAATTATCTACTATTTTTGTGTCAGGCTTGGAGGTGACGATCTCTGTTCGGCCCGGAAATGGACCACTTCCCGAGAATCACGGCTTCAAGACAATCAAGTCTTTTTCGGAGATATGAGGTCGATATGAGGTCGATCTTCGGAACTCAATCTGCTTGATATTTGTAGTGGCAACCTATCTCTTAGTGCTGTGATGATACAGACACAAATAAAATAAGCGTGTAAACAAGGGCAATGTATATCTTTTACCGTATTAAATACAAGTTATTACTTAAGGTTATAACTTGATGATCGTGGATTGAGTTTTCTCGTGTTGATTTTGACAGACGGTCGGGTGTTTTTGTGAAAAAATAAAAAAAATAAAAAATGGCATTTTGTTTTAACAAAAGTGGGATTTTTCTTATGTGTTTGATTCTTTTTTACAAGTCAACATGACATGTAATGTTGGAAGTACATGAGTTACCTTGTCGAACATAAACTGAAAGTGCTTTCATCAACAGTTGAGGAAAAATGTGGGGTAAAAATGTAAAAAGAAAATAATCAAATTATATTGTGGACCCACGGCCCGTATTGGACCAGTAAAGCATTTACTTTTTACAAAGTCCTTGTAACGTGAATCCGATGCATCTCTCCACTCTATCTCCTTTTGCTTTTGCCAAATTTTCTTATCAAGTAATCCATATTCATAAAGTAAACTACTAATTAGTAAAAATGGATGAATTTTTCCCTATATAAGTTACTGAAGGGGTGTTTGGGTAAAATCACGTTTGAAATGACGTTTACGAAATCACGTTTGCAAAAGTAAGTCATCCTCCGATTTAATCGCGTTTGAAAGCAGGTCGATGATAATCGCGTTCAGAATTGTCAAGTATTTTTGTGAGTTCTTTAATTATCTTTCGACGCAGAGATAAGCCCTCAGACACCGCTAAGATAAGCAACGCGTTAGTCTCTCCGGGTGTTATCCGGGACCCATTCCGGCGTGAGAATGAGTATGTGTTTTGAAAGGTATAGTATAAAATGTGTGTGTGAGAAAAATGACACCTTATTCTCAATTCTTGTATGCGTATTTATACTACACGATGTCGTTATCCGGCCCCAGGTGCATCGTACTTCATGGGACCGTTGATGTTGTCGGGCGGCGACATCCCTCGACATCATGCCCTGGCGTCATGTCGACATCCGGGAGAATGAGGCAAAGCGCATCCGGCTGGATGCCAAATGTCTTGTCGGTCGGTAGCGTCTTCTGGACGGATGGTTTGTCGATGTATCCCGGTCTAGCACAGGAATGCTTGATGAGAATATTGGACCCTTCGGTATAGTGTTGGACTCTTCGGATAGAGTGTTGGTCCGCCGGTTCTTGGACCGAATGGGCATATCGTCGTCAGCAACCAAACACCAAAACTTGATTATTCACGTTTTGAAAACGTGATAATCAAATAATCACGTTTTCAAAGGGTTGCCAAACACCCCCTGAGAGAGGTCTAACTCGGATGTATGCGACTTAACCGATGTGTATCAAGTGAAGTTTGGCCTGTTTGGCTAAGGTTATGAAATATAAGCTCATTTGGGCTTATATTTCATAAACCTGATTTCGACCTATTTTGAAACTTGTTGGCTTATATAAGTTTATTATTATAACAACTTATATAACAAGCTCAAATAAGTCTTTTACATGAAATATAAGCCAAAATTTCATTTGATGTCGAACATATTTCATAAGCCCCATATTTTTAAACTTTTTGAGGCTTGTGAGAACATATAAGTTTGTTATATCATAATAAACTTAGAAAGCGTCTGATGGGTCGAATGAGTAAAACTTTTTCATTATTATAAAAAGCTTTTTAAGACGGGTTTTAGCATTGCATTAAAATCTTTTTATAAAGCTTTTTAAAAAGACATGGTGAACTTAAAATCTTTCTTAAAAGCTTTAGTAACTAAATGTGTTAGCGTTAAATCGTCGTCTTTAAAAACTCGACGTTGTAAATCTTCTTATATAGCCAACAAGAAAATTGAGAGACTTATGAAATATAAGCCCAAATGAGCTTATGTTTCGTAAGCTTCGCCAAACAGGCTGACGGTGGTTTAAATAACTAATTAGTTCTTTTAACAGATTCTTGTTGCATCAAAGTGTTTGGGAATCAGGATTACAATCTTCACTGTTGCTTGCAAGTCTGGAAACAGCCTTTAAAGTTTCTTTTTAACACTTAAAAATGATATGAACCAAACCTTTTTTTTTGGTCACAAATAAAAGGATATGAACATTTAGTTTCTCGTCTCAGTATTATATTCGCAACATACACAAACACGTTTTAGAATATAAAAAATTTATCGCAGATATTGATTATTTTGATTATCAAATTGTTAATGTATTTATAATGCATTTAGGATAACATATGATATGGAACACTTGCAAGATTTAAATAGGATAAACTTAAGAGAATTAATAGTAAATTATAACTATCACTTTTACATGTAAAAGCTTATTTTGGAGCAAAAAGAAGAATAAGAATTGGTCAAAGAGCTGGTCCAAAAAAAAAGATCATGCTTGGTTGAGAAAGTCTAGATATCAGTAATGACAACTAATGGTCCAGTGAATGAGGTTGGTTGAGATTGTTTGGTGATTCTTGTTGGTATACATTATAATGAGGTTTAAGACAAAGTCGAATAACAAAAGTATGACTCGTTCAACCATTAACTGCGCGCATGGACCATTGATAAAAGTTAGCGAAAGGAAGCAAATACTACGGCATATGCCTTAAGTCCTAAACGAGTAGCGACAACTTAAACGACGACAAAGTTTAAGCAATGCGAGCCTCGTTTACCCAATTTGTGCATCATGACAAATATGGAGCATTGGTTCGAAAGTTGAAATTCGTTAACGGAAAGTGATCGATTTGTATGAACATAAAATGTATTGAACCTGATACTCATAGAATATTGAAAAATCATGACACAAAGGCTTTTATTTATTTTATTTTTTTTCAAATATGAACATAAGCTGTAAGGTCAACGAAATAAACCCGTGAAATGTCTTAAAAGAACATCCTTGGGGTCGTTGTTACATTAAATGCAAATACAGTTAGATAGATCAACCATAGACATCAATAGATGCGAGATTCATATTTGAACTTCCTTTTAGAGAATACAACTTACCTAACTTTTTCAGAACATTAACTCTCAACGATTTAAAATTCACTACATTCACACAGTGTTAGTCCTCTTCACTTTGTACGTGTGTTTGGGTAAATTTTCATATGATTCATTGACCAGTGAACTGAACATTTGTGATGAGAAAGTTATATTATTGGGGCAATGCCCAATGGTTGTGTTTGGGTAAGCTTATAAAAGCAATCTTATTAGCCTATTATGTTTTGTTAGAGCACTACCAACGATAATGCCATAACGGCGTTAAAGTGGTAATAACAGCGTTATGGCCGTTTCTCCCATTGTAGCATCGGCGTTAACGTGAGGAAAGAGCTCGGCGTTGCCGCAAGCAGGCGTTAAGGGAGGAGGAAAAAAAAATCAAAAATTTACATTTTAGTACCTAAACGGCTACTAGCCGTTATTTTTCAAAAAATTCAAAACTACCTTAAGCGGTTAGTTTTAAAAAAATCAAAATTTTTTGTACCACTATAAATCTAATTAAACACCATTTCTTTTCACACTTCCACTACTAAATCCTCTCCATACTCTCAATCTTCAACTTCAATTAAGCGCAAAAAAACAATGTCGGGAGGCAACGACGATACTTTCTACAATCTTCGCGGTGGGTGGAATCCTCCAAACCGGGTTCATCATCTAACCCAACGGGTTCATCTTCAAACCCCAACCCACTAGGGCGCTCGAGCCAGAAATGTGGCAACAACATCAAACATTTCTGACGGCAACAACAAACCAACAAAACCTTAAACTCCAACTTTCAAAACCCGCAATTCACACAACAATCACAACAATCACAAGCTGAAACACATGATGTTCTTTGACACGCGTCTCCTCCAAAAAAGGAAGAGGTCGTGATTAAGCGAAAATCAAAAATCCAAAGACCCCGAGCCCGAACCGGTTGATTCGATGAAGAGAAGTTGTTGTTAACGCACGTTGGACTCGAGAGGAAGCATTACTTGCAACATGTTACATAGTTGTTTCGGAGGATCAGAAAGTTGGAAAGTGCCAACCTAGAGATACGTTTTGGTATCGGGTCGGTTGAGTTCAATAAAACAACTTTCAACGGCGCAACATAGACATCTTTGTCAAGTGGAAAACTTTGAGCAGCATATGCACAAAGTTCAACTCATTACAAGCGTGCGAAACGGGATCAGCGAGCGGGAAAGTGAGTGGATGTGATCTGACAGGCAAAGCAATGGTATCGTGAGGAAACCAAGGGATCAACTTTTGGTCTCGAAGGCGCTGGGAGGTTTTGCGTCATTATAAGAAATGGAACACGGAACCGGTTGATTTAACCGAAGTCCCAAGCCAAACAAGCGAGGATTTGTTTGGTCACGATGAACAACCGCGCCCGTGGAAAGAAACGTGATACCAAGAAAGCAAGATCCGAGACTACAACAAGTCTTTGGGGAACAACCTTTGGAGGAGCGAGCTCGTCGACTTATTTCACCGAAACTATGGCAAACGAGTTTCGTATGAAACGAGAAGTCTCCGGCGTGTCGGGCCGCGCAGAAAAAAATCTCACAATAACAAGGTTGGAAGAGATAAAGTTTTTGATGGCGCCTCTCGAGGGCAAGATCCAATGGTCGTGCGGTGGATCAATAGCGAAAAAGATCGAATCATCGCAAAATATAACTTGAAACCTCGTCGATTAGATCGTATTTCGTCATTTCCTGTCTGTTGTAACGTTTTATTTGCGGTTTGTTTTATTATTTCGTTGTAATTTTTTTTTTTTTTTTTTTTTTTTCTTTTAATCTCGTGATTGTAATATGTTTTAGTTTTAATGAAATGTTTGTTTTAGTTTAATAAATGAAGTGTTTGTTTTAGTTTATGGGTTGAAATTGAAAATATGAAATGTTATTGGTGTTATTGATGTTATTGGGATGTTATGGTTGTGGGTGTTTTTTGGGGATGTTAATGTTAAATGTTAAAGCTGATGTGGCGCTGATGTTGACGGTGTTATTTGTGTTATGGTGTTATTATTGTAAGTGCTCTTACAACCAAGTAATAAGCACCTTTAACGAGTTTTTTTCTCTCTCCGTAATGAATTATTAGTAGGGACTTTCGTGCGATGCCATGCAAGACTCAAATAAAAATTTCAATGAACAATGTTTTATAATCAGAATGTTTTATGTGACGATAAACATGGACGCCAAAAGTTTCATGTCGCATATTTAACTCTTTAGAATATTATAGTAGAGACTGCCGCGCGTTCTTGTGCGTGTATCAAGTAATAAAAATTTTGGCAAAAATGTTTTCAATTTTATATTTTCTCTTAAAATAACTTTACAAATAGCGAAATTATAATGAGTTTGAGTAACTTTAAAAAAGTGATGAATAATATCATTCATATAAAAACAATTGAAATTGGTGTGATTTTTTCGTCATGGTCAATAATGTTATGGGGTTATGGTCAAATTAGTTGATAGCCATCAGAATACATGTTAAAGTAGAAACAATTTTGTTAGAGATATATGTAATAATCAACACATCGTAATAACTAATAAACTATATTTTGAACATGTTTGTATCATTAATATTGTTTATTACATTTGTCCCATATAGATAAAGATACAAATAAAGAGTGCTTATCTTGTATATATCTTGTAAAGTATATATTAATGAAAATGTTTGTATCATTAATATTGTTTATAACACTCGCGTAGATAGAAGATATAAATAAAAGAATCTTTATAACTTAAAGAAAACTTACATGCTCAAGAATCATTTAAAGTTATCCATGAAAAGATAATAATTAACATACTAATATATTAATCATTGAATTAGCACATAGACTTTGCACATTTGCATCATTTATCTTCAAAAATTATCCCGATTTTTATAAAAACCGTTTTTACTTTTGTGGTTAATTTTAAAAAACTTACATATTTAAGCAATCATTTAGAGTTATCCATGAAAAGTATAATAATTAACATACTAATATATTAATAATTGAATTAGCACTTAGACTTGCACATTTGCATCATTTGTCTTCAAAAATTATCCCGATTTTTATAAAAACCGTTTTTACTTTTGTGGTTAATTTTAAAAAACTTACATGTTTAAACAATCATTTAGAGTTATCCATGAAAAGTATAATAATTAACATACTAATATATTAATTATTGAATTAAGACTTAAGACTTTCACATTTGCATCATTTATCTTCAAAAAATTGTCCCGCTTTAAAAAAAAAAAACGTTTTTACTTTTGTGGTAAATCTTATTTAAAATAATTCAAAATTTATTTAGATTGGTTCTCGAAACAATCTTATGAATAATAATAGTTTTGGAACTTTATAGTTTTGCATGCATTTTAACATCATATTCATTTATATGTGCATTTTTGCATTAAAACTATACTAATTCAAAAAGAAATAGTAAATGAAGTATTAAAATGTTGTGAAAGATAAATTAGTAAAAGTTATGTATTGTCTACATTATGCATTAAAAATTGTAATGGTTAAAAACACATTAATGACATCTTAAAAATTAAAAGAGATGATGATGCTAAACGCTTTATAAGTAGTATAGATATTACCAAAACAAAATATAAACAGAATCATACTTATACTTATCCACTTGTTTAAACTGTACTGAGATTAGCTTATATAAAATCATGTTTATGTTTATCTGCTTGTTAAACTATACTGAGATTAGCTTATATAAAAGGGCTTCTGCTCATTTGACATATGCTTACAAATCCGAAAAATATCTTCCTCATTTCATTTCATTTTGGTACAATAGGATGTTGTTAGGGGTATCCTTATAGGATTCTGACACCCAATCACTCACATTTATTCATTCTGTTGACCGGAAAAGATAGTTTTTTATTGTTTTCTGCTTCGTATTTTTTATTTTTTACTAGTTTTAACTTATCAAACTTTATATTTCATGTTTTGTACTTTCAATTTTTATTGTTTTATAATAAAAACAAAATTAAAAAATCAAAAAATCAAAAAAATAAAAGGGTGCCAATATCCACCAAAGGTATGGATAACCTGTGCCGGTACAATAATGTCAATAAAGGCCAGGCTATAGTGAGGCTTAAGACAAAGTCCAACTACAAATGTGCCACTCATTAAGACAATGGCTGTGTATAAGACTATAAGTTATAAAAGGTAAGGTGGGCACGAAATTAAAACGAAAGAAAGCAAAATGCCTTAATGATATAACTAAAGTAATGACAAAGGATATGATGAGCAATTCGACTTCGAGCCACCTTCATTCAACATATATAACGACAAGTCAACATTTCATTCAAAATTCCAAGTCCAAGTGACAATCATCATAAGTTTCAATTCACACGAGATATTTAATATATTGGAGATCACGTAAAAAAGATGCTTAACGATGGTTCCAAAAAAACACCATAGTGAAAGAAACAGAACGATAAAAACTAAATAAAAAGTAGTAGTACAATTATTTTCTTTAAAAGCTAAAACTGGACACTCTCAAGAAAACAACCTCTTGATCATACTTCTTTCGTAAAGGTACCTTTCTATATATACATCTTATTAACAAAAAAGTAAGGTAACGAACATACTACATTTGGTACATACTTTTATTTCTAGAAGATCAAATACTAGTAAAAGCCAGTTATAAATTTTATTCTAAAATATTTCTCTTGTTAATGTTTCACGAAATAACTAGTCTTACCAATGTTGACGTTTCGAATCCATCAAACATCATTATTTATTTTAATGAATATTTTAGTTAGTCTTCAAAACAAAAGTTACTACTAATATAGAATACAGTTTAATGCAAACAAATTAACGCTCAACTTATGCATTAATGACATAAAAAAAATAATTGAATGATAATATATTGAGAAATGAAGTGAATTAAAAGCAAAGGAATCAAAAAAGTCACCAATTAGGTTCAACTATTTTCATAAAGATTTTCAAAATTTCAACGATCATTAAATAAGTAAAAATAATAACACCAATCCATTAATTACTAAAAATCAAGAAAATAATAAGTAACAATAATTATTATTTTGATTTCGATTTCAATATAGAGATCCAAATTGTACAATTAAAGCAAAAGATCTCTAACCTTTGAAAAATCTCAACTAATTTCTAAACATACAAACACTTGCCGGAAGTCTTTAGGCACTTTTCCAAGTGTTAACCGTTAGAGTGTGACCGTTTAAATCTTACCTCCGATATAACTCGTTTTAGTGAGATTAAATATTGTTGTTGAAATTTGAAACAAACAAATTAAATAATCTAACTCAACGATGATCTCGGGACGTCAACGGGAAAAGTGGCAACAAGCGTGGCTCAGCAGCAGAGCCACGTGCTGTTGCCACTGCTCTGGGTGACGGATGTAAATAAAACCCTTTTCCTTAATAACCCTTTCTTCTTCTTTTTTTATCAAATGGATCTTCAACTAATGGTGTAACTGGACTCAACACCAGGATGGAAAATCAAGTATACTTGGTGACAAAAGCTCTTGAACCCTTGGAGATGATGAACTTGACCCGAATCTTGGACCCATTGGGTTTATCATCAACCCGTTTTCAAGTTCAAACTGTTCCTGCGTTCATATAGCTTGAAGCTTTGTTTTTCACAGGTGGGATTGATACCTTTGATGGGTTGGACCCATTTGACCCGTTTGACCCATTTGATGATGAATCTTGTTGGGATGAACCAGTTAGCATTTGGACAACTTGTTTGAATGAAGAAGTGTCAGCTTGAACAAAGGTGGTAGGGTATGGATTTGGGTCGGATCTTTGGATGGGTCGTGGTGTTAATGGTGGTGTTTGTATGGTGGTGCTGCAGTTGGATGATGGTGAGTTGGCTGGAGATGGGTGGTGGTTTTCTTGGGGTTCCATTTTTATGTGTGTGAAAAAAGTGAAAAACAAGAGAATTTTTATTGTACTTGAGTTTAACGTTGTGTGTGTGTCAACCTCAGGGTTAAATATACATATGACCTACATGATGTTTTGTGTTTTCTACACTTTTGGTACTTCATCTTTCAAGTGTTTAAGAGTTAAGTGATGCAAACAAAAACTGAATTTTATTGTATGGTAAAGTTGATACACACTTAATTGTTTAGAGAAACTAATCAAATTTGATTCTCAAATGTGCAATAACTTGGAATGTGCAAATGAAAACTCCTAAGCACATGAAATGGAGAAACGGTAATAATACGCAATGTGTTTTGCTTTTGAGTATGATGGTGAAATTAGTTTAGTGGATGGAAGAAGAAAATTGGTAGATTGATGTATGAAGTTATGAATTAGAAGAATATGTATAAGTTTTTCCATTTATTTGTTAATTAGGATAGAAACACTAGATATACACTAGATATACACAAACATTAGCAACATGAAAATATAACATGTAAAGAAACACTAGATATATCATGCATTGGGTGAATTAATAATTTGACAGACGCCCACTACTGCATTTAATAAGTCTCTTATTGATTATCATGTTAGAATATACAATGATAAATGAAACCCATTCATAGCACTTAACAATATGCTAATTTTTTATATAAATCAAATCATAATTTTAAATTTTGCCTGCTCCAAAATAATTGTTCTTAAAACGCTTTTTTTCTTCTTTTCTTTTCTTATTTCCTTTTTTTGGCTAGAAAAGATTCCGCTTTAGAGCAACAACTTTCACACCTCTACAATGTTCGTATTAACTAAATTACATAAATTTTAACTAGAGCTACGTATGTTAGTTGAAACAAAACCAATGCTTAATATCTACCATACATACATAAGCTAATTACCACCATGGGGCGGAGATAAAGGGGTCACAAGAGTGAACGAGCCCTCCGGTAGATGTGGAATTTACGCTCAAATAAAAAATCGGTTAAACGAAAGAAACTTTTAAAGATTTGACATTTGAGCTCCATCTTTTTGAAATGGTATGTATGCCCATTTGTGTTAAATTAAATAAGGCGTAATGCTATTTTTTCGAACATTAGATTGTTTTAAAGATAAACTTATATTTAGTTTTTAAATATAAATGAGGTGTTACGTTCGGCGAATTTATTTCATCGCTTTTGGTCCTTTTAAGCGATTTGTATAACATGTAGTTTGCTTGGTCTCGCTTAGCTACTGGTTTGTTCATGCTTGCGCCTTGGCCCAATTGCTTTGCCACCTCTACTCTGCAAAAAAAAATTGTAGTGTAAACTTTAAAATATTTGATTTATTTATTTATTTATTTATTTATTTTTTTGTAATTTGCCCTCTACGAACCAATTTATAGTGTAGCTTCTAAAAAATTAAAATATATCTTTTGAGCAAAATTTTCAGCTCCGCCCGACACCACCCGTTCAATTCTTTATAGGGTAAAATCGAAAAACGATAACACGTCTTTCAACGTATCTAAATATGATAAACATAGTCGTTTATGTATCGATATAGTAAACCAAAGATCAAATATATGCGATAATGGGTCTTCTTCACATCTTCATATCTTATATTTGCATCGTTAGTCCTTTTATACTAACGGCCGTTAGTAAATAACTTAAAACTTGGTTTTTTACGCTTTCATCCGATTTTTACGTTTCGTTTGTATTTTTACGTTTTGTCCGATTTTTACGTTTTCGTCGGTTTTACGCTCGCTCGATTTTTACGTTGTCGCGCACGTTTTAAATCGTTTTTTTATGTTTTCGTCCGTTTTTTTATGTTTACGTCCGATCGTTTCGTCCGATTTTTACGTTTAGTCCCATTTTTACGTTTTCGTCCGTTTTACGTTTTGTCCATTTTTACGTTTCGTCAGATTTTTACGCGTTCTCGTTTTACGCTGATAGATTTTTCGTTTCGTCCTTTACGTAAAGAGGTTTTTCTCTTTTTTGCGTTTTTTCTCTTTTTCGTCTGATTTTACGTTGCCTCTTTTTTCCTAAACCGATTTTTACGTAAAGAGACGAAACGTAAAAAATCGACGAAAACGTAAAAAGGACGAAAACGTAAAAATCGGACGAAACGTAAAAAATGTATAAAAACTTAAAAACAATAAAACGAAAAAATCGGACGAAAACGAAAAATCGGGCGTAAAGCGTAAAAATCGGACGAAAACGAAAAATCGACGAAAGCGAAAAAACACAATAAAACATAAAAATCGGACGTAAAACGTAAAACCGCATTTGATAACGTAAAAATCGGACGAAACGTAAAAATCTTAAAACGTAAAAATCGGACTAAACTTAAAAATCTGACGAAACGGACGAAACGTAAAAACGGACGTAAAACGTAAAAACCGGATTTAAAACGTAAAAAATCGACGAAAACGTAAAAATCGGACGAAAACGTAAGAAAACTTAAGAAAACCAAGTTTTAAGTTATTTACTAACGGTAGTTAGTATAAAAGGACCAACGATGCAAATATAAGAGATGAAGATGTGAAGATACTATTATCGCACATATTTGATCTTTGGTTTAACATATTGATCATAAATGGTATGTTTATCATATTTGCATATTTGATAAAGATGTTTATCATTTTCGACTTTTACCCTTCTTTATATTGAATGCGATAAATTCTTATGGTGCGTTTGGTACGCTATCGTGAATAATGATGGGTATGAGTTTGATAAGAGTGGTGGGTCTCACCTATGAAGATCTATTCTACATCTCTTGATGTATATGTAGTATGAATTATATCTATCATTCATTACAATAGTGGTGGGCCTCCCATCATAAACAAACACATTTAATCACTTTATAAGAATAGTCCCATTCCCATTGTGAGATACCAAACGCACCATTAACATTATCATCGATACTCACGTGGATTCCATCCGATAAAATGAGCTTGATCACCAATGTACCCGTAAAGCAAGGGCATATGCATATCATGTCTCCTCCGTCTCAAAATTATTGTCGGAGACAAAATTCAATCGAGTTTAATAAAAGTGGGATAAACAATTTTCAACCACTTATAAGAAATATTCCTCCACTAAATTTCTATTTATTACTAAAAAAGGAAAGTGGACAATTTTTTGAGACATCCAAAAAAAGGTAATATGAATGATTAATTTGAGATTTTATGGAGTCTATATAGTTATAGCAAGAGAATATTTACATGGACTAAAGTAGAAAGTATATAAAGAATGCTAAGTGATGTAGCAACTTTACCAAAGTTGATAGATGTGAAGAACAAGTGACTTTTGGTGGTATTGTTTTGTGGGGCTAAGATGAGAAATAAAGAATATTTTTAATGGACAAGTTGGGAAAGTATTGACTTGTGAACTATATTTTCTGATGAGGATAGTGTGTGTGCTTCTGTGAGGAAAAAAGTTATAGATCGAATAAATAATGCTTGAAATGAAAAGAATAGGGCTACTCATTTACTAAAGTTTAGAACAAGCTAACTTAGACTACTGATAAAAGATAGCAAGTTTAGAACAAGCTACCTTACTACAATCACCCTCCATTAACGCGTCTTCGAGCAATTAAGGGAGAAGACGACCGAGTCTTGAAAGTGTGTTTGTGTGTCATATTTGTGTTTAACTGAGATATGTTTTATTGGTGATGTTAGTTGTGTTATTACTTATTAGAATAAGTTGATGGTGAAGTTTGTGAAGAGAGAAAGTAACGTGCCGCTGAGGTGGTGATGGTGAAGTTAATTGTGGAGACTCCTTATTACCACTAGCCTTATAACTCCAAAGTCATCATATTATTGAAACGTAGCTTAGGTTTATATATAAGAGAAGTAGGTGTAGTTTAGACCTAATAATTATTATTGAGTTGCAACCTCAACACATACCCAACAACACCACAAACTAATACACTATCTTTACTATAAGCTATTACATACGTATGGATCTCATAAGACATCACCAAAACACCTCAATCATTCACCCTAAAAGAAAAGAAAAATAAGCGGTTGCTAATTACTTGATGAGGAGGCGAATGACGAATGACGAATGACACCATCACCCATGTAGAAAGACCATTTCACCTTTCCCTCTATGTAATTTAGATATTAATTAACACACAAATTCAAATAAATTTTTTTATTTGGTATATGAAACATCGTTTTTACTACATTGGCATTATATTTTAGGTATACCGGATTATATGACACCTTATTGCACAAATGTTGTTTACAAAAATTAGTTTTGCAATCTAAAAATACTAATGACGGATCTTGTTACTCGACGCCTTTCACTTATCAAAATGATTTAAGTTAAGAGATGATTTAGTAAAATAAATAATAATAATAATAAATAAATAAATAAAACTGAGAAAAGTTTTCTTATTCATGAGTATCTCGTCGAATCTTGTCTTTAATATCATTGAGGTTATATTGGCCAGTCAAAAAACAATTTACGTTCAAATTAATAATGTTACAAGTGTTGCATAAAGACTCATTGACAATTAAATTCACAATACTGACGTTGCAGAAACTGGAAATATAAAATGATTGCAAGTGTAACCGGTTTTCAAAAGTTTTAGAATTCTAAGTAAAGTTTGGTAAGAACTTTATTATAGTATTTACTATTTAGGATATTAGACCGGGTATAATAGCACGGATACACTGAACTAACCTTTGGTGTCACATATCATACCGCAATTCGTGCTAAACTATCTCATTTGGTACAACCTACTTAAAGACAATTCTTTTATTTATTTATTTATTTATTTTTACTTTTTTTTACTATGGCACAATTTTACTCGACACCATTTTTTTTAGGGACGAGAGTTTTGGTCTGCATGTGCCAAAAGTAGTGTCGTGAAAAAAATCTTGAGGTGTCACAATTATTTCTTTAAGCAAACAATACCTAACGCCTAATGATGACTCTCATGTGATCCTCATCCCCACTGCAATATAAGCTTTCTCTTTTTGGATAAATATATGACTAATTTAATGCAAAAAAGACTAAAGACACCACCAAAATGTATTCACAAAACAATAAATAAACAAACCCTACACACAAACAACTCAAACAATTCGATCGCATCGCTCGATTCATCCATTTTGTCTATCTTGGACTAGTCTTAGCAGTGGTGTAATGGTTGAGACTACAGGACTATTCCCTTTGGGAGGGTCGATCAAGTGAACGACACCATTACATACATCTTTAGGCAGGTGTGGTAGTGACCATCGAGACCGACATCCCAATGCCACCTTAGCGTCTCTCTTCCGGATTAGTTCATGACCAATTTGGTGTAAACAGAGACCGACATCTCCAATTTTTCTAATTCATTTTCTTAACAATAAAATTAAAATTTCATTAATAACTAAAAACATTACTTTATCAATTAATTATTTATTTATTAAATAAAAAAATGTCATTAGAAAAAGTACTTGACTCTCTTCTTCTTCATATATACCTGCAAGTGCAATTATATGTTTTTTTCCTTTTTATAAATTGAATAACGATAAAAAGAAAAGAAATAGTGTGCATTTGAATCGATCAATTCGATCATCATCTCCATTTAAATCGGAGGGACGCGTCCTCTTGGTCGCCGTAATAGCGGTGGCGCGTTGGTACACCGACCACCAGCGGTCGACCGCTTACCACACCCGACCTTCAAACCGTCGTTTAGAGCAGATAACATTAATCTTTCCATATAATCAATTTTCAAACAAAATTGATGAAATAAACAAATAACTTAAGGGTAACTCTTGTTGTTGTGTGAAGCTCCCAACTAAATGGTTGTGGGTTCGAGTCCTACATATGACATGTGAGATAGTTTGTGGTTTTCAAGTCATGCTTAAAACATGTGAGATTGTTTGTGGTTGAATATTATAAGATAGTTAGTTACCGTTAAAAAAAAGTCTTTTAATAGGTAATGGATCACTATAATTCAATTCTACTCACTTTCATTTTCCAAACTTTTCTTTAACTATCTCGATAACTTAGCTTTGTGTCTTATATTTTTTAAATAATGTATACGTAATTTAGTTATTGATATTTTTAAATATTTTGAATGACCCTAAGTTATATGTGATGCAGTTCTGAACTCAGCATAGATTTTATAATTAGCTTTCTTTCCAAGCTAATTAATTAGTTTAAATAGTTTCATTTGTTTAGGGTTTAAGAGAAGTTGATGTTTTGACATTAATAATAAAGCTTTTACTTGTGGGGTGGACAATGGTCGGTGTCAAAAGGCACCGGGGTTAGGGTGTTTCATGATCTACACCTTTATTGTGGAATTAATAATAAAGCTTTGCTTTTATTGAATTCCTTCATGGAATTTTGATCAATTGTTCTTTTAATTAGTATGTTGTTGGCCATTCGATCCGCATCATTTGGTATCGAGCTATGGTACTAATGGTCGAATGGAATCATGGAGGAAATCGGTTCATAGATTAATAGGACGAGGCAATGAACCGGATCTCGTGACATGAATATTGCAAGCCTCAAGAAACAAATTCAAGAACTTGAGCGTCATTGAGAAGACCGGATCTAAACGGGCATTGGAAACCTTAAACCGGAAAATCCATTTGCGTCATTTGTGATCATGGAAATCACCGTGGAGGCGTTCGGAAGGAAACCTTATGTAGGCTCGGGTTACGAGTTGAGATCCATGAGTGCGTCGATGGGTCCTTCAAACTATCATGGTTCCTTACGTAGTCTTGGGATAAGAGTTTTGAGTCCCAGTGCATCGGTGAGCTCCATACAATCCCGAGTTTCATGGTGACCACCATGATAACCCTTGTTGGCAAAGGAAACCGTCTGAACCAATTTTTTGGGATGTAGGGAGGAGGGCAGGAATATCCTTTTGTTAACAATTTTCCAAGTTTTTAAGAGGGAGAGAACCAAGATGAACCTATTTGGGACTTCTTTGGTAGAAGAGGAATCGTTTCACATTTATGATCTTGATATTGAAGATGTTATTGATAAGGAAGAAGGATTTGTTGGGAAGAAGACAAAATCAATTACGTTGTAGTTGTGGTCAATGATCTTTGCTCTTCGATGATCGAACTACTTTAAGTGTTGATTTTTCAAAACCATAGATACAAACCCTCACGAGTTGATTTGGTTGAAAAGGGTAGTTTGATCGAGGTTAGTATCTTGATGGGCAAAAAAATACCAAGACATTATTTGAAAAGTCGCACCCATGGTCGATAATGTGGGTTTGAAGGCGATCAAGGTTCGAGGTCGATTCATTATAAAGAAAGGAATTTGATGCATGGGATACAAACTTGGATGTTGCGTAGTACAAGGGACGAGTGAAGCAAACTCGAGGACAAGTTTTCCTCAAACTGGGAGAATGATGGAGTTCAACTCGGCATAGATCTTAAGATCTATGTTAAAACCAAAAAGTTTAGTCTTAAAGTTTCTATAGTGAGCATAGATCTTAAGATCTATGCTGACATCCGAATTTTCATTATTTTTAGACTAAAATACACGGTTGGTCCCTAAACTTGTCACTGCGCTTCGCGTTGGGACAAACCTGGGCATTATCATCGCAGGAGGTCCAAAACATGGGCTTTATATGCCAAACTCGTCCCTTGACCAATAATGCCGTTGTCAACGTTATGTTGGTGAGGGCAAAACCGTCTTTTCAGTAGGCGTACTCATTACAAACCGTTGTGCGGTGTTTGTAGCTAGTATATGTACATGTAACACGGTTTGGTCGACATTTATCATCCATCCCTAAACTATCCTACAAAACAGTCTTACAAAATGATAATCGTTTCAAGATGGTGCGTTCTTTGGTGTGGTAAGCAAGCTATTATTCGTGACATGGACCTCGCCAACCCAGGCGTTGATTCTTTGGTTGTCTGTTGAAGTAAGTGTGTTTAATATTTATTGTGTTAGTTTGTTTTCATGGCGACAAAGTACATTGTAACAATGGTGGTTGTTTAATGACTTGTCATAATCATGAATAGGGGTCTTCTTGTCGGTGGATAAGATGGTATGATCCGGAAATTTGTGCTCATTCAAGAATGATCATACCAGGCCTTTTGAGGGGAAGAAATGAGCTTGAGGCAAGATTAATAGCTGCTAAAGGTGATGTGTGGAAGTGGAAGATTTACCTGGTGCTAAGTTGGATGTTGTTCTTGATTGTTTATGCATTGGGATAACTTTTTTAGCTTTTATGTAATGAGGCGAGATGGTTAATGTTCACTATCTTGAATTGTAGTAATGTTGTTATGAAGTATTCAGTTTGGTTTGTTTTTGATTTTCAATGCCTTATGGGTATGCAGATGGTTAGCAATTTGTTTAGAGTTGACTTTTAAATGTCAACATTCTTATGAGGTTCTGTTTAGCTTTGGTTACTTTTGATGCAAATTATTCACACATCAAGCTTAGTCAATCTATAAAAATACACAATAATGACATGGTTCCATAGTTAATGCAAATGGATATAATTCCAAATGCATAAAATTGCATACTTTTCAAAGCATGAGAACTACTGATTAGACACACACACACATATGTTTTTAGAGTACATAACTTGTCCATAGGAAATAAACTAGATGAAACATTGTCTATATAATTAGCATAATGAATTGACCTATGGTGAGGCCATCATTCTTTCTAGTGCGACTGCTTGCCTAGTCATTCTTCGTGTAGCAGTGGGTTGAAGCGTAAACCGCTTGAACATCACTTGACTGCGGTGAGAATCGACCGGGATTGATCATGTTCTTTGGGATTGACCTTTGGGATTGCTCATGCATCTTTGGGATCGGCAATTTCTTCATCTTGATGTTCTTTGGGATTGTGACAAGGATGCATCATGTATGATGGGATCTTGATTCTTGGATCTTGATTTTCGATTGAACACCACTTCCTTGAAGCGCACTAACTTGACTTTCAACAACACATACCTTGACTTCTTTATCTCGCTGCTACTTTTTTACCTTTAGGATGTGTCTTTTTTGTTGCTGACTTTAGTAGGCTTTGTTTGACATTTCCTTATTGGCGATTCGACTACTTTCGGCTCCACCATACCATAGGCATGTTTTCGGTTATGTCCAACAATGCGACAAATACTACACTTAACACTCTTCCAAGCTCTTGACGACACCATCCTTCACAATCTCTTCACTTTCGGAGCTATCCTAACTCTTTTTCTACCTCTTGAGCTAGGCGGGTTTGTTTCGGATTTCGTGGAACAATTGTTGTTGGTACGATTGATTTTTCCCAATGTTCGTTGCTAGTTATAGGTCGGACATGGTGATGGTAGGTTGCCTCCCAAGTGAGTAGATAGTAACAAGGATTAGCCCATGTTTCTCTGACCCTACTTGTTGCCCATTTAAAGCCATATTCAATTGGTAGCAAAACATGTTTACATGGTAAACTGTTATCTCCCATCTTCGCAAGTACAAGACTTGTGTACAACATTAACTATACATTGGTCACCCTATGGTTCACTAACACGAAACTTAGTTCCCCATTCCATAAAACATTATACTTAACAACCTCTTTCTTAATACCCTTTAGCATGTGTTGTGCAGGTTGGTGTTAGTGGCCCATCACTCTTCTCAATCACCATAAGAACATGCATTATCCTCTCATACAATATTCACGATGTATTCTAAAGGTCGTAATAATTGGTTTGTTTAAACCTTCAATTATTTTGTCATGAAACACTTGACACATGTTATTAAGTAACACATAAAGTAGCTCTCCTAAAGATAATCAGTAATAAACATGTATTAATTATAACTATTTATCTTGCATTAACAAATAAAATTAAGCTGAAACAGATAAATCACTTACATGAAGAATGTGACCTTGACCAATGGATCGGTGGTATCTTACTTAACCAATCATGGGCTGGTTGATTAAGTTTCTTGAAATCACTATAGCTTTACGGCATACAACATGATTGAGGTCGTTGCACATTTCCACATATGCTCTTTGTAGGCCCTACCTTTCCAATGCGGTTTCATTTTCTCATGAATGATTCTAATCTGAATTTGTATTACGCATCCGGAAAAACTTCTCCTAAGCTCTACTTATATCCCGCACAAAATAAAATATGTTTCTTATGCATTTCAAAACAGAGAGACTTAAATTCATGAGCAGTTAAGGAGTACCTTTTCCATGTCGGTAATAAAAGTTATGCTTGAGATTGGCTCAAGTGTTATATCATCGGATAAACGATGAAGAAACCAAGTCCATGATCCTATGTTTTTCGATTCAACAAAAGCATAAGCTAAATGGTATATACCATTGTTGCTATCAATTCCCACAATTGTCATCATTGACCATTCAAAGGACCACAATTGGAAAAGCACCCACCCAACAACGATCTCCCACACGCTTTAAATCCTTCCTTGATTGCACCTAAACAAACATACACTCTCTTGAATTCTACGGTTGGAAGAGCCTCATCCGGAGGTCATTCCACATTCATCACAACTGTTGTATTAGGGTTTGTCTTCTGCAACTCTTGAAAATAATCTCTCAACATGGTAAATTGTAGCTTGATTTGACCCTTGATGGCTGTTATTGCTAGATTCACCAATATCATTGACGTCCATAGGCACTTGTGTAAGTTGGATAAAAGGATCTAGGGCGGTTCATTATCAAGATCATCTAACACCAATCGTCTACAACAAGATTGAATAGCCGCAATAGCAACTTTTCTCCTATCTTCATCCATCTCCCAAAACACAGTCTTAATTGATTGTGGGCACATTTCAGAAAGTTCTAATATTGTCTTCCCTATTTCCACATAGACATCTATCAGCTTATGCTCTATGACAACATCTTTCAACAACTCAACATTAGCGACTTCACGCAAAGTAAACAAACCGTCGTCAATGTATAACCGGGCTTAAGAAAGTAGAAATAATTGGTTTGTCCAATCTCATAACCGATTTGGGTCATGAGAGCATCCATTTCATCAACGGATACATCTTTTATTTCCACATGATCAACAAGGCATTTCTTGCCTCCTTGATATATTCTACCTGGAAAGTATTTGAATGTACCTTCATAATGGAACATCATGCTAAAGGATCCTGGTTCACCCGCTGTATAAAAATGTACAAAAACAATGATAAGCTAAAGTTACCTAAAAGGGTAATAACTTAAACAGTCATACTAACATATGATTGTAATAGGCTTTAACCAAAAAAGACTTACAATATCTCCTGATTGCAGCTTTTTCCTCAATTTCATGATCATCAAAGAAAGGATATTCTCTTATTCGCCTAGAGTAAATCCAAGGTGGTGTTTGTTATTTTCTTACTTAGATTATTTGATTTGATGATTGACATTGCATTAGGTTTTCTGGTAGGCTTCCAAAACAAGTTTGGGATGAGCAATGAGTACACAACTTTGTTATATTCTACATAATGGCGGGAAATTGGACAAGACATTTGCTATAGTACATCAAGTAAAATGACTTTTCTACCCTCAACAGTAACATGATAACGGGGTTTTCTGGAGTATAACGGAACGTTGACATCGGCGTTATTGGTCAAGGGACGAGTTTGGCATATAAAGCCCATGTTTTGGACCTTTGCGATGATAATGCCTGTGTTTGTCCCAACGAAGCTTGATGACAAGTTTAGGGACCAACCGTGTATTTTAGTCTTATTTTTAAGTTTCGGGTTTTTATCATCTTTACTTCTGCAAGGTTTAGGTTTGAATTTTAAGTTTAATTAGATTTCTTTCTAAGCAAATTAATTAGTTTAAATAATTTCATTTGTTTAGGATTTAAGAGAAGTTTATGTTTTTATATTAATAATAAAGCTTTGCTTTTATTGAATTCCTTACTGGAATTTCGATCCATTTTTTTAACTCGTATGTTGTTCAGCCGTTACGATCCACATTAATATGATTGTATTGTTTATTCAAAAATTCAATTTGTAACTTGACTCAATTTATTAAAACACTATTAGAAAGTTTGAGTATGCAGGATATATTTTTCTGTGAAATACAAATCTAACTATTGAACTCATACCATATTTGAATATTGTCCCAACGCAACACGTAGGCAACAATCAACATAATCCTAGTTTTGTTCGATTAAGGAGTTTCCAAATACTATATTTATAACCTTTTAGATATAATGACAAGTTACCTTCAAGTTGACCTACTGATCAAACACCTTAATGTTTTACAAAGTTTGAACTTTATTGGATGGACAAAGCGAGGTGCTCAAGAAAAATGTTAGAAACGGTCACGAGGTTCAAATGTGTAATTCTTATTGTAGACGACTAGGTTAATTAGTTGACACAAGCACGATTAAGAGATCAAGATATATTGGATTTTGAGTTATAATAGCGTTGCTTGTTTCAAAGCTACTTGTCTATTCACACAATCTCATTCATTGAATCAATAGAACTCTTTACTATTTTACACACTTGAGTCGTAAAACTTGTTTTCTCAAATAACATGAATGAAAAGACCTTAACCATTTAGGGACGGGAATGAGCCAAAATTTTGCGAGCCTTGTTGAAAACTAAAACTAGAACGAGAAAGTTGACCTTGAAAATAAAGTGCTTGCTATTTCTTAACCCAATTCTTTTTCTTGTCGTATTTGTGTTCTAACTAAAGTCGATGAAATTATCAGTGAACGATTTAAAGTTATTGTGCAAGGAAAAGTGCATTGGATTCGTGCAAAAGAAATGGATGCCTGGACTCCATTTTTTCATGAAGGTTCAACTACCTCGTCTACTGATGAAGATTTGGATGGAGAAGAAGAAAGGTCAACTAAAAACGACGTTGACAGTAATGTAGATAGGGTTTCAGAATCCAGTTGCATGCATGAATATGATCTCCTCTATAATAACAGGAATGCTAAAAAGGTGTCAAGTGAGGATCCTCTTCATTCAGAAGACCCTTTTGGTGTATACCAGATTTTAAAAAGAAACAAAGATAGTGGAGAAAATTCAAAAGAAGAAGACTTGACACACCCACCAGGCTTTACACCAAATAGGAATAATGTAGAAGAGCAACATGAAAATGATGGGGAAGGCTTTACACCAAACAGGAATAATGTAGAAGAGCAACATGAATATGATTGGGAACTAAATGTGGAAGAGGCAAACGACAGAGTTAAAACTCTTTCGAACAAACTTAATAAGTCAATTTCAAAGGATAGTGTTTCATCGATTGGTAACAAAGGCTCATAGTGATAAAAGTCGGAGGTTCTTTTTGGAGGTAATGGACGAACTAGTTAAAGTCGGACAAACCATGGGCTACAATATGGAAGGGTGTATGAATAACATTGAAGCCATTATTGGCTTACAGGGAGAATGTAATGGTTTTAAATGAATTTCATGTCATTGAACATTCAAGGTGTTGGTCATAAGGCCAAAAAAGGATGGATTAAGGAGTTATGTATGAAACATAGAGTCAATTTTGTAGCTCTTCAAGAAACTAAATCGGAATGTATGGAGTTATTTTCTATTAAGGCGTTGTGGGGTAATTACTCTTTTGAGTATGCTTTTAGTCCGTCAGTTGGTAACTCGGGAGGTATTTTATGCGTTTGGGATTCAAACTTATTTGCCAAAGATCATGTTTCTTCTTCTGACTATTTTGTAGCTGTTATGGGTACTTGGATTCCAACCAATACTAAACTCCTCATCATTTCCGTTTACACTCCTCAAGAGTTAACGAGAAAAGAAAGAGTTATGGGATTATCTTCGTCTTTTAATTGATAGATGAAATTGGTGAATATGTGATCATGGGTGATTTCAACGAGTTCGCTAGGAACATGAAAGATTTGGCACTTTATTCAATGAACAAGAGCGAACGCTTTCAATAATTTTATTTCTATGGCAAGTCTGATGGATCTCCCGCTTGAAGGATACGCTTTTACATGGGCTCACAAATCGGCTAATAAGATGAGTAAACTGGACCGTTTTCTTATTTCGAAAGGTTTATTAAATTTGTTTCCATCTCTATCTGCTTTATGTCTTGATAGACATCTTTCTGATCATCGTCCTATTCTTATGCGTGAATTGAATATTGATTATGGTCCAACTCCGTTTAGAATCTTTCACTCTTGGTTTGCTATGGAAGGTTTCGATAAATTAGTAGAGGACACATGGTTGAATATTAACATAGAAGAGTCAAATGGCATGATTAAATTGAAGAGAAAACTTCAAGTTCTTAAAGCCGCAATCAAGCAATGGTCTAAAAATGCTAAGAGCAGCTCTTTTAAGGCGAAAACTATTATTCAAAAACAGCTCTCGGATTTAGACAAGCTTCTCGACCAAGGAGGGAGTAAGGAATAAAATTTAAATTCTAGATCCATTTTATTGAAAGACCTTAATGACATCAATGTTGTTGATTCGATGGAAATGGCTCAAAAAGCAAAAATTCGTTGGGCTATTGAAGGGGGATGAGAATTCTAAGTACTTCCATAGTATACTTAATCATAAACGATCTCAAATTGCAATTGTGGGATTCTCGTTGATGGTGATTGGCTAGTCGATCAAGTTTGGTGAAAAATGAATTTCTTAATCATTTTCTCATAGATTCTCAAAACGACGACTGTTAGGATCCGCATACGCTAATCAAGTACCTAATCATTTGTCTTTGGAGCAAACAGACGAGTTGGAATGTAATGTTTCTCAAGATGAGATCAAACGTGCGGTATGGGATTGTGGTACGAACAAAACACCTGGTCCTGATGGTTTTACCTTTGAATTCTTTCGTCGATACTGGAAGTTCCTTGAAGTTGACATTATAGCTGCTGTAAATGAATTATTCTCTTCAGGTGTGTTCCCACGTGGTTGTAATTCCTCTTTTATTACTTTAATCCCGAAGATTCAAGATGCTAAAGTTGTAAAAGACTTTCGCCCCATAAGTTTAATAAGAAGTCTTTATAAAATCATTGCTAAGATTTTGGCTAACAGATTAAGTTTTGTTATTCCGGATCTTATTAGTGATGTTCAATCGGCCTTCATAACAAATCGTCAAATACTTGATGGGCCGTTCATTCTTAATGAGCTTCTCTCGTGGTGTAATCATAAGAAATTGAAAGCTTTGTTTTCAAGGTTGATTTTGAAAAGGCTTTTGACTCGGTTAGATGGGATTACTTAGAAGATGTTCTAAAGATGTTTGGTTTTGGCAACAAATGGTGTGGTTGGATTAACGGCTGCCTCAAGTCTGCCATGGGTTCGGTTCTTGTTAATGGAAGCCCGACCTCAGAGTTTCAATTTCACAAAGGTCTAAAGCAAGGAGACCCTCTCTCCCCTTTCTTATTCATTTTGATCATGGAAAGTCTTCACCTTTATTTTAAGAATGTTATGGATGCTGGTCTCTTCTCGGGTATTTCCATTAATAACTCTTTGATGATCTACAATTTATTCTATGCGGATGATGCTGTTTTTGTTATAAAATGGGATATGTCGAATATCAATTCTATTGTTAATGTCTTGAAGTGCTTTCATATGGCTTCCGGCCTTAAAATAAATCTTCACAAAAGCAAGATTATGGGGATAGGTGTTCGTAGAGAAGAGGCTGAGTTAGCAGCTAGAGTTGTGGGATGCTCGACATTTTCTACTCCTTTTACTCACCTTGGAGTTAAAGTTGGTGGGGTTATGTCTAGAATTAATTCGTGGGATGAAGTCATATCTAAGGTGTCTTCTCGGTTATCCAAGTGGAAGCTTAAGACTCTTTCTATAGGTGGTCGTCTCACTTTAATTAAATTTGTCTTAAGTTCTATTCCATTATACCATATGTCTATTTTCAAAGTTCCTATGGGAGTCCTTAATAGCATGGAAGCGATTCGAAGGAATTTTTTTAATGGGTTCGATGGTTTGGATAGGAAAATGGCAATGATTAGTTGGAATAAAGTTTTAGCTTCTAAAAAGTATGGCGACCTTGGTGTTTCTAGTCTCTTTGCTTTCAACCGTGCTCTCCTTTTCAAATGGATCTAGCGTTTTTTAACGCAAGATTCTTCTCTATGGGATAGATTTATTAAAGCTATCTATGGTGATAAAGGCGCGATCGACTCTTTTGGTTCTATCTCCAGGCGTTCACCTTGGCTTGACATCATTCGGGAATCTTCATCTCTCGAAAACAAAGGTATGGATCTTTTGGCTCTTGTTCGTAAAAAAGTTGGTAATGGGGAAGACTCTTTATTTTGGGGAAGATATTTGGTTAGGCGAGACGGCTTTGAAACATCAATTTCCAAGACTATTCGCGTTGGAATCTTCAAAACATATTACTATTGCAGATAAGTTGAATAATGTTTCTTTGGTTACCTCTTTTCGTCGTGCTCCTAGAGGTGGCATTGAGGAAGATCAACGGTATCTCCTTCATTCTAAACTCGATGGTATAATTTTACCTCCAATGTTAGACCGTTGGGTTTGGTCTCATGAGGCCTCGGGTGAGTTTTCGTGAAATCGGTTCGTAACTTTATTGATGATTCCTTTGCCAAAAGAGAATGTTCCTACTAGATGGGTAAACTTTATTCCTATTAAGGTCAATGTCTTTGCTTGGAGATCTTGTTTGGACAATCTTCTACCCGATTGAACTTATCTCTTAGAGGTGGATATTCCTTCCATCCTTTGCCCTTTATGTAACATCTCGGTGGAATCTATTTTCATCTCTTTTTCTTGCTCTTTGGCTCGTGACTAAGAAGAAAGATGTTAAGTTGGTGGGAGCTAGAGGACATCGCAATTGACTCATATGAAGAATGGTTGTCGTGGTTCAATAATATTAGGTTCTCCAAGGATATTAAGGTGATTTTGAAGGTGTTAATTATGTGATGTGGTGGTTAGTTTGGATGTTCAGAATCTTCTTCTTTTTGTAGTCTCAACCTCGTAGATATATCCTCTTTGATGATTTAGTTCATTTGTCTTTCGTTTGGTGTCATAGTCGATGTAAAACTAAATTCAACTGGGTTACTTGGATGAAAAATCCTAGTACTATTAGTTTGTAATTTTTCTAGCTTCTTGCTAGTCTTAATAAAATTGCCGTTAAAAAAAATGTATTTGGTCACATTTTAGAACATCCACAACTATGCTATAAAGGGCACACGACTATTTTATATGTCTCTAATTATAAAAATTGTAACTGTGATCACATCAACGTGTTAAGTATGCCTAATTAAGAATAAGCTTGGAGCATATAAATAATAAACTCACTTGATCAAACTTACGTTAAATGATGTTATTATATTTAAAATAAAAAGCGGTAAAAATATGGGATATCTTAATGGGCCGGTTTGACTTGTAGTGTTTAACAATGCTACATGGCTACACGCATTTGTTGAAGAATTGTACAGGTTTTAATACTCCTATTACGTTAAATTCACCAAACTGTTTTGAAAATTAATTATATATACTGTAATATTAAACAATGTTCTAACTAAACTATATTTGTTTGAAATGTGTATGCATGTATATGCGTATACTTAGAAAACTTGCATTCCAGTTATATTTTTTGAGTTTGATAGTATACACCTCTATATGAGTTTTGAACGATATATCGAGCATATTGAACACTTAAGTGATACAAATTGCAATAAGAATGTTTTAATCCACAAGTTGCACTAATGATGCATTTTAGATTGGGTGCAAGACATTGCTTGGAAGGAAAGGAAGAAGGCTAATTAGTAATTAATCAAAAAAGATAAGAAAAGAAGATAATGTGGAGTATTTCTTGTGTTAAAAAATCAAGTAGTTATATTTCGGTTTAATCGCTTCTGCTTTTCCATTTTCTCGCATATAATTTAATGAGGGTAATACAATAAAGAAAGATTTAGTAAATGATTCATAGGATGAGAACAAAGCCCATGTGAGCATCCTTGATCTTTGTTTTGTATGGGTAGTTTTGGTTACATAGTTTCACAAACTTGCAACTTACAAGTCAAATTGGTGGACTCTTCTTAGTGTCCCTCCATGCTTCATCCAAAATCTCCCATGTTGTGTCACAAACTACATGTTTATAGACAAAAACAATAAAATTTTATTGTCATGTTTTTGGGTTCAAGCCCTTGATTTGTCCCTTTTTCTGTCTTATTAGATTTAACAGAAGATCTTGAGACAAAACTATTACTAGTAGTTGCCAATGCTGACCGTCACGCCCAATGCTTTGTATCATCATCGACTCATCGTTACTTATTTTCGGACATGTTTTAGGGTAACTTCAGTACTTAAAGTTTGTTTGATTAATACATTGTGAAAAATTTAAATTTGCTAAAGGAAAGAAATGAACAATGGAAATCGAATTTAAGGGGCATTTCAAGGTTGGTGTGGTAAAAATTCTAAGTGAGGTACAAATCATGACAAGGCCCTTGGTTTGTGGGATATTACAAATGAAAAGGGACCCCTTTATAATTATATCAATGCAGATTGATACATGCACATGCACCCTACATTAACAAATTCTGATTAGTCAATGGAAAGGGAAGGAAATAAGGAAAAAGAGAGGAAAAACCTTTGCTATTTGGCTTATTATCTACCAAAACATTATTAGCAGTGTGACCATGGTCATGTTTGTTTTCAGCTCAAGGGCTTTGGTGCGGTGACTTATATATTCGTTCAGTCATATTTCAGTGTCTCGCTCAAATCTGGCATCGACCAAAGATCTAAATGATGCTTTATTTCATCGCATTTGGATGTCATAAACCAAGAAATAATGGACAAGATACATGTCTTAAAAACAATTTGTTATAAAGTTTGTAAAGCATGCTCTTTATTTTAATTAGTAGTATTCCATTAGATGTGGTGTGAACAAGGGTAGCACACCTTTGATGTATCATTTGGGAAATCTCTAAGCAAGAGCTAGATGCTGCTAAAGATAAGAGAGACAATGGGATCAATTATTGACAGCAAGTCAAGGTTCATAGATTAACTAGTCTTATTTAATTTAATCAGCCGCCCGGCTTATCTAGAAATATGCCATCCTTAAATTATGGAAAAGAAACATGTTGTGCTTCCAAGAAATAAACATGATGATGGTTTCAACATATAGGTTAAGGAGGTCTTTGCTGAGTGCTTAATACAATGCATGTAAATTACCACTTCTTTCTTTATTAGTAACGGATAATTAAGATAAAATATAATCTAAATTTAATCCAGTTTCGGATAAATATATACCAAGATTTATACATAGACTCGTAACTTTGTTAAATATGTTTTGTAGCATCCTATTAATGATTTAACTTAAAAAGAAATCCACAGAAAGCGAGTGCAAAATTACTTGATCGAGTCCCCTAGTGATGAAAGGCGCTTTAGTCTTCAGGGATTCAAAATTACAGCACCAGAAGCAGCTTAGCTGCATAATAGTACATGTAGTTACTACTCGACTTATCACACTTTGATGTCTATCGCCTTTGAAATAGATTCCGGTCTTTTAGCCTTACCTCTCCTCCTCACCGTTCAACCTTCACATTTTTCTTCAGCCTTTTCCACCTACGTTGATTACCCCAGCCTCTGGAGCAGCAACAATAGGTGCCTTAGCTTGCATTTTATCTTTGCTTTTTTCTCACTATCCGTTACAAAATTCATTGTTGCAATGTTTAATTCAAAAGTTTTATATGCATAAAGTGCTAAATAACTTTGGAATTACTCATCTGGTGACCTGATGAACCAGTAAAAGTGTTGCTCCTGATCACTTAAACGGATACAAATCAAACTTCCGATAAATTTTGGGACACAAAACATGCCACATCCACATCATGTACAAAATGTCACAGCTTTTTACCTGTTAAACATCGATATGTTTTACGGAATACTATATGTTCATAAATTCAAATGGTGTGAGCTCTTTTCTTTATCTTGTTTGATAACAAATCTTTTCACATTTTACTCTAAATCATAAGCTCAAGACAAATGCAAAATTCCATAAAGTTTATATCAGAACGGATAAAATTACTATGCTTCAAAATGAATGAGCAGATTTATGTTGTATACAGTATACCTGTATTTCAAAAATCAAATAAATCCAAAATGGGTCAAAGCGGTTAACGCAGCCCCCCTGTGAAGGTCATCTAAGTGCTTATGAAGTTATAGAATAGTTTTGTTCAAAAACTGGATTATCATTGTGATATGACTTTTTGATTATTCACTATTTTCAAAACTAAATAAGAATGTCAAATTTTAACCAAACAAGATACTGAACATGTTCTGACAATGTTACATTCAAAATTATATACTCCATGAAAATGTTATCTTCATATTTGTTTGTGGTGTGCAACAATGAACTAATAACATGAAAAATAAATTTATGGCGAACAATGTGCATACTTATTATGTATGTTACCAAATGATTCCGAAGGTAAACAATAGACAGGAAGGATAACATCTCCCAAGTTTTTTCTTTCTACTAAAATTTATCTACAATACACTTTGATCAAGGATCAGCAAACTCAAAATTTCTGTCTCTATACACCTTCCTATGCGTAACACGAAAATGCCTATGCAGAATCATAGATATATGCTTCTTACGCTTTATATTGGAAATGAGAATTAAACCATCTCCAAAAGCTTGATATTTCCCAAGGAATTTGCAGCAACCAAAGTGGATGACTGACTACGCCAACAGACAGATGAGATGAATTGCTCAGAATCATCCACTTCATCACCTGATATTGGATCTGTGGTGTTGAATTTATACGACAATGCAGGCATAGGGAGCGCTTTGTGATATACATAAACCTGAGATATGTTTAGAACAAGAATTAATAGACTTCGTTGCTTTAACTACGAGTGGCATTTAAGAAGAGGACGGAGTTCAAAGTGTACAAACGAGACACACAATTGAGAATTGAGATTATTAGAAACTTGGTCATCCCCCAAAAACAAAATGAAATAGTTGAGTCTTTATCTGATATCCAAGATCCCGTAAACAAAGAACAAAAGGAAACAATTTTGTGGGGCATCCCAAATGGGAAATTGCTGCATTCTTAATGGGGAAACAAAGTTTATGATAATTTTAGCAATATATTATTGACGTCAAGCACTAGTCTGTTACCACAGTTAACAATTCTTAAGACAACATTGGTGGATAATAAGGCATAAATGAACATTAATCAATGTAATCATTTATCAAGTAGCAATGAACAACTAAGGATGGTTAACAGAAGTACCTCGTTTGTTTCTGAACCAGTAGCGATGTAACCATCAGAGACAGATAAACCAACAAAGTTCTGACATAAATAAACAAAGTTTCACATGTGAGTCACCTGAAGGCCTAAAAGTAAAATGTACATTTCCAACAATCTAAATTAGATAACTCGCAGAAATAAACAAGTATACCTTTAGATTCATGTGGCCCGTGAATGTCTGAATCGGACAGTCAATAACTTGTGATGTGGACTCTGACAGATCCCAAAGCTTAAGCGTGTTATCAGTAGATGATGATACAAGAGTTGATGAATCCACAAACTTGACATAGCTAACGGTTTTGTTGTGACCAACTAATGTAAAAAGTGGCATGTTCGGGCTGCGAAGATCATAATAATAAATTCTATGATCAGCTGAACCAAATGCCAACATATTGCCAGAATTAGACGGGAACTGAACACAGCAGACATTGGCCTTTGTTTTAATGGTACCGACGCTCACTCCCTGCAGTAGCAGCCCATGTAAGGAAACAACTTATTATACATCCACATAAATGTCTATAAATTACTTATAAGTAGATAACAGCAGTACGTTTAGTTTTCAAAGCTGACATCCACCAAGTTGAAGAGTATAATTGCCTGATTTGTATTCCAGAGCTTAACAGAACCGTCATCACTCCCGCTCGCCAGTAATGTTGGATTCGCCGATGAGAAGTCCACAGACCACACGCTCTCGTGTTCCTTCAGTTCCATATGTACTTGATTCCGTGTGACGTCCCATATCTGAATCATAATCAACAGAATTTCACTACCTAAGACTTCTAAAAGTATAAAAAGATTAAGAAAAACTTTTTATATAATATATACCTGTACTACACCTTCGAAATTGCTTGAAGCAATTTGGCTTTTAATGTAGTTATTCCAACAAATACTGCTAAGTTTTGATCTACTCGACATTTCAACAACAGGGTAGTGAATGTCATGATTCTCGTTCAAGATTGAATTGTATTCAAAAACTTTAATTTTTTTATTAACACCGCCTGTTGCAAAAAATTCTCCATCTCGATCAAACCCCAGAGAGCAAACAAGATTGGAAGAATTCAAAAGATCCCCTTGCTTTAAGTCTGCTTTTACGTTTAACCTCTTAAACGACATATATTTGGATAATCCCTCTAAAAATGAGCTGATCCATTCACTTTGTCTACCTTCAGCAAGCCGCTCTCTTGGTAGGACGTTATTAGCAGAACTTCTTTCTGTAAGAACAATAGATCCTTTACCATCACTACTCATTGGTGCGTTTTTAGGCAATGGCTTTGCTGCTGCAATTTGTTTGAAGGCCCTGCGCCTATTCATAAAGTAGGCTGATTCTAGTTTCTTGAAGTTCTTCATCAGTCGAGAACTTCTAGAAAAAGAATTTTCTGTACCTCCCGTGTCTAATGTTTGATGCTCGTCGTGAAGACAACTGGATGGCCGGGTTCGTTTTCTAGATCCGGAGCTTGAGGAATCGTCGTTTGTAGATGGTAATCTCGAAGGTAAATCTTGGAGGTTTGAACTTAGACCTCCTTTTCCGCGAATAGATGCTTGTAATTTAGTAACTTCCTGCAAATCGGAAGATAGAAATGACACAGTTCTGCATAAGTTGTCTGCTGAATCTTGCTTCCGTTGTTGGAGCATTAGAAGAAACTCTAGTAACAACTCCTGCTCTTCGATTTTTTCTTTAAGCTCTATAGCCGCTTCTCGCTCTACTAAGTTATCTCGAGGTTCGTTAAGGAATTCACTTTGTAGCACTTCACTGAAATCAAATAAGAGAAATTTCACATAAGAATATGCAACCATTTCTGAGTACTTGTAGTAGAGAACATTGACATTCGTTGTCTAAAACAATAAATGCATCAAAATAATACATCTGAACTTTAACTCACATTTTCATATCCTAATATACATTTTATACTTATCTGATTATGTGCCAGAAGACCACTTGATTACCTAGCTTCGGTTAATGCTAAATACACCACCATATTACGCACTGCAACAGTGATGTTGGATGAGAAGAAACATATCGCTCGAATTATTTGTCAATAAAGTATTTTGAGTTGCAAGTTCTACTAATGTTTTAGCATTGATCAAAACCTTTGAAGCAATCTAACAATCAAAATTGCGCATCAGAACTCAGAGACTTGCCCAAAGCTCTAGCTATAAACTTAGTAACAAAAAACACCTAATATAGCAAGTCACATAAGTTGCAGAAACCAAACAAAATATACATTAACGCTATGTTCGCGAGTTTTTTCTTGGAAGGAATGGAAAGAAAATGAAAGGAAACTGAAAAACTGTGGTGTTCTCAAGTTTTCTAAAACAGAAAAGAAAGAAAAGTGAAAGGAAATGCCAGGAAAGTTTTGAGATTTTTTCCCCCTTAAAGTTTCCGCCCATAAATGGGCAGATTTGGAAGGAAACTAATATACACCAAAACTATTTACTGTAAACTGACCAATAAGAAAAAAGGTGCAGGTGTGACTAACACGAGTTCGAAAATTGATGCTAAGATTACTGATTCGTGTATTAACAAGACATATGCATGCCGAGATCTTTGGAAAACCGTTGATGCTACTCCTCATGTTGGTTTGGTTGAGGATTTGAATCAGGTGGTTAGTGATGCGAGTGCTGTGAATTCTACTGTAGAGGTAGATAGAGGTTGAAAACCTGGCATCGCACACTGATTTGGGTGACGATTCAAATTAAGCAGGTATTGATGCGGGTCTACAGAATTTTGGAGCTTCTAAATCGTCTATGGGAGGACCTGTTGGTAACTCTATTGCTAGTACGGAATCGAAACCGTTAAAACCACATGCTAGTGTCAAGACCATGATGCTAGTGTGGTTGTAGAAGACACTATTGTTTCTGTTGGTGTCCTAATGGAGATGCGCCTACACACCCTTCTGTGGCGATTAGCGATCTGCTAATACAAATGTAGACACTGTCTCGTATGCTACCAAGCTAAGTACCAAGTCTATCTCGGCAAAGGTTAATGTTGGATAAAAACCAACAAACCTTGTAAGCTAGCGCGAAATATTGACTCAAAGTAACCACACATGTGACCCCAAACGTTACATTCTATTAATTAACGAATGAGCAAGGAAGAATGTACAAACTAGCATCCTCCCTTACCTCCTTTTATAGAGATGATGGGTTACAATCCTTATGGAAATAGAATTTCATAGTATCTTTGCTTGCATTGCACACCAAATAATCCTAGTTTAAGTCTAACCCAAACTTTATTTAAGTAAGTACAATTAAATCCCTATAAATAGACTAATTACACTTTAGCCCACTAAGAATTGCTACTATAATATAACAATTTACACCTTAGTAGTGATTCTTGGTCTATACCGATACTCAACATCTTCATCCAATGTTGGAACCTTGAACCAGGGACCACCTTGTTAACCAAGCATTGTACCTTAGTAATTATCTAAGTTAGCTTCCTTAGACCACTTTCACCTTCTTCCTTTCAGCAGCGCATGACCCTCTGCACCCTCTTGACCAGGTACTCTGGTTTCCACAATGTCTGCCCCACCTTTGCACCAAGGTGTACCTGCTCATTTACCGAGCAATCCGTGTTTGTCTTTCCTTCAAGTTGTTAACCTCCAACTTTCTTGAAGCCACTGCAGCATCACTATTACTATCCTGAATTACCTCATCTTCACGATTTTCTTGAGCTCCCTAGTGTTCCACCTCAAACCAAACACGCTTTTGAACATGTACTCCATGGACACCTACTTTAACACTATGACCAAGTTGTTTGAACCCAACTTGCTTTGAACCTCCATGTTTTTGTACACTATTCCCATCGAGCTTTTCGATGTGTAACCTAGTATTCATTCCAGCCATTCTTTAACCTTACTACAAACCTTGTCAAGTTGTTTTTTAACCAACCTTACCAACAAGTCTCACAATCTGTGTGCTAAACCCGCTTTCTCGTAAAGATTGATCTACTAACCTTTAGAAAATCCTAAAGCTTAGATCTTTCCACCTCAAGTCTACAACCTTGATATACCTTGTAATCCAAGTAATCATTTTTTTTGAATCCTTAAGACAAAGCTAAACCTTACTTGTCTTCGAAGAACCACCAAGACTTCAACAAACTTCAATAATTCAAGATTCTAGCTAATCAACTAAACCTTCAAGCCTTTTTACCCTTCAACTCGATCACCTATAAAAGCTTAAAAACACCTTGAAGCTTAAAGATTCAACCTTGTACAAACCCTTTTAAGCTTGAACCTTGTTGTATTAAGCCTTTGCAATACCAACCTTGATAAACTCAAGACTCTTGCAAAAGACCCAACAATCGTAAGCCTTCAAACCCTTGATCAAAATCTACTTTGAATAGAACATGCAGATTCTAGACCACCGACTTCGACCACCGACTTCGACCACGTGTATCTCTCTCCACGAACCTCCGATCGTAGATCCCTCCGGTGAGATCCTAGATCTATGTGTCTTCGACCTACAATTCGAATTTCACAACGATCCAAAAGTTAACGAACCGACAACATCAAACCTACCACCGCTGAGCAAAACCGACGAACCAAAAAGAGAAGAGACTACTTGTTAGGATTTGTACACCTTTGAGTCACCTAGCTTCACGAAACCAACGTTACTTGGCTCGATACCACTTGCCTGGATAAAACCAACAAACCTTGTAAGCTAACGCGAATATTGACTCAAAGTAACTACACACGTGACCCCAAACGTTACATTGTATTAATTAACGCATGAGCAAGGAAGAATGTACAAACTAACATCCCCCCTCACTTCCTTTTCTAGAGATGAGGGGGTACAATCCTTATTGAATTAGAATTCCATAGTATCTTTGCTTGCCTTGCATACCAAGCAATGCTAGTTTAAGTCTAACCCTAAATTAATTTAAGTACAATTTAATCCCTATAATTAGACTAATTACACTTTAGTGCACTAAGAATTGCTACTATAATATAACCGTTAATTTTCGCGTTCTTGAATCAAGTGTGCCTGTTGAGGCTGACTTTCACGTGGGGATTCCTATTGCTTCAGTTCAAGAGGCTAATAATAGATTGAAGAACTCGCTCTATGGGTATTTTATCGGTAAAAGATTAGCTTTCCCCGTTGTTGAATTGTTTGTTCGTAATAACTGGGGCAAATATGGGATCCAAAAAGTAACAATGAATGCCAAAGGGTTTTTCTTTTTTAAATTCTCGACACTCCAAGGTGCATTCGTGGTATCCCCATCTTTCTTGACAAGTGGTCGCCTTTGTGAGCCCTAAAATAGAAGACATGTCAAAGGTTCCAGTTTGGGTGAAATTACATGATGTTCCTTTTGCTGCTTACAAGTCGGATGGGTTAAGTATGATTGCTACGAAGATTGGTACGCCCATGATGTTAGATTCGTACACTACTGCCATGTGTTTGGACTCATGGGGCGTGCTAGTTATGCTAGAGCTTTGATAGAAATTAACGTGAGTAATGAAATGCTAGATAGTTTGGTGGTGTCTGTACCTAAGCTAGAGGAAAGTGGATACACTAAAGAAACCATACGTATCGAGTACGAGTGGAAGCCCCCTCGATGTGGTACATACTTGATCTATGGACACTCGAGTGATTCATGTTCTAAAGTTGTAAATGAGGTAAATGTGTCAAATCACAAAGTTGTTGATGATGGTTTCGTGTAGTCAAGAATGGTGCTAAAGGAGGAATTATAATTCTAGACCTTTTGTGGTTCAAATATAAGTTTGTATATCGCCCTAAAGAAAACCCGCTAAAGGAAAGATGGGGTCCTCGTCTAATGGGGGTACAAAAGGAAATAGTTCGTAATAGCATGAATATTTCTAATTCTTTTGATGCTTTTAAATACCTAGATGTACTCTAATTCCAAGGTGCATGAGGATTGCATTCTAAGGTAAACACTCAATCGGCTAATGTAAGTCTATCGAGCAATATCGGCTAATGTTAGTAAGTCTATTGAGACGACGATAGTGAAAATGATGTGAAGGATGTGTTTGATGAAACCGCATCTTTATAGCGCCTAAACTACCTAAGGTCGCTACGAAGGGCTCAAATACGAGTGGAAGTGAGTTGGAAAAGTTTTATGAACGATGGAAAGATACGTTGGAAGATGACATGTATGATTATGACAAGTATGAAGATTTTAATGAAAAAAATATGGTCGGATATTTGCAATGCTTTAGATATTAATCTTCGTGGTCAAATTAGATGATAGTTTACGTTTGGTTTCACATCGAGTCAAATGTAATCTAGTGGTTAGTTGGTTTCTTCTTTTATAAAAGTATTAGTGTCTTGTTATGTATGCTTTACCGCCTAAAAGTAGGAGTGGTTAGTTAGTGGTTTCTTCTTTTCCGTAGGATAGGATCCTCATGTTCATTTGAACATGAGAGGTTATGTTGTGTTCATGTGATTGTACATTTGAATTAAACTAAAATTAATGTTTTGTAATAATGACAATGTACAATCACATGAACACAACATGACCTCTCATGTTCAAATGAATACGGTAGTCTCTTTATCCGTTAGTAGTCTCTTAAGATGTGGAGTCACTAACATCCTTTGTACTTAAACGTTTTTGGAGTAATATATTCACCGGTGTAAAACCATTTACCCAAAAAAATGACCAATATAACCCTCATTGTTTTATGTCTCATGTGTTATATATTGTCTATGTATGTTTAGAAGGGCATAACTATAATTATGTCTTTTTCTTTTCTTTTCCTTCCAACTCGAGAACACTAACTTTGTTAATTTTCAATTCATTTCCTTTCAACTCGAGAACATGAAATAAAGAGCAACTTTCTTTTCTTTCCACTTCTTTATTTACTTTTCTTTAACTATCATTTCTATTTACCAAAAAGACTCGAGAATCATTTCTATTCCTTCGTGCATGTACATTGTAATCAACAACAACAACGCCAATCTCATGGAGCAAGGTAGGTATGTACATTGTAATCAACAACAACAACAACAATACCCAATCCCGCCGGAGCGAGGTAGGTATGTACATTGTAATAATATATCAATAACAAACAGAACCACAATGCCCCCAATTAAATATAAATCCAATGATTCCCGATGCTATGATTAATAAAAGTTCCATATTCACATGCCTCATTTCAAAGTTTAGTACTATCCAGTTTGCATAGATAGTATAACGGGATGGTAAGCAAGTAACCATAAAAAATATCTTTAACAAAAACTCACTCCATTTTTGGCCTACTAGCAGGCTCGGGATGCAGTAACCACAAGCAAAATAAGGCTTCTTTAGGCCACTTTAATAGTAACTGAGGAGGAAACACACGATGTCTTAGGCTTGACATGGTTGCGTTCTTTTCCTCTGCTGAACTACTTGTGTAATATAACTGTAAATGGAAATAAAACGTTAAGTGGGTTAGAAGACCATGACTCAAGAGACAAATAACTTAAAATATCAGGTGGTTATGTTACATATAATACAGAACAACGTAAAGCTTTAAGCATAAACACATACCTCAAAAAGAAGAACCCCAAGTCGATAAACATCAGAAGCACAAGAACTTGGAGCACCAGCAGCCTCCTCAGGACTCATGTACCAACCCGCTTCCATTTGCAATATTCTTTTCATTGGGAACCGGTTTTCTTTTCTTCTGTTTGTTCAACATTACTGGCTCCCATATTCTCTGACCCCGATTGCAACCAACTGTTTTCCGATACTTTTCATGGTATATTTCCGTGGTTATTCTCAGAATGATTTCGACCAAGAAGAACACATTCCCATATAATCAGCAGTCTGGTTATGCAACTCATACTCACACGAATCCTCACCTGAACCCGAATCAGAACACGACAAAGATTCTATAAATGATACACGATTAAACGAAGACATAACAAAGCACGACGGCCGAACATTATGTAAAACAATCCCTTGAGAATGAGCCAAATTCACAATTTCCACAATCTGCATAAATATATGCAAACAATCAAGCCCATTAACAACTCTTTCACTATTATCCAACCACTGCCTCAAACTAACATCCTTAACTTCAACCGGCCTAATAACGGCACCATCACCTTCCCTAAAGTACCCAAACTGACTCTCAGCGCGATTTGAGTTCCCCAAAACACCCTTTTCACCAGATAACCTAACAGTACTACTATCCGGTATTCGTCTCGGGTTCCTACTCGAAACAGCTGATGAATTCAACCCCCTAGAAGTACTACCAGACCTCTGCCAACCAGACTCAGATGAGTTCTCCATTAAAGATCACACCAAATGCAAAGAATCCCACAAAATCCACTCACTTCTACATAAGCCATCTTGAATCAAAAGAACATCTTACCCTTAAATACTAATCACACCTTTTAGCCTGAAACTTTTCACATAAAGCAAGATTCAATCATCCCATAACATATAAATCACATGCAATGATGCAAATAAACGCTACCTACACAGTGATTCATATCATGTATAATCTTGAATCAAAATAACCAATCAAGCTTAAAACTTTATAACATAATAAATCAAGACTAGCCCACAAGAAAATCAAGATTCAATAGCCCAGAAAAAATCACATGCAAATAAACACTAAACTATATACACAACAATCCTAATAAAATTTAATCAAACATAACAAAATTTCAAACTAGTATACATATATATCATACCAGTAATCACCCTGAATAAAATATTCTTGTTATTTTTTCTTTTTGTTCAGCTAGCTTGTTTCAACAAGAACCTCATAAATAAAATCTTTTTCTTTAAGAACAGTAGCACCTTTTGTCTACAACCACAAAAATATAAACCATTTATTTCTTGCCAAACATTTTCCAAATATACATAAAACAAATATTATTATTTTTATAGTATACAAGTATATATTTGAAGAATGTACAAAAAACCCTATAATGTCTTTTATACTGATACATCAACTCTAATCCACTCATTTGTACTTGTTTTTTCAATGGACCTACGTGGCACATTTATATCCTCTATATATATGTTTTGACAAGTTTTATTAAAGTAAGGTTTATAACATGCCATGATCAGAAACTTTGATTGTGTGAGGGTCCACTTCATGTGATTTGGCTGAGATTAATGGATCATTAGTCCAATAACTTGGAACTGATTATATTAATGGTTTTAATTGTGTAATTAGATGGCGTCAGCACCTTATTGGAATTTAATTAGGTTTGTTTATTGGATGATTAGTCAACTAAAATAATATTAATTATGTACTTGGATGATTTAGGAACACGGATTGCTAACAAGATTTGGTCGCACTTGTGAATACGGGTGGCTTGAATTAGATGGAGAGTACAATCTTTTTACTCCGTATTTGATTATAAGCCGTGATAGCTTAAAAAATGTTTGTTTTTTTAATGTTATTAAAGTCGTGTTTAGCTAAGAGCTTACGAGGCTTAAATTTTAAAATGTCTTTATAAGTCTCTGTTTAGCTTATAAAAGTTCTTATAAAATGCTTTTAAATTATAAATATATACGTCCAATCTTAAAAATGAAGCTAAAATTTTTATAAGCCTTAAATATAATCATCTTTGTACTAAATTACTTAATTACCCAAAAAATATATAATATATACATATGTTAATTTAATTATACGTTCTTTTAATAATTTTACAATAATAAAGTTCTCAACTTAAACTAATTTGCTAAACAAGTTTTTTTTTTTTTTTTTTTTTTTTTTTTTTTTTGCAAATAAAATAAAATTTAGTTTTACTTATAATAAATCCACCCAACCCTCGCGCTAAACATACCCCAAGAGGTGTTAAGAAATCATTGTTAAAAGCGTTTGTTTTTTTATCATCAAAAATAAAGACATAAACAGTTATTAAACTAGATGAGGATAAGGTGTCTTAATACTCATTGTAAAATCGGCTCCAAGATTACCCCTCGATAATCACGATCGCCAAGAATGATTTATCATAATCTACTTATTTAATCGGTTTCATTAAGATCGCTAAAATCGGCCAACAAACCGTTAATTGACAAAAACAAAATCGGTCTAATCGACAAAATCGTAAAATCACCAACAAAATCGTAAAAATCGACAAAACCGCTTAAAATCGATCATCAAAGATTAGAACAAAATCGTCAAAGCTAGCTTAAAAGCTAACAAACATAAACATGTTATTAATTACATGTTTATATTTAAACACTAAATATTCAATGAGGATCATACATATAATATAATACAATCTCGAAATTATGCATAAAAATTTAATATTAATTTTATTAATCTTTTCTCACTACATTTTTACAACCTTTTATTTATTTTATTATTTTCTACTTTTTTATTTTTTTTTATTTTTTATTATGATGATTTTTATTTGGATTTTTCTTTGCATATATTTTTGTTTTATTAGGTTCAACTTTATCTTTCGTATTAAAAGTAAGTTGTAACACTCCTAATTTCGTGAATGCAACGAAATACAAATTGGGTGTTACTTCATAGTATGACAGTTATAATAACAGAAAATGAACTCTAATTGAGTCGTTTTAAAACATTTATCATTCAAATATCATAGTTTACAAAATAGAGAGGTCATAGTGGTTTCACTGTTACATAATACATAAGTTTTAGAATTATAATAAATTTTTTATCCCTTGAGTATCTCGCGCCTCCTTCCCATCCTTGTGCCTTATGAACCGAGATAAACATATTTAAAACAGTCAACATAGAGGTTGAGTGAAATCCATAGGTTTATAATTAAATTGTTAAACACAATATTTTGTTGTTTAGTATATCGTAGGTTATGCTATTATAGACTCATAGTTTGAAAACAAAACAATTATTATTATTGCACTAAGCTCGTAATCCGTCGTTATATCTAATTGTTAACATAACGGTTAACCTCATACCAACAGAAATTGACATAATCATAATGGTTAACCTCGTACCAATAGAAATTGGCGTAATCGTTTTAATGGTGTCCCTATTAGGTAATATTTCGTTATACCTAGCGGAGACCTTGTACCAATAGAAATTGGCATAATTGTTTTGGTTAATCTAATGGTTGACCTCGCACCAATAGAAATTGGCATAATCGCTCGTTAACCTAATAGTTGACCTTGTACCAATAGAAATTGACATAATCGCTATGGTTAACCTAGTGATTGACCTCGCACCAATAGCAATTGGCATCATCTTTCTAATGGTGGCCCTAATAGGTAAAATTTCATTATACTTAACGGAGACCTCGTGTTATCTAGTGCAAATAAAATAATCGGATAGCGATAGTTCAAATGTTTGTGTTCATGTAAAATAGCATGTATAATAAAACGCTCAAATAAGCATATAGTTTCAAAGCATTTGTGTTCGTGTAAAATAGCATGTAGCCACCCACGTGTTTGTAAAACAATTAAACAATAGAAAGTGAGGCTATGAACTCACCGTGAGTGGATGATATCAAATATAAAACGAAATCGATGGATAAGTCAGAACCTCAACATACAACCTAAAAATATGATATCGTGTATTAGGTTTTGAAATAACAACGAGTCTATATAAGTTATTATATTGATCATGATGTTGTACATGGTAGTTTGTAGTGATAGTGTATGTCGTTTATAGAAACAATTTAGTTAATGAAATGTGTTTAGTTAAATATCATACCACTGTTCTGGATATCCTAATTCAGAGGTCGTGTAGTAAACGTATGAGGAGCTAGGACACTTTAAAACGTAAATCCAACAACTCGTCAATACATTCACCCTTAAGAGGCTCATCACATGAAACTCCCTAGTAACGTAGTACTTAATATGTAAAACGTATATTTTGATGGTTTGATAATATGACATAAGTGTTAAAATGATCACATGGTTTATGAATTTAATTGGTTTATGTCTTGTCAACGGATTTTTAACAAGTTTGCTCATTTACACAAGTTATAAAAACTTCAGGAGTTTATAAGTTTATAAATTATGAATTTAGTCGAAACCGATTTTCATATATCTAGTTAATTATAAAAACATTATTTCAATAGGTTAAATAAACTTAGCTATAATAATCAGACACTCTTATTATCAGATTAGCTATCTTCAGTTACAATTATTATCAGAATAACTATGATAAGAAAAACGGAAGTTTGTTAACATCAGAATAGCTATCATTAGACACTGTTAATATCAGAATAAAAATGTTAAGGAGAACGGAAATATCTTAATATCATATTAGCAATCTTCAGTTACAATTAATATCAGAATAGCTATGTTAAGAAAAAAATAATTTTGTTAATATCAGATTAGCTATCTTCGACATGATTATTATCAGAATAACTATGATAAGAAAAACGAGGGTTTGTTAATATCAGAATATCAAAATAAAAATGTTAAGGAAAACGGAAATATCTTAATATCATATTAGCAATCTTCGCCATAATTAATATCATAATAACTATGTTAAGAAAAAAAAAAATTGTTAATATCATATTAGCTATCTTCGATTACAATTAATATCATAATAACTATGTTAACAAAACGAAAATTTGTTAATATCATATTAGCTATCATCGACAAATATCGATTATCTATCATAAATGTTTAAAACTAATTCTTAAGTTCGAACTTAAGAAAATTACTTTCATTTATTTCTCGCAAATCTTAAGCTTAATGAAATCATTGTTTTAGATTTTTTAGTTTATGTTTTTGTATAATTTGTAACTCAGATCTATGCTGATATTATAAAATATAGGGTAATTACAAAAATGCCACCGCAGATTTTTTGAACGTAGATCAAATGGACGCTTGATCCTGCGGCTCATATTCATCCGTACCGTCCGTACTTAAAAGTGAAAACGCACCCGATCCCTTCCCTATATATATGTATGTATAACTTTCAAATGCACTCTTAACCTATTAAATAATTTTAAAAGTTATTTTAAAATTTGTTTAAACTACAAGGGCTAAAGACGTACATTTTTATAAAAGTTTAAATTGTATATAAAATAAAATTTTTTCTATATAACAAAGTTTATTTACCAAATATCTGACAAATATCTAGCGATTTAGTACATAAAAAATATACCGCCACATGCCCCCACAACAACACGTGAACGCATTCCGGCTCGTTCATTCTAAAATTTCACTTTTACCTTGTTACTATTACAATATTTTAATTTCAATCATTTTCTTCATATAAATTAAAATTTGGCCCATCAACATATATTTCGATATTCTCAAACAATTATGAATTACAATTTTGTCATACACAAACCTGTTTTAGTCTCGTAGCAACGCAAAGTCAATATAAAATCTCTAATTAAACTCCTTATTTGTCATTTAGTTGACAATACATTTGTCATTCTTGCAATAACCATAATAATTATCATGACTCTTTTAAATAATTTGATTATTTAATTTAGATTTTAGGTGAAACCATAACACTTTAAATAAGGGAGCTGATATTTACACGGACACTTTTGATGTGTACACAGAAAATAAATGTTGAGTGACTAAACTACCCTAAATACTTTTACCCACTTTCTTTTCCCTTTGGTTGGTCAACTACACCGCACCATCATGCCCCATTATCCGGTTTCCTCTCTTCACCCTAGTCACTTAGTTCTCGCTTGCAAATCCAATGCCGCCCTCACTTCATCGATTCAAGTATGCAAATTGTTATTATTTTAATGTCTTCATTATGCTCAATAGTTTGTTCGAACAATATGTTTGAAACATAATCCATCAAGTTGGTATTGTCATAATAGTCATTGTAATTTGTGATATGATTTTAGGAAGAATTTTCTTTTGTCGTGTTGTCTAGATTCGCTTTAATTTGATTTAATTAGTGTGAATTCGAATTTTAGCTTATGAGCTTTTACCCAAAAAGAGTGCAAAATTACATGTATTTTTATGGAAGGTTTTACAACGATTAAAGAGGTAGTATAAAATTCCTAACATGATTTGTTGTCTTCAATCTTATCATTTATTTACAATCCAATGATAACTAAGGGAATAAAGATTATTTTTGGTGTTGTTTTAGCTTTATTAAACTAATAAACTCTGTGGAGGCTCAGATAACTTTTGGGTGTAGTTACCCGTCTTGGGAACGTCTTTTATTCATTCGGTGTTAGGAATTATTTAAAATAAATATAATAGTATAGAGCGGTTCCTACTGATAAGGTTCCTGCTGTTAGTATTAGCGTTTCACGACAAGACAGTCATGGATAGTGCGCTATCACGATAGTAGTATTTCATGATAGTAGTATCAGATTATTAGTAATTAGTTAGGATATGCATAAGTTATATTAGGAAGAGATAATGCATATCTTTTACGCTTTGTAACAAATGTATTAGGGTTTCTTATAGGATAAAAGAAACCTCATGAGCTATGAGTTATGTACGTTTTGAAAAACATTCTTAGTGAATTAATATAGATCCACAGAGGATCAAAAGTTTAGTTGTTATTATCTTCTTTAACTCTTGTGTTCATATTCGCGTGAGCATAAGTTTATTAGAGGTTCTCTATAGTTTTCTTGTGATTACGGGTATTCTATCTGCTTTTAAAGGCTCGAAAAGATCTATCTAGGACTGATCCAACAAGTGGTATTAGATCCGTGAGAATCTCAAAGAAGATCACTTTACTTTCTCAAAACCCTAAAAGTCTCTAACAATGTCGGATGGAGAAGATGATATGGAACAGCCTGAGAGCAGCACTAAGACTCAAACAGTTCAGCAGGTTGTTACCACCACCATGTCAAATAGCAATGCTAAGTTTCCCTATCTTAAGAAGGACGAATATGAAATCTGGGCAATGAAGATGGAAAATTGGATTACCAACAGGGACTACCATCTCTGGAACATTGTCCTGAAAGGTAACAGTAAGAAGAAGACTGGAAGAGATACTCAAGGGAATGTGATAATTCTTCCAGCATCAACTACTGATGAACATATTGCTCTTCAGAGGGAAACCAAGGCAAGGACTATCTTGCTCCAAGCACTTCCAGATGATCATATGGGTGATTTTCATCACCTTGATGATGCAAAGGAAATCTAGCGAGCAATCAAGGCAAGGTTTGGAGGTAATGAAGAATCCAAGAAGATGAGAAAGACAATGCTTAAGCAGGAGTTTCAGGAGTTTAAGATTTTTGAAGATGAAGGCATACACAAGGGGTATGACAGGTTTTAGACGATCTTGAGCCAACTTAATCAGATGCAGTCAAAACCTAACAATGAAGACTGCAACTCCAAGTTCCTAAGGGCTCTACCTTCTTCCCGAGGTCGTTTTTCTTACTCTCAAGGCAAAGGTGGCCTTGAATACTTAAGCTTTGATGATTTATACAATAAGCTCGTAACTCTTGAAATTGATATCAAGGGTCACTCCATTTATTCTCTCACTCCAACAAATTCAACATTTGTTAGTACTACCAATGCTAATACCAAGATGTCCTATGCCGATAGCCCACCTCATCATCGCGAAGAACCACAACATACACCTCTTCCGGATCAAGAAAATCAAAGTCTAGTAATGTGATGGAGGATGTGCTTTACTCATTTGTTGCCGACAAGTGAACCTCAACAACAAATGGCCTATGAGGATTTTGATCGGTGGATAAGTGGGACTTGGAGGAGTTGGACATAAAGTGGCGTATGGTTATGCTTGTTGAAAAGTCAATAGGTTTGAGAAGAAGTCCGGTAGGAAGATCAATTACCGTGGAAGGAAGGAAGCCATGTTTGACAAAAGAAGGTCGTGTTATGAATGCAATCAATTGGGTCACTTTGCGTGGAATGCCCATATAAGAAGCGGAAGTGACAAGAAAGATACTCTACATTCAAGCTCAAGGAACATGAGGAACCTAAAGCCCCGGTGTCCGTGGATTCAATATTTGACCGGATCGCCATGAGACCAAGATAAGGAGGGTAGTTCTTCTCGGTTTGGAATGCTTGCTGAGACTAGAGATGCTGCCGAGGAATTTGCCTTAATGGGTATCTCATCTCAGGTAAATGCTTGTATATTTGGTTGTAATGATAAGTATGATGCCCTTAAAAGGGAATTTGATGACATTGATGGCCAATATAAAGAAAACTTTATTCAGGTTCAAGCCTATAAAAATACTGTTAAAACTCTAGAAAAACAAAAGGTTTGGCACCAACAAAATCAATTGGCCTATGAAGAGAAAATTAGGGTGCTAGAAAGAGATTTAGAGAACACCACTAACTTGTTAAAATTTACTGAGAATGAAAATTTAAAAGTAAACTTAGAAAAAGATGATCTAAAGGCTAATTTATAAAGTGATGTGGCTAGACATAAAGAGTGGCAAGAACAAGCTAAGAATCTAGATAAGTTATGGAACAATTGTATGTGTAAAAACTAAGACGGGTTGGGCTTCAAGGACTATATAGGTCCGGATGAAGTATATGACCCTAATAACTATAGTGTTTTTGACTCGACACTAATGATGAGGAAGAAAAGTATCGAAAACCCGTTAAGTTTGTAAAACATGGAGAAATGCATTCAGTCTCTTCATCTATTAATGGAATTGTTAGGCCACCCTCCCCAGACACAGACTTAGATGAATCACATATGACCTATGGCCAAAAGTCTAATGACTTATCTGACACTGGCAGTGAAACTAATGATTTTGTCTCTTGTTCTTCCAATGATAGGACCTCAGAGACCAACTCCAGTGACTTTGCCAGTTGTGATTCAAGTGACAAGTCTGTCTCACCCAAGCCCGTTAACCCTGCCCCAAGAGTTGTCACGATGAATCTACTTCAAAGATGCTTTTTAAAAACATTTCTTGTTCTTTTAATTATGTTAAAACAATTCGCTTTTGGTTGTGGTTTGAATAAGTTTGTTTGTAATAAGACATCTCCGTTATGAACAAGCCTTTTAAGAAGAAATCATGTTTTGTTTGTGGTAGTACATTTCATCTTATTAAATATTGTGATTTTTATGAGAAACAAATGGGTGTGTGTACCGACCAATGTAAGCCCGCACTCAATGTGGAATGATGTGAATAATATTCCTCCATTTGTTCCCACTGAAAACATGTGAGGATCGCGCACCCAATCCTCGCGGTAGACCGCGGTCGCCGGTAAGCCGCTTCTAAACCGGTAAGTAAGCTTGTCTTTGGTAAACCGCCTCGCCGCCGGTAAGCCGTAAGCCGCGATAGACCCTTTCCACCATATTGAGAAAAATGTTCATAGGCCATTAATCGACCTACTAGTACTTATTTTCAAAATGGATATAGGCATGTTTATAATAACCCATTCTATAATGGGGGGCAGATGGGATATCGTTGTTAAGTCCTCGCAGTTGCTCTTGGAGACAATGCAAACCACACTTAGGGAAGGAATCCAAGAACAATGGTGGATCTCATCAATCTACAAGTTTTTCATCTATGATCCATATGTGCCCAAGTCACCATGACTGGGTCTCCATAAATACTAATGTTGTTGTATATTTTTCTAACTTGTAGGATGATCCTCATAAGAATAAAGATTTAGGTATTGTTGATAGTGGGTGTTCTAGGAGTAAGACAGAATGAGAAAGACCGCATGATTTTGTTTCCATCTATAAAGGCATCATACTTTTGGAGGAGGAGATGGCAAGATAACGGGAAAGGAACCATTAGGACCTCCAAGTCGGACTTTGAATTTATGTGGAAGAACTCATAAACTTTAATTTGTTTTTCGTGTCACAAATTTGTGACAAGAAGAACAGTGTTCTATTCACTGATAATGAATGTCTTGTGCTTTCTAAAGACTTTCAGATACCTGATGACAGTCAAGTAATGCTGAAGGTTCTAAGGAGACATAATTTGTATACATTCAATCTTAATGATGTCCAGCCTGAAGGAGATTTGGCTTGTTTGGTGGCAAAAGCATCCTTGGATGAATCTAACAAATGTCATAGGACGATGGCTCATGTAAACTTCAAAACTATCAACAAGCTGGCAAAACATGGTTTGATCCATGGACTTCCTTCCAAAGTTTTCACTAATGAGCATAATTGTGGTCTCGCAATGCGGAAAGCAACACAAGGCTTCATACAAATCCATTACTGTAGTCATCACAATATCAGAACCTCTGCAGCTTCTTCACATGGACCTCTTTAGTCCTACATCTATTAGAAGCATTGATCACAAGTACTATTGTCTGGTGGTTACTGATGACTACAATAGGTTTTGCTGGGTATTCTTTTTGGGGACAAAGGATGAAACATTTCAGGTTCTTAAACTTTTATTGCCCTGATTGAAAACCAGATGAATAAAAAGGTTAAAGCCATAAGGTGTGACAATTGGACAGAGTTCAAAAATGCCAAATTAATAGAACTCTGTGGGTCTAAGGGGATAAAAAGGGACTACAGCAATGCCAAGACTCCTCAACAAAATGGAGTTGTTGAAAGGAAGAACAGAACCCTTATCAAGCAAAGCAAGTTCTATGCTTGCGATTCTAAGTTACCTACCATGTTTCGGATCAAGCAACAAGATCACTGTTATGTTTTGAAGAGGGTTTTGATAACTAGTCCTCACAATAAGACACCTTATGAACTTCGTCGTGGGAAGCTTCCTACCATTATTTACTTTAAGCCTTTTGGTTGTCATGTGACTATCTTGAACACCAAGTGATCATTTGGGAAAATTTAAAGGAAAGTCAATGAGGGTTTTATAGTGGGTTATTCTCGCTCATAGTAAGGCTTATAGAGTGTATAATATATCCGCCAAGAGGATAGAAGAAACATGAATCGAGATTTCTAGAGGATAAACCTAATGTCTGTGGAGCCGGTCGGGAATAGTACTTTGATCTTGACTATTTAACCGATCATTTAGGTTATACTCGCTCAAATCTAATCATTCGCAGTCCACAAGTTTCACAAACCAACATTGCGTGCTCCTCGGATGATGATTCGCATCAGATTGCGATGAACAACCTGTTGTTGTTCCTTCTTTCCTACTCACCACTTTTCGTGAACTCAAGATAAGGAGTCTTCGTGTAACTCAAAGTGATTTAGGGGTATGCGTAAGAACTTGTAAACTTCAACGCCAAGAGCATGCGACTAAGGATGATGCTGAAAAGTTTGGTTATAAATTCTCCAAATACACAGAGGAACTCTTAAGGCAGACAACTATTGAAGCCCGCAGGAACTTTGAAGCTGCTGATAATGTTTCTGTTTCTGCTGGTAATGCTACTGTTCCTAGTGGTTAGGATACTGCTGGTAATGTCAATTCTGCTGGTAGTGGTTCAGTTGCTGTTGATATCAATTCTACTGGTAGTGTTCCTGTTCCTCCTGGTAGTGATGTTGTTTCTGCAGTTCCCACAACTACTCCATCTGTTGATTCTCTGGGTTTCAATGATTCCCCTACTCGATTTCCAAGTTCATCTGATCTAGCCAATTCCCAATATTCAAGCTATGAGTTGGAAGGTATTCATCATTTGTCAAGATCAGGCATTTTTGACTCTTCTTCATATGATGATGATTTTGGCCCTACTATTAATAACCTGCCAACCTCAGTTGATGTTAGTCATAATGCTACTAAAAGGATTAACACTGTTCACCCTCAATCTCTAATAATTGGTGATCCTACTTCATCTGTTCAAATCAGAAATAAGGTGAAGAAGACAAGATTTGAAGAAGCTGCATTTCTCAGTTATATTCAGGATCAACATAGGAACAATTGATAAGGATTTAAAAGTGATAACGCTCAAATTGTGCATGTTTTTAGTAGCGTTATCCGTGCTTTTATGTGTGTTATTTGGTTATAATCATATGCTTTTGATGCTTAATCGAACAATAGTGCGTTTGCTAGTTCATTTGTAGCCAAGTACAGGAAAGTGGAGAAAAAGACGGAAAAAGAAGTAAAATATGAAGATTTCTCCAAATACGAAGAATTCCCGTCAAAAGAATGTCTTGTGGAGTATATTCGAGATAGTAAAGTCATCAAGTTAGTGGTCCGAAGACTCAAGAATAAAGTTCAAGAAGGGAAACGAGAAAGAAATGAAGAAAAGAAGCTAAAACGAAGACATATTGGAAGACTCGTTGTTCCCGACACACCTTCACCATTTTGGCCATAACGTTTGCATACGGACTCCGTTTGACCTCCGTCATGGCCACGGAAAGCTAAGAGAAAGATCTACAACTTTCGTGTTTATGACTTTTATGATTTTGCTCCAACCGATCGGTCGAGTCCCGCAACCGGATCCGGTTCGAGAATGGTCAAGACCAACCGATTCGGTTGGAGCTCAACCGATCCGTTGGAGGTCCTGTTCACCATTTCTTCATTGTTAAGACTCCAAACTTGTTTCAAACGATTCTAGTCCTTCCTACATGTATTCTAGTCCTTCTAATCTCTTTGGCCACCAAGAAATGCATTGAATACCCTAGGCCTTGGTTCAGTATAAAGAGGCCTTTGCAACCTCATTTCAAACACACAACTTGAGAGATCTTCTCACACCTCTCCTACCACCACCACCTCTCTAGGTGTGGAATTCAAGCCTCCACCCTTAAGGACAATTTCCACCTGAGAGCAAACCATAACTGAGAGAACACAACCACTCTCAATACCTTCACCAAAGTGTGAAACTCAAGCCTCCACCCCAGGACTAGTTTCCACCAAGAGAACACAACCTCTCAATATCTTCACCCCAAAGGTGTGAAACTCAAGCCTCTACCCTTAAGGACGAGTTTCCACCAACTATCCTATCCCAACTTGTGTGAAATTCAAGCCTCCACCCTTAAGGACTAATTTCCACCAATTACACCAACTTATCTTCCCAAAAGACCACCAACCTCCGCCATTTTAAGTAGTGCTCATGTGTTGTCGAAGCGCTGGACATCATTTTCGCTTGGTAGAACTATTGTAGTTGATCGAGGCTCAAGGAGTGCTATAATCCTTCATCTTTGCCTATTGTAATTCATACTTGGGTAAACCTTGTTACTTTTCTATTTAAAGATGTTTGTTATTGATATGATTATTGAGATTTTGTGTTTGATTGAATAATGATGAATGTCTTGATACTTGCTTGTTCTTATAATGCTTTTCTTGTTGGTTTGATATGCGACAATCATAACTAGGTGCTATTCGGCCTGGGTTGGTCGGGTCGGGTCAAACGGGTCGGGTCCAAGTCGGGTCGAGGTAAAATATATATTCGAACCCGACCCTATTTGAACTCGGGTTAGCCGGTTCGGGTCAAGTCGGGTCGGGTCCAAGTCGGGTCGGTCAAGTCGGTTGGGTTCGACCCTATTTGAAAATGAGTAATTGCATGTAAAAGGTGGTGATTTTGCATTTTGTTAAGGACCTGCTTCTAAAATAAAATTAAATAGGGTGTTTGGAAATTCATTATACATGTTAGCTCCATTGTTTGCTTGATTCTTGCAGACGTATGGTTTTTTGGATGAAGTTTAACTAAGCTAATTGGATCGAATTGGCCATGGATCTAAGGTAACTAAGCTAATTGGACCGAATTCGCCATGAATCCAAATGAAGAGATTTCGATCTTGTTCGCTTTTTGCTCGAATAAATCAGAACACATCACCCCGTTAACGCCTCACAGTATGGGGCCGACAATATAAACCCAAATACCTTTATACGTGTTGCTAGCCAATGTTGGTCCAATGGTACGCTTGGGTTCATTGATCCTCCGATATTGGCCTAAATATTCATTTACAAGTTATATGTTTTAATGCTAGAACAATATTTATTTACTTGGAAAAATATAATTATATGATCAAAGCTTTACCCCGCTAAGATGGAATTAATGCATATCACCGATCCGATCGCTATACCGCTAACTCTCCTACCGCAAACATATTACATAAAACAACATTAATTAGACTTTTAAAGAATACATTCAACAATTAAAATTAAATAAAGATTTAAAAAAAAAAAAAATTTAACTCGGGTTATCGGGTTGACCCAACCCGACGAAGCAAAGTATTTAAACCCGACACCGACCTAATTCAGACTCAAGTTAAACGGGTCAACCCGATTGACCCGAAGTTAGATTTTGGATCAGTAACCCGACCGAATTGACTCGGCCTGTTCGGTCAGTGGGTCGGCCCCGAATGACACCCCTAATCATAACCATCAACTTGTTACTTGTTCTTATAATGCTTTTCTTGTTGGTTTGATCCGTGACAATCATAACCATCAACTTGTTACTTGTTCTTATAATGCTTTTCTTGTTGGTTTGATCCGTGACAATCATAACCATCAACTTGTTACTTGTTACTTGCTTAAACAAACAAACGACACTTGTAGTGCAACCAAGTCTCTCTGGGACGACCTTGATTTACCATATACTATACTACAACTCGACTAGGTATACTTGCCCGAATGTGTTCCTAGTTAACCGGTAATTTTGTTACAAATTTAAAGCTCGTGAACGATCAAGTTTTTGGCGCCCACGGGGATTTGTTTTTGTGCTTAGGTGTTTGTTTGTTTGCTTGTTTGTTTGAATGCTAAATTGCTCTTGCTCATGAATGATTGTTTCTTTGCTCTTGTTGAATTGATTGCTCTTGATGTTTGCTCATGATGTTTGCTTGAATGCTTGTATTTTTCTTAAAAATCTCTCATTTTCTCATAATTGCTCAAATGATCTTTGCATCAAAATCGTGTTTTTGTTGTTGGGATTTCGTTTCATGTGTTCTAAAATGCTCATTTCAATGATTGCTTTTTAAGTGCTAAAAATCGCTTCGAAAAAACCACCAAAACCACCAGATCACTCTAACCGAATCGGTTGCACTCCAACCGATCGGTTGAACTTTCGTACTTAATAAACCACTACAACCGATCGGTCACTACCGTGAACCGGATCCGGTTGTGAGTTCTATATAAAAAAAAAAAAAAAAAATTTTGTGTTTTTGTTTCTGTGTTTTTTTTTTTTTATGTTATATGATCTCTTGCATGTCTCTAGGTTATTTGTTTTGTTATTTTGTTTATATTGGTTTCAGACATTTTGAATAAGATTATCTTGTTTTAGATTATCTTGTTTGATTTGTGTTACGTGACTAATTGTGTTTTCTTGCGCCTATGTGATTGTCTTTTTCGTGTTCGTGATTTTATGTTTATTTATGTTCTAAGTTTTGTTTTGTTTTATGTATTTGGCGTTTTGCATATAATGTGTGTTTATGTGTCTTATTTAGTTGTGTTTATTTTTGTCTTCGTAACCTTTTGTGTCCTTGTTTTAATTTTATCAAATAAAAGTTTTGAAATAAAACTTATGTAAAAAAAAAAAAAAAAAAATCTTCAACCGATCGTCACCCTCAGAACCGGATCGGATGGACTAATCTGTTAAAAAAAAAAAAAAAAAAAAAAAAAAAAAATCTGCTTTTATTTTTGTTTTGTGTGTTTGTGTTTAGATTAAATAAGTTTAAATGTCTTTTGTTTTTGCAAGAGTATCATTTCTTTTATTTGGTTTTCCATTTTTAAGTTTGTTAATTTGGTACATTGTGAATAAATAAGTACATGTGTTTTAAAAATAAAAATGTTTTGAACTTTGTGGGTATGTTCTCTGGAAACCCTCACGAGACTATAACTCGTCCACTCGGGCCACCGAGAGGTTTAAAGGCTTGTTGCATACGCTAAATGCAACCGTGATGCCTACGAAAGTGAGTTTTAGAATTTTACGCGTTTCTTGTAGTTTTGCTTGTTTTTGCAGATGTAATAAACTCTTGGAGGAAGGATTGGTTGGATCATGAACCTTATACTCTTGATTGGACATGTTTGGATGAGAAATCGATTGATCTCACACGCTTATGCTAGCCCTTGCGTAGCATTTTATCATATGGAGTTCGATTGTGATGGTTAGCCCGTGAAGTTTCGTTTCACTTAGACTTATTATTTAAAATTTTCCCTATTTTACATGCTTTGAAGTTTTTTCAATTGCTTTATTTTGTTTCTTTGTTATTTTTTCTTTTGTTTGTTTGTTTGTTGGTAGATTATTTTAATAAATTGACTTTTTAAGTACTGAAGTAAGGCTCACCCATTGTAAACAAACTGTGAGAGGTATAAGGCGGGTCTCCATGATTCCCTAAAAAGTTGGGTTTTTAATATGCTTCACACACCGCTTCTCCGCTTCTTTGTGCGCTTCAATGGAGCTACCGAGAACTCGTGGACAAGAATAAGTCATGTTTGGTTTTAAAATAAAAAATAAAAAAATAAAAAATTTAAAAAATTTAAAAAAAAAAAAAAAGAAAAATAAATAAAGAGTCATTAAGTTATTTTTCTTTTGTGTGCTTAACTTAAGTGTGGGGGAAATATTATTGTGAAAAGAGAAACTAGTTTTTAAATTTCCAAAATTTTTGGGTCAATTTTGTGAACTTGTTTGCTCTTATGATCTAGTTGTTTTCACGCGTATAGGTTGATATATTAGAATAACTGGATCAACCCACTGGTGAAATTGGTAATTTTGAAAAACTTGAGATGTGTCCCGATTAATATTGCAATCCATTCTGGGATCGATGACATTTGCTAGCACATTTTATAGCCCTTCCACTAAATTGTGAGGATTTGAGCCTATTCCATATATAGCATACATCTTTTATGCTTGAATTCTTTTGTTATGAGTGTGCCGGTGATTTTATTTATTCTAGAACTTGTACATGCAAATCATTACCAGACCGCAGTAGGATCACATTCGTGTGATATAAGTGTGTTCGTATGATAAAGAGGCACCTTAGGAATAAAACCAAATGGCCTTCCGTTTACATCTAATGATATATTAGCTAACCACATCGGTTAGTTAACCACCCACATGGACCCATTGTTAGCGCTCATCTTTAGCGCTAGATACCCTTAGTTACACCTTCTGAGCCATCCTTTTCGTTTTTGATAAATCCAGAAAAATACAAAAATATTTTACACCTTTAAACCTTAGCCTACCCATTGTCAATGTCTAAATGGTTGGTTGCTAGTTGCTTGGTTGTTGGATTGTTTTTGATGATTATGAGTTAGCCGCACTTTGCCATTCGTGTGTGCCATTCCGACGAAGATGAAGGTGCGCAACTTCATATTTGTATTTTTTGTGGTGATGCTTATACGAAGTGTGGGGAGATGATGCATGTGAAAAAAAAAAAAAAAAAAAAAGTCACCGAAAAAAAAAATGAAAGAAGAAAAAAATATATGTGATGACAATTATAGCCAATGTGCTATATTATTTAGGAAGATGAAGTGTGTTTGAGATGTCGATTAGCCAATGTGCTAAGACGATATATATATTTGGTGATCGATATGTGAGAAGAGGTTAGTAACTATAATCATTTCCTGTTCATGGATTGTTCGGTGACTAGCAACATGGTATTAGACTTGATTTTATTTTTCTTTAACACCAATTTCAAATATATTCCCATGCCTTATCCATACCCTTTAATTACCAAGCCTATCGTTATAACCCGAATAAAAGCCCCTTTAGATGTTTACACTTGGTGCTTACGCCCACGCTTCGGTGGAGTTTTGTTTCTTGTACATGCCTCATGGTAATATTTAGATCATGACCTGAGCAATTTGAGTGTACTATTCCTTAATATTATCCATCACTAAATAAAATGAGTGTTGAGTGATTATACATCCGCTCTTTTCGTGAGGTGCTTAGCCATGTTATCAAGTTTATAATCCATGAGGTATTGTCAAACATCTCGATTTTTCACCTCTTAAAGCTTAAAATGATGAATCTTATCTCGTACTTGTACTTGATAGATTTGCATCACATTTTTCTAATCATATTTCATGCACCATGTGGGTTATTTATTTTTCTTATTTCTAGATTTGCTTGAGGCAAGCAAAACCTTAAGCTGGGGAGTTTCAGCTCATTTTTCGCTTGTTTTGCTTATTTTATAAAAAAAAAAAAAAAAAGATATAAAAACCCCAAAAATATTTTGATTTTTAATTTTCTTTTCGCTTTGTCATTTAGGTTTGTCTTTTAATTTTTCTTTTCTTAGATTTGCTTGAGGGCAAGCAAAGTTTAAGTGGGGAATTTGATAACGCCAAATTGTCATGTTTTTAGTAGCGTTATCCGTGCTTTTATGTGTGTTATTTGGTTATAATCATATGCTTTTGATGCTTAATCGTATAATAGTGCTTGCTAGTTCATTTGTAGCCAAGTACGGGAAAGTGGAGAAAAAGACTAAAAAGAAGTAAAATATGAAGATTTCTCCAAATACAAGAATTCCCGCCAAAAGAAAGTCTTGTGGAGTATATTCGAGATAGTAAAGTCATCAAGTTAGTGGTCCAAAGACTCAAGAATAAAGTTCAAGAAGGGAAACGAGAAAGAAATGAAGAAAAGAAGCTAAACGAAGACATATTGGAAGACTCGTTGTTCCCGACACACCTTCACCATTTTGGCCATAACTTTTGCATACGGACTCCGTTTGACCTCCTGTCATGCCACGGAAAGCTAAGAGAAAGATCTACAACTTTCGTGTTTATGACTTTTTATATTTTTGCTCCAACCGATCGGTCGAGTCCCGCAACCGATCGGTTGGAGAATGGTCAAGACCAACCGATTCGGTCGAGCTCAACCGGATCCGGTTGGAGGTCCCTTTCGACCATTTCTTCATTGTTAAGACCCAAACTTGTTCCAAATGATTCTAGTCCCTTCCTACATGTATTCTAGTCCTTCTAATCTCCTTGGCCACCAAGAAATGCATTGAATACCCTAGGCCTTGGTTCAAGTATAAATAGAGGCCTTGCAACCTCATTTCAAACACCACAACTTGAGAGATCTTCTCACACCTCTCTACCACCACCACTCCTCTCTAGTGTGGAATTCAAGCCCACCCTTAAGGACTAATTTCCACCCAGAGAGCAAACCATAACTCGAGAGAACACAACCACTCTCAATACCTTTCACCAAAGGTGCGAAACTCAGCCTCCACCCTTAAGGACTTAGTTTCCACCGAGAGAACACAACCACTCTCAATATCTTCACCCCAAAGGTGTAAAACTCAAGCCTCCACCCTTAAGGACGAGTTTCCACCAACTATCATATCCCAACTTATGTGAAATTCAAGCCTCCACCCTTAAGGACAATTTCCACCAATTACACCAACTTATCTTCCCAAAGACCACCAACCTCCGCCATTTCCGTAAGTAGTGCTCATGTGTTGTCGGCGTTTGGACATCATTTTCCGCTTGGTAGAACTATTGTAGTTGATTGGAGGCTGAAGGAGTGCTATAATCCTTCATCTTTGCTTATTGTAATTCATACTTTGGGTAAACCTTGTTACTTTTCTATTTAAAGATGTTTGTTATTGATATGATTATTGAGATTTTGTGTTTGATTGAATAATGATGAATGTCTTGATACTTGCTTGTTCTTATAATGCTTTTCTTGTTGGTTTGATATATGACAATCATAACCATCAACTTGTTACTTGTTCTTATAATGCTTTTCTTGTTGGTTTGATCCGCGACAATCATAACCATCAACTTGTTACTTGTTCTTATAATGCTTTTCTTGTTGGTTTGATCCGTGACAATCATAACCATCAACTTGTTACTTGTTACTTGCTTAAACAAACAAACGACACTTGTAGTGCAACCAAGTCTCTTGGGACGACCTTGATTTACCATATACTATACTATAACTTGACTAGGGTATACTTGCCCGAATGTGTTCCTAGTTAACCGGTAATTCTTGTTACAAATTTAAAGCTCGGTGAACGAATCAAAAAGGTACACTTTTGAGGGGTCATTTAAGCCCTTAATCGCCCACTTTTATATCCGTTACTGCTTAATTTCGTTCATTTTCATTTTTTAGGTCTCTTGAAGGCAAAATGCTGGAATGATGCTTATTTGGACGAAAAGGCGTGAATATGTGAAGAAAATGGCTAAAGTCAAGATCAAGACACTCAAGTTGCTGGAAGTGCACCCGATGGCGTCACAAAAAAGGGCAGCGCCGTCCTCTAATTGCGACGGCTCAGAGTGAAATTGCTATTTTGTACTGATGGCGTCCAGCTTTTAAAGAGAGGCTTCACAACTCCACGACCTAGATCCAAATTCGAGACGGCGCCGAAGATGAAGTCGATCACACACAACACAACGTGACGCCGTCACAAAGTTGACTTGGTTAAGACAAAACCCTAATGGCGGCGATCCGATGGCGTCACAATTAAAGAGTGACACCGTCGCAGTTGTAACTCTATATATAGAATTCGAATTTTCATACTTTTAGAGAGGTAGAATTGTGGAGTAAAACCATAGAACGATTTGGGCAGTATCTTAGGGTTCTCATACCCTATTTTACAACAAGATAAGTAATTTACTTCATTGATTTCATTATGTCTTCGATTGTATGTGTGTATGCTTGCATGTTTACCATGTCCGGCTAATTTATTTGTGTGTTTGCTTAGATCTATGAAACCTAGTTATTAATTATTGATTGGTTGTCTCTTATCTTAATTGTAATTGGCTTAGGATTGCAATAGGCCATCGTTGTGTTTTAATGCTTGAGTAATCTTTGTGAACATTAGTTTATAATCGCTTAGAGTTATTGTAGGCTAAAATCCAAAGATAACCTTAGAGTTAGTTTATGAATACTAGAGATTTTGTAGGAAATAACCTTAAGGTATCCTCAAAGAGTTAGGAAAAAAGCATACCCTCGACCTTAGAAGACACAACGCGTTAAGAATAAGGACGTGACAATTCAACCATCAATAAAAGATAACTATGGAGTAATAGTATCTAGGTAAACACATTTTTAATCATCATATGAGTACACATCAATTAGACATAAACTACCCCTTAGCTTAGTTAATTAGACTAGAGAATAGTAGAGTTATCGGTAGAAGTACCACCCCCCAAATACAATACCCTGAGATTCGTACTTTCAATTTTCTAAAAAATATAAAAAGATAAAAAATAATCTTCCTCAACCCCAACCTTAGCGTAGTAATTTCTCACTAGCATTCCTATTCCTCTAGAGAACGATATCAATCCCGAGGCTTACCCTAATACTACACTACAACGATTAGGTTCACTACCTAGGTGGTTGAAAAACTTGCTCGAAGAAAATGAAATTTCCTTTGACCCCGAACGCGCGTTGTATGCGTATCAACAATCACATAGACTATCATCATTGTCTATTTGCTTGTTTTCTGTCACAGGTTAAACCTACCAGTGTAGCACATGCACTTGAAGATTCAGATTGAGTGGCTGCTATGCAAGAAGAAATGCAACAGTTTTTAAATCAAAATGTCTGGGAACTTGTTCAGTTGCCTGCTGGGAAATATGCAATTGGAACAAAATGGATCCTGAAGTGTAAAAGGGATGCAAGGGGGATTGTGGTAAGGAATAAGGCTAGATTGGTTGCTCAAGGTCACAGGCAAGAAGAGGGGATTGATTATGATGAAGTCTTTGCTCCAGTAGCAAGAGTTGAGGCTATTAGACTCTTCTTAGCTTTTGCTTCCTATATGGGCTTCATGGTTTATCAGATGGATGTTAAAAGTGCCTTCCTATATGGTGAAATTGAAGAAGAAGTATATGTGACTCAACCCAAAGGCTTTGTGGACCCTCATAATCCAGATATGGTTTACAAAGTGGTTAAAGCACTCTATGGGCTTCATCAAGCACCAAGAGCATGGTATGCTAGGCTCTCATCATTCTGTGAAGCATGGTTACTGAGAGGTGCTATTGATAAGACACTATTTATCAAGAAGAACTCCAGGGATATCATCCTTGTCCAAGTTTATGTGGATGACATTATCTTTGGTTCTACTAAAGAGGCTTGGTGCAGGGAATTTGAGGAGTTGATGAAAAGTGAGTTTGAAATGAGTGATATGGGTGAGCTTACATTCTTCTTGGGTCTACAGGTTAAGCAACAGTCAGATGGTATTTTCATCAGTCAAGAGAAATATGTGCAAGACATCCTCAGGAAGTTTGATTTGGAAAATGTGAGGACTGCAACTACTCCTTATGAAGCCCCAAAGCCTAAGTCAAATAATGAACCAGATGCTGCTGTCAATGTTCATCTTTACAGATCTATGATTGGTTCACTCATGTATTTGACAGCTTCAAGGCCTGATATTATGTTTGCAGTCAGTGCTTGTTCCAGGCATCAGGTCACTCCCTTGACTTCCCATTTGAATGCAGTCAAGAAGATCTTCAAGTATCTCAAAGGCCAACCTAAGTTGGGTCTTTGGTATCCTAGAGATTCTCCATTTGAGTTGGAAGCTTACAGTGATAGTGACTATGCTGGTGCCAATTTTGATAGAAAATCTACTACTGGGGTTGTCAGTTTCTGGGAAGGAGATTAATCTCCTGGCAATGCAAGAAGCAGACCATAGTGGCTACATCTTCTACTGAAGCAGAGTATGTTGATGTTGCTAATTGTTGTGGTCGGTACTTTGGATACAAAATCATTTATTGGATTATGGGTTCAATTTTATGAACACTAAAATCTTTATTGACAACCAAAGTACAATTTGCATTGTTAAGAATCCTGTTTTCATCAGAGAACAAAACACATCGAAATTAGACACCATTTTATCGGGATGCTAATGAAAACATCTTATTCAAGTGGTTAAAATTCATCGATGATAATGTGGTGATTTGTTAACTAAAGCATTTGATGGCCCTAGATTTCAATTTTGGTTGTCCATATTGGGATGATCAACCCCGATTGTTGTGTTTGAGGGAGGATTATGCATAGGGGAGGATTTCGATTAAGGGAGGATTTATTGTTGTATAAATTGTATATATGTGTATATTCTTTGTATATTCGTGTTCTACTAACAATTTTGAAGATTAAATTCAAACACACAATCAAGAGCAAAAGATTAAACAAGGAAAATGGAAGTCCATTTATTTATTATAAAGAACGCATACAAAGATGCGATGATGTTACAAGACTTCCTTCCATTACATTCAAACCATGACAAGACAGAAAGACAAGACACATCATCAAAAGAAAAGACCACTCCTAACACCAGCTTCCATCCACAAGGCATCTGGCCTCCTTTTTGCCCACTCAGGCATCCTCTGATTCTGTTTCCCCTACCTGCTGATCATATCCCACACTCTGGGAGTAGCAAGACCAATCACTTGTTGTCTCTTTTGGGGGTTTTGGTTGGAGGGTCCTGGCCTTGGATCAGAAGGACCTGCAACTGGCACAGAAGGAGCTGGCACTTGAGCAATTGGAGCAACATTCAAGGGTCTGGAAGATCCACCATACTCATCATCAGTTTCTGAGTAAGCAGACACGAAGCTTGGCATGAAGCTGAGCTCAGAGCTGGAATCTCCATACCCCAAATCTGAAGGTGGAGTAGGAAGGTCTTCTGAAGATGTACCAACTGGTGCTGGTGAAGGTGGAGGATTTGTAGACATGAAAGTGATGTTGGTATAGTTAGGAGGGAAATAGTTTAACCATCCATCATTAGATGGTAAACTCTGTGATGAGTCTGAGGAGATTTCAATCGGTGTGTTGGGTGAATTGTTCATTATGGCGATTTGGTTGAATGTTTGTTTGATGATCGGTTGATGTGTTAGGGATGTATATGTTGTATGTGATTTATGAGGCAAGGGGTAGTTTTATAGTCAAAGTTAAGGTGTAATCTAACTTAGTAAGAATTAATGGATGTATTGGTTGGGTTGGTGTATGAGTTAATAAGGGTTAAGACTGCAGAGGTTTTAATGCGCAGTTAATTATAGCAGGGTTTGACTTTTCTTCATTCCTGCTGGTAACGTGGTTGTTCTGCTGATGGGTGATGGTTTCTACTGGTAGCTTTGGATTAGTAACTGCAGTCAAACTTTTGGTGGTTCATGCTGTTTGACTAAATGGTTCCTACGGATTGACTTTAGAATGCTGCTGGTTTCGTAGAATTGGGAATTTAATACGGGATTAAATTAAAGTCAAATTGGTCAAAGATTCTTTGCGAGATATTTGCCAATTTGAATGGCTATTTTGGGTAACCTATTTAAATGGCCAATCACAATTATCCCACGACCTAATTAATCTATTCCTTCTCATTTTGAACTAAAACCCATCTTCAAACTTCTCGAATCATTACAATGGCGACACTAGCATTCAAAGGGGATCATAATAAAGTTGCGTTTTTGGAAAGAGCTAAAGGAAGTGATGTTTATGATCCTATGATTGATTTCCTTCTGCGCTCCAAACTCAGGTATGCCCTAACTTATTGTCCATCTGTTGTTTATGACTCGTTGGTCAAGAAATTTTGGGCCACAGCTAATGAGCGATCTCCTGAGGGTCAACCCAAGGAGATTGTGGCCATTGTTGATGGACAGGAGTGTGTCATTACTGAGTCCCTTATAAGGACTCATTTGCAATTAAATGATAAAGAAGGTGTTTTTGAGAATAATAGAGAGGAAATAATCACTGGTTTGGCCAGCTTAGGATATCCCACTGATTGTAAATTCATATGGTATAAAAATAAATTTTGCCTTAAATGGAGATTTTTAGTTCATACCTCCTTCAATGTTTAAGTCCTAAGTGCGGGGTTGGGATGGTTCTCACTCAATTGCTACTGCTATAATTTGTTTGGCTCAGGGTAGAGATTATAACTTTTCAAGATATACATTTAAGGAAATGCTTAAAAACATAAAGGATACCAAACATAATTTTTTAATGTATCCTAGATTTCTTCAGATAATATTAGGCATTGAGACCTCAAATCAAACCCCAAGAGTAGTAGGAAAATTGTCTGCTAAATTATTTGCTACCATGAGGACCAATTTGGCTGGAGAGCATAGACCCTTATTGCCTTCTATGTTGCCCATTGGCAATGAAGGTGCTGGTGCAGCTGATGCTGGTGGCAATGAGCCATCTTTTGATGAGGCTGCTTGTGGCACTATGCCATCTATCCTTAATGCTGCTGATGCCTCTGTGTCAGATACAGATGATATTGGGACCTCCAATGCTCCTGATGCAACTGCATCAATTGCCACTGATGACCAGCAACCCCATCCCCTACACCGATTGCCCCACCATCTCCTAGGGTTAATGATCCTGATAAGCCTGTCATTGCTTCTGAAACACAGGAACAAATTCCTGTTGAACAAGAGGTGAATGTTGACCAACCTTTGAGTCCACCTAGACACACTTTTGAGGATGACACAAATATTGGTGGTGATTATTATATGTCTCCTCCCAGATCCAATGATGCTCCTAACACCTTAGGAAAACCTGTTGGTGGAGCTGAGGATTCTGAAGTTCTAATGAAAATGTCTAGTTTACTTGACAGGTATGTTCAGAAAGTTGATAATCTTGAGGCAGAGCTTAAAGAGACAAATAAGTCTCTTGGTGGAGCAGTTGTAAAATTGCTTGGAAGGGTGACTGATTTAGAAAATAGGTTGAATAAGAGGAGGAGCAGCTTTGTGATTTCTGATTCAGAAGATGAGCAGGATAAAGATGAGGAGGTCATTGATCTGGATGATCTACAGGTCTTGGCCTCTGCTTCTTTGGGTGATACTGCAACATAGAAAGATCATATGTCTGAGCCTGTTATTACTCCAGAGGTTAAGGTTTTTACAAGAAGAAGGACCAAAAGGAGGACCAAACTGAATTCTGCAGTACCAGCATTTGAGAAGTTTAAGTCTGTTGCTGCTGATAGTTCCATGGTTCCTCCTGATGCACCCATTGCTGCTGATGTCAATGTTCCTTCTGACACAGTGCAGATTCCTCCGATAACGATAACCTTTGATGTTTCTTCCGATAAAACTGACTTTCCTGATGAGGTTTTGAGGTTTCTTCGATGCTCCCGAGATTCCTATTACTGTTCCCTCTGATCCCAAGGTTACTTCTGCTGAAACTACACCTATATCTATTCCACAAGTGGATAAGGGAAAGGCTCCAATGATAGAAGAAGAATTGGAGTCTGATGCATTCAAAGCTGAATAGGCCAGGCTTCTCAGACTTCATGAGATTGCACAAAGTGACAAAGAAGTGGCAGAAAAGGTTCAGGCTGAATATGATGTAGATCTTCAAAGGCAAACTCACAAAGTTCCTGATATAACTCCTCAAAGGAAGAAAGAACTTGATGAAGCATCTTTACATTTCACAGAGGGTAATTGGCAACAGATTGTGGGTGAAGTAACTTCAAATACCTCTCTTGCACAGTCTATCTTAGGGGATGCTTTTGAATCAGATAATTATGCTGCAAGGATGGTTGCCCTGGTTAATCAGAGGAAGAAAGCAGATGCTGAAAGGAGGGCTAAAGCTAAGAGGGATAAGCCTCCAACCCAAGCTGAGCAAAGACAACATATGAGGGAGTTTGTGAAGTGTCAGAGTTCTGCTATTTACAACACTGGGTGGACTATGGCTTATGTGAAGAAATTGACAGATGAACAATTGAAAATAGAGTATGAGAAAATTCTCAAAAGATTGAATCAAGATGGCATCAATCCTTATGCAAGATTGAAAAGATCTCAACCTACTTTGGAAGGGTCTGAGACTAAGAGATTGAAGTTTGCTGATGCCACTGATGATATTCCTGTTCATACTGAAGCCATTGCTAAGGAGTCAAGTGTTATTAGTGAAGAGATCCCAAGTTCTCAGGACAACATTGCTAAGGACTCAACACCAATGGACACTTCAATGGAGACTCCAAAGGAAACAACAGCAACACCCATTCCTTCTGAAGAACCTAAAAGTGTTCCCGACAATCTTGAAGGAATCCTTCGATGCTTCTAAACTTGTTCCCACCGATACACATACCTCTATTCCACTTGATAAACCCGTTCCTACGGATGAACCTCAGCACACTTCTACTGATGATGTTCCCATTCCTACTGTTCCACCACCAACCCCACAGGTTGTTTCCACTGTTAAGGAGGGTGCTGATCCTCTAGATGCTACACCAATCTCTACTCCTGATGTTACAAGTTCTAGTGCTTCTTCTCCTTATTCCACTCTTGGAAGAAGACAGAAGAGTCATGCTAAGAAAAGGAGTTCTAGGGGTTTTGATTTGCAGGCTCCTGACAGTTCCTTCATCATGGTTGATGATTCTGATGAAGAACTTGTTTTGTGATCACCTTTAGATAGATGGGAATTGACACCATCTATGGGTGGTTTGTGGTGAATACTATGTATAGAAGAGATGGGTCAATCAAGCATTTCATTTTCCGAATGAGATTCTAAGTATGGTAGATAGAAAGGATTTGTTGAAGTTGTATGGTCGGTGTTGAGTATTTTCGACTAATCTCACTCATCGGTTACGGTCTTGTACTCTTGGGAGACCTCTATGTCTTGTTTGATTCTATCTATGAGGATGGGAAAGGGTTTATGATATGGGATGGACGGGATGCTTGGAAGATTTGGAATTGGAGATTCTTCCTTTGTCTAATGTTCATGTGGTGCAAACTATGTATGGTCCGTATATATGCTTATATGTTTCGATTTGAAATATCCTTTGTGTGAAGTGTGATGGGTCGGATCTTTGAAACGTAAGTTGGTACTTCCTTATGAACTTGTTGGAAATGATATGGTGCATGCAGATTGGTTAAGCTCATTAAGGATAGAATTATTGTTGCCAATCTTCTCGCAACTTCTTGAGTATGGTAACTTGTTGTTATATATTCTTTATTTCTTTTATTTTCTAGTTGTTAAAAAAAACAAAACAAAAACAAAAAAAAACCCTTATGTATATATTGCCTATGTACTAACTTTTATGTTTGAGGATCATGTTGTGCAGTTTTGTATTATCTCACCTATGGTACTTAACTCACCATGTCTTAGATTACAAAGAGTTAACTCACCATGGGGGTACGGCTCTGGTGGGAGTCCTCAAATCCGTTGATAGTTGCTGATTTACTAAAAATCAGAGGGTTATCAATGTACCCTGGTCTCACACACCAAACATTGGCTACTCCATGAGCAAACGGCTCTGGTAAAGAGATATCAAATCCGTTGGATGGTTGACAATTTTCCAATAAATTGTATGGTGCTCAACTCACCATGTCCTAATAGATGAAGAGTTGGCTAGCCCACAAGTTCATGGCTTGTGGTAAAGGCAGTGGAATACCATGGCTAGTCCTGAGTTCACGGCTTCAGGTAAAGACAACTCAAATCCGTTGATGGCTGTGATGGTTTGCCAAAAACCATTAGGGTTCTCCAACACACCATTGATTCACGTTCTAAGTGTTGAACTGATCATTAGTTCACCAGGGTGATGTCATGATTCTACCAAAGAACTAGCTAGCCCAAGAGTGAGTAGCTACTTGGTAAAGGCTTATCAAATCTACTCATGGAGCTGTTGCTGCTGGATTCAGATGCTGCTGTTATAGGAGTTGCTACTGGATCTTTGGACTTCATTGTTGGTGGTGGTTTCAGTATTTGTTGCTGCTGGTTATTATCCGTGCTACGGGTGCCCAAGTATTCAATCCTCATGCTCTGAAAAGATCTATCTGGAAACTTGAAGTTAACCAAGTCAAATTCAAGTTTAGGGGAGGATTGTTAAGAATTATTTAAAATAAATGTAATAGTATAGAGCGGTTCCTACTGATAAGGTTCCTGATGTTAGTATTAGTGTTTCTGCTGATAGTGCAGTTTCTGCGGATAGTGCAGTTACTGCTGATAGTAGTATTTCTGCGGATAGTAGTTTCCTTATTATTAGTAATTAGTTAGGATATGCATGAGTTATATTAGGAAGAGATACTGCATATCTTTTACGCGTTTTGTAAACAGCTGTGTTAGGGTTTCTTATAGGATAAAAGAAACCTGCGGCTATGAGTTATGTACGTTTTTGAAAAACATTCTTAGTGAATTAATATAGATCAATAGAGGATCAAAAGTTTAGTAGTTATTATCTTCTTTAACTCTTGTGTTCATATTCCGCGTGAGCATAAGTTTATTAGAGGTTCTCTATAGTTTGCTTGTGATTACATAGGTATTCTATACATTTCTTAAAGGCTCAAAAGATCTATCTAGGACTGATCCAACATTCGGATTTGAGATTATCTTTTATCAAGTATGAATAATTTATGCCACTTTAAGCATTCAAAAGAAAGCGCAAATTAGGTTGCACTTATATCTTATTGGAGTGAAGCGAGTTTTGATTTAAGATGTATTAATTTTCGGTCGGTACCGTGGACAATCTCGATCAAAGGGCTCGTTGGGCGTGGAAGTAAATGTGGAAGTGGAAGTAATAAGAAGGGTGAAGAAAACAGTTGAGTTTTGATGGGTTTATGGAAAAAGAAAATGAGTGAAACTCATTTGAGGGTGTTTTAGTCAGTTAACATCAATTTTCTGTGTACTTATCAAAAGTTTTCGTGTAAATATCAATTCCCTTTAAATAAATATGCAAACTAAAAGACTAATTAAATATAATAATACTTAGTTGTGCCAAATCTATTTGACTTAAATTATTATGACTTTGTTTTTGTTCGACTTATAATATTCACATGTCCATATGAATTATGTACAAATAAACCTGAAAGAGAAAAAAAAAACTTAGCGTTTTAAAAAAAACCTAATGTCAACCCCGATGCAATGCACGGGCCAAACAAACCTTATTAAGATCTATAATGGAGGAAACTAAAAAGTATATAACAAAAAAAGAGATTTACTCACCTTTTAAAATTGACTTTTGTTTTTTTCCACTTGATAGCTACCATCTTAAATTCACAAGGGATGAGATTGACCTCACTTTGATTTTATTTATTAGACTATTAGGCTTTATGCAACTAAATTTGCTTTATCTTTGAACGAAGTTGTGTTGCCATTTAATCACTTTTTTTTTTCTTTTTATCTTAGAATGACGTTTGGTAATGGGTATGAGTTTTGAATCTCATCCTTAAAATTAAATTTAAACTTATCACGGATGTTTTTTTTTCAAGTAGTTTAACAACTATATCCCTTCATTCACATATCTTGAAACAACACATTCTTGATATCCTTCATGTCATTCATCTGTTGCTATTTTTGGTATTAACAAAACACCTATGTTTGTAAAATAATAATAATAATAATAATAATAATAATAATAATAATAATAATAATAATAATAATAATAATAATAATAATAATAATAATAATAATAATAATAATAATAATAATAAATAAATAAATAAATAAATAAAACCTATAATAGAAATCAAGTATGTAAACCTTATAAAAACAACCACTAAAGACACCTAAAAACAGAATTTGAACTCAACCAACCTCCCCTTTATTTTTCGTCACTACATATCATCATCGGTACAGTACGGTGTTATGTTTTAAGATGAAAATATAAAATAAAAATAGAAAGAATACACATAAAAACAAACCCTAATAACTTTGTGAAAACCAGAGAGAAAACATACACTATACTAATACTAGTACAAAAGAAAAGTAACGAAAAAAAAACTAGAAAAATCCTTTTATAGCCCAGCTCATAGTTGTCAAAATCGCAATCCTGATCGTAGGTGCACGTACGCACGTAGTAAACTTATTATATGTGCATAAAATTCTTATATGTTTTTTATATACAAGAAGTTGGTGCACGTACGTAGTAACTTTGTACAAGTATGCATTGTGTGGAAAACTAGAGGGGGGTGAATAGTTTTACCGTTTTAATTTAAGTTTCAAATATTTAGATTCAATCTTATGTGAATTCGTATGGATGAATAAATAGTACGAAGCAATAAACAAAGTAAGTAAAGAATGCAAGTAAAGTAAATGATAGAAAGTAGCGTGATGAGTGTCTAAACACTCATCATTTTGTCTAAATTAAAGCAAAAACATCGAAAACACTTTAAATGCATCAAAATGATAAAAATATCACAAATAAGTGTTTTATGTGTTTTAAATGCAAAATATCAAAAACGGTGAAAACGTATCAAGTTTGCATAATTGGCGCTTTAGTCCCCAATTTCAAAAGTTGTCAAAACAGTCCCTGGTAAAACAAAATAAAGAAAATATCATTTCAAGTCCCTAAAGTTCTTAAGTTGTCAAAATTGGTCCTTGAGATTTAAAATTGCAAAATTACAACTTTAGTCCCTCAAGTTTTGAAATTGTCACAAATGGTCCTTTGAAAATTTGAAAATGTCAAAAATAGTCCTTGCACTATTGAAACTTGTCAAAAGTGACCCTTGTGTGAACTTTGATAAATTGGCAGAAATGGCCCCTCCAAATTTCAGAAATTACAAAATAGTCCTTGTAATATTAAACCTATCCTTTGACCCTTTTGTATTATGATCCCCTGCCAGATTGTGACCCTGCCAAACCCTTGACCCCTCCCTTTTTGGACCCCTGGTCAACACCCCAAGTCAAACCCTGCTTTGCCGCCCACCTTATCTCTTCCCCACCACTTGACTGCTACACTCAGGCAACCTCTCCCATCACCTTTCCCTCCCCTTCATCATCACCTCTACCCACCTTTCCCACCACAATAAATGCCACCCCCCCTAGTTGCTAGTTTCAGAGCTCACTGTCAAAACCAGTTTTCCCGCCAAAATGATCCAAAGGCCAATATGAGCTCTACTCATCCAATGGCTAAAATTATTGATGGGATTTGATCAGAGGACACGTGTAAGCCATTTGAAGTATAAAAAGAGGAAGAGATGCAAGAGAGAAGACAGTAGTTAGTTTTTTAAAATTCATGTATGTCGTATTTTATGTTTATGTCTTTAATTAAGCTTTAAGCTGAAATCTTTTGTTTCATTATATCAAACTAAGTTATTTAAGTGTATTACAACTGTTTTCAAGTGCCAATTCAAATTGTATTAACATTTCATGCTCTATGGTTCACTGTTGCAAAATTCAATTTCCATCTCTTATGTTCAAGCTTCAATAAGCTTCATTTAAGCTCAAACAAGCTTATCTAAGCTCAATATAGCTTTTGGTAAGCTTTAGAAGCGATTTCAATCAAAGTTGCTAAAAAGTCAACGAAAGTCAACTAAGGAAGCAAAATGGGTATAAGTTTGGAATTGGTTGTTGCAGAGCTTGGAATGGGTTGAAATGGATTAGAATAGTGTAGTGTTGGGTTCTGTATAAGCTCCATCATAAGCTGGGCCCTTGTAAGTTTGTTTCTCATTTTCAATTTTTGTTCAGTTTGTAGTTTGTGCTTGTATTTGTATTTGTGGACATTAAATGGTTTAAACATGTTCAGTAGTTGTAACTAGGATAACTAGAGTTAGTTTCAATGATAGCTTAAGCCAAATCAATAGTTGCTCGGTTTAAACTTGCAAAGCAGCTTTTTAAGTTGTGTTTGGATTTCTTGTTTAAACTGTCTTAGAGGTTTGCTTAGGGTTGAAATTTCTTTGTTCTAGGCTTGTTTAGTTCTATTTGACTCATATCATCTTCATTTGCATCTGCTAACCACCAAAGTCAAAATCATGGTTTAACTGTTTTTATTTCAAGACTGTTGGAATTTTCAATTATCAAAAGCTTGATTTATGTTTGGAAATCATTAGCATAGCTTGTAATAGGTTCATTTCATCACTAAACAACATAATCAGTCCACAAATTAGGATCAAAGTTCAATAAAGTCAACTTTTCATAACTGTGTCAAAAGTCAAAAACTTGCAAAACCAGTTTTAAGCCCACCTTGGGTGATTTTTAATAGATTCATTACTGGGTCAAAACAAGTGAGACTTTTGGTTTTTAAAACTTCAACTGGTCAAGTTACTTATTATGAATTTTGTTGAATTTTGGTAAATTTTTAGAAGCTCTAAAGCTGCTTGTCAAAGGGCTTAATTGCCACATTCACAACTCGATCAATCTTGAGTTTTCTCGATCTTCTGAGCTTGTCCAAGACTCATTTTGGTTTACAAGTAGCTAACCGGTATACTTTAGCCCCAAGATCTGTTTTTCAATTTCGACTTATTTAAGTACTTATTTTCTAGCTTAAAAGTGGTACCCAAAACTGTTTTAGCACATTAAGCTCAAATAACAAAATCATAGCAGTTTGCATTTCAGTGGTCTAAGCTTGTTGTAATTTGTTGTCTTTAAGTACTTTTAGCTTATTATAGCTTCTGTGTAGGTTTGGTGCCCAGTTTGAACCTTGTGCTTATTCCAAGTGCTTATTACATAAGCACTTACATTGCAGTCTCATATTTCTTCACACAAGCCACTATTTTTCTATTTTTCTTAGATTCAGCATATTATTTTAGACTTTTCTTGAATTTTTCACATTTTTCTAGGTCAGTTTGCTATTTTTCTTAATTTAAACAGCTTTTAAGCATTTTTAATTAGCTTTTAATACAATTAAATCGAGAAAAAGTTCAAAAAATAATTTTCATTTTTCTTAGGTTAAGATAAATATAAAAAGTAAAAATTAATTTTCCAGATTTTCATAGTTTAATTTGTAATTTTAGCAATTTAATTAGTTTTAAATAGTTTAAAATTCGGAAAAAATAGAAAAATAATCAGAAAAATATAAAAATAGTTTTGAAAATTCTTTTAGTTATTTTAGATTTTCCAAGTCATAATTTCATTTTCTAGCTTAATTTCATATTATCTTGTATTTTAGGCTATTATTAAATAGTTAAAAATAGTTTTAATTAATAATAATTAGATAAATAGTAATAAAAATAATTTTCTTTTCTTAAAATTTTCTTTTATCATTAGGTTTGTAAAAATATCATTTTCATATTTTTAGGATTAATATTGCTTGATTTCCCATTTTCTTGTATGCGTCGCGTAGTTTTTAATTTAAGTTTTATAAAGAAAATCAAAAACATTAGGTTTTAAAAAAGTGATAGCGTTTATTTAATATAGTTTATCTTTTAATTTCCTTTAATTTTCATTTAAACCCCTGTAATTTACAAAACTTTTCTTTAGGTATAAATAACTCAAAATCCTTACTGATCACTATCCTTAGTGATTATTCGACATCTGATTGTGTTAAACACCAATTCATCCTCCGTGGGACTTAACGACCCGGGAATCCACTGTATTCTCCTGATCTTAATTGCATTAGTGTTTGAACTGTTTTAAGTTTCTTACGGTTAGCCATTCACAAGTGGCTAGCTTGTGTGAGAAAACTTGACGGTTTGCCACCAATCATAGCGCCACAAGTGAGTTACAGTGGTTCGGCTACAAGGACACCTTCCTTACCCTACTCCACTCCCCGAGTACCCTACTCGAGAGTTCAAGCACTAAGTCAACAAGCTCTTTCAACTTGGTGGAGAAGCCTCACAACGTCGCTTACACTTTGTTAATACAAATAAGCCGTAAAAACGTTTATTTATATTTTACGATCTTCTAATATTTTGTCGATAAGAAACGTAAAATCATTTTAACGAAACAATTAAAATACGTAAATAGTTTGAGCCAATAGTTCTCTAACACAATTACGTTTTCACATAAAACACTAAAACAAGTATAAGTGATTTTATGATTTAGTAATACATATGTACAACAACTAGTGTTTACATATTTGGGCAAATATATACATAACTAGTATGTATTATAAATGGGTAAAAACTACAACCCATGGTATTGACCCATACCCATTTGACTAGGTGTATTGCACCCATTAGGTACATTGTATCTAATAAAATACTCATGGATCAACCCATAACCCATGACCCATAACCAAAATACCCATGGGCAAAGAGGAGCGTCCCATGGATCCCTAGCTTTACACTAGACGGATCCCTTGAGGGAGGGATCCGTGGAATAGTAGTAGTTTCTCCTCTATAAATAGTGAGCCATTTCTTCCTTTTGGCTTGCCACTCTCACACATACTTTCCCCAAGTATTGTAACTCTCTAACTATTGATCCTAAGGGATCTTTCTATGTAGTTTGTCTTTTGTTTTTGTGTGATTCTCTAGGTTCCTCTTAAAGGCGAGATCACCACTTCTTGAAGTCGAGCAAGCTCAAGTCCATGAGTTTTCATGCTTCGTCATCATCAAGACTACTGAGGTTCTCTTGTTGATAGTTCTTTCTTCCTCTATAGAAGTGTTGTGTCGAAGGCATTAGTGAAGGATGCCGAAAGAGTCAAGATGAAAGCATTAGTGAAAGATGCTTAAAGTCCGTGTCAAGAGCATTAGTGAAAAATGCTAAAGGTGTCAAGACGAAGGCATTAGTGAAAGGTGCCAAGCGTTATGTCAAGGGCATTGGTGAAGGATGCCTAGAAATCAAATCAAGTGGCATTAGTGAAGAATGCCAAGGTCGTATAATCGATGAGGTGCATCGTTATACATATAGTGATACTTTGTTTCCCAGGATATTGATATCCTTGATGGTGTTGTAATAAGGAGTGGGTCTCCTTTGGGATTAGGTGTTGTGTAGTGTTGGGTAGTAGTTCCTCCATTGTAATGGAACTCGGTACTAGCCTAATCCGGATAAAGGGTAAGCGACGTTGTGGTAGGTGTGGTTCACCTTGGTGAAAAGAACCCGGTGGTTAGCCTAGTACCTGAAAAAGAGTAGGCGACGTTGTGAAGGCTTCTCCGCCATAAGGAGTTGGTGTCGTATAGTGATTACGAACTCTCGAGTAGGTGACTCGGGGAGTGGAGTAGGGAAAGGAAGGTGTCCTTGTAGCCGAACCACTATAAATACTCGTGTCGTGGTTATGTGCTTCTTACTCTTTATCTTTCATTACACTTTTATATATCCATCTATCAACGTCCAACATACACATCTAAATAGATTGACATAAGTTGATCTAAATATTTTAAAACGAAGTTTTAATTGGTAAAACTATGTGAAATATGAATTACAAGATATGCTACAGAAATCTTGTGGATGGAGAAATCAATCAAGGACCCTTTGCTTGGATGACTTTTAGAATAGCGTGATCTCGCCTTCGTGAAAGACCTAATAGAGAATCACAACAAAAGATAGAAGAGCTACTAGAATGATCAAATGATCAGAGGTTAGGAGAGTGATATAATATATGAGAGAGTTGTAAGAAAAAGGGTGAGAAACAATAAAGAAATGACTCACTATTTTTAGGAAAAAAGCCTTCATCCCGATTCCGTGATTCCCACCGAGGATCCGGCGGTCGTTCAGGGATCCACTGTCAGGTTAGATTAGTCCGGATTTTGGGTTGCAAACCGGGTTATAGGTCATAGGTTATGATCCATGGGTCATAGACTCTGTGTAACACCCTAAAAATCTAACGCCTGTGAAATGACCATCACCCCTCTAATTTAACATTTATAAAATACGTAAAATACGCCAAGCTCATTAAATGTAATTCTAACCTAACTTGTAAATAATTACCAAACATAATATGCAAGATAAATGAAATCGACACACTTGCGTCTAAAAATGCAAATCACACATCTCTTTTGTACATGGGCCGAATTTTACAAGATTTGCAAGACCATACCACTTAAATGTAAAAGCCCACTATATTGTAATTTTGGAAATTGGATTGGTCTTTGATTTGTCCCCCTTGTTTGGCAAAACTAACGCCCACATACCCTTCCCTATTTAATCCATTGATATCATTTGTAACCTCCCATTTACTCTCATTTAATTACTTACCAAATCACATTCAAAAAACATAAAACCCTAAAACAAAAAAATGACGGCAAGATAATTTTTTCCTCTTTCATTCGATCCAAGGCAAGCACAAGGAGGTTCGTAAAGCGTTTTGAAGGGGTTGTTGGTGATCGTGGGTCTCTTATTCGAAGGTGGTTGTTTTGGTTTGGCCTTGTCCCGGGTTTAGGTTCGAATAGGCTACTGGTCGTGGTGTTGGTTCAGGACTAATCGTGAATGTTGGTTCAAGGCTGGTCTTGGTGTTGGTTTAGGGATGGTCGTGGGTTTGTTGCTGTGGTCGTGGGGTTCTTCTTGGCCATTGTTTTCCTTCCATTCGACACCAACTCAAGGGTTTGTATCACTCTCATTTTCATCTCCTCCTTATTGTTTTTCTTTGATATCATGTCGTGTGTGATGTTATCCATTCGAATGCATGATCACAAATATAACCTCACATATAATGATACAATCTTCCACATAAAATGATATGTATAAATGTCTCATGAAATAATAAAATGATCACATAAAATCATGATATTACTAGATATATGGTCGAATGAAAGGGCATAAAATCTTGGACGAAAATCTGTTTTGGAACTCTATTTATATTCGACACAATCATAATTCGAATAATGAGTTACATTAGCTTGGAATATACGTGTTCGGAATTGATAACAAAGATGATTAAGGGTCTTGTTTGGTTTGATATGGGGCGTATGTAATTAAGTATAGGGGAGGGATGTCACGACTAAACATAGTACTACACAAGTAGTCATATGATCATGTGATTAACTAATACAAATGGCCTAAAACGGTTACGATAATCATAATATAAAACTAGGGTTTTATACATATTCGATTTAATAAAGTTAAAGGTGTGTTTTATAATTATTGAAACTTAGAGGGTTGACTTGTTTAATTGATAACTAAAGGTATTAAAAGGGTAAAATGAGTAAACTAACTATATTTACACTTATGACCCTAAACTGGTATAACTTGTCATAAGTGACCCTTAAACTACGATAACACTTTTTTTCATCATTATGACCTAATTTGACTTTAATCATGCCATTAATGACTAAACCTGCTAATTATAGAAACCTGCTATTTTTGGAAAGTTGCTTAATATGGAAACCTGCCTAAAATAGAAAGTTACTAATAGTGGAAACATGCTAAAAATGGAAAGCCGTCTAAAATGAGTAATCTAATCTTAATAAGCATTATCTAATTCATAGGTTCCGGACGGCGGGATTGATTCATCGTGTGACCTTACTTTCCTATTTTGGTTTGCTTCGAATGAGGTACATATATTCTATCCCTTTTCAGTAGGGGTTTCTCATGACTTTCTGATCCTTTGACTTATTTCGCTTATGATATTTCATTGCTATGATTCCTTTGCTATTGACCCTCTGATATTGAACCATTGCTATTGAACCTCTGATATTGAACCATTGCTATTGACCCCTCTGTTATTAAACCTCTGTTATTGAATCACTGTTATTGAACCTTTGATACTGAACTTTTGATATTGGACTTTGATATTGGACTATTGCTATGAACCTTTGAATTGTGGATAACTGATATTGAACCTCTGATTATTATGACTGATATATTGCTACACTGTGGACCTTTGTCTGACCCTTCAGATTGATACCCGAGCCAAATATTGTTTCCCTAGCCATAAAGGTAACATGGCAGTGTCATTGATTCACCAATGGCATGACTCCAGTGTGGATGAGTGATGTTCCACACCGTCCCTATAATGTATTGATTATGCACGCTTCACTGTTATTGTTATGGCCACTATTGTTCTGCGGGGCATATGGATGCATCCTAGATTTGTCTTGCATGTTATTGATATTGATTGATGCATTACGGTGATGTGGTGCGTGTGTGCAATACACCCCTCACGATCGGGAGCTAGCTACTCCATTGGTTCTTGAGGTCTCCCTCCTATTGGTGCGGTATTCCGAGGTCGCCCCTCCGAATATGATGGTTACTATTGATTATTGGGTGCTATTGCCACTCACGATATTCTTGTATTGTCTTGTTGGCTCGGGATAGATTTCGACAACCCTTACTTTGTTGATATACCTATATTGTATCTTACGTATTCCCCAACGCACCATATTCTGTATTAATTGTCCATTACTCAGTACCCTTATATGACTCACTCTACTACCACGATATGTATTCCATTGCATTGATCTGTCATTATTCCATTCACGTACCGGGTTATTATATGATTATTGAATTTGATTATGCTATTACATGTTTTATGTGACTACTGTTTACCCTGCTACGATATGATTAATATGCGTTTATATGATTTACCTGTTGTCATCTGACTATCTATTATCTTACTATTATGTGATCCCTTTGATTTTTCTAGTGACCATGCTAGTGTGTAATCGATTGTTTTGACTGTTTATCATGTAAGCTTCGTTCTGTTAATCTCGTGGACTATGACTATCCATTAGTATCCTTATCTGCTTATTGTTTACCTGCCATGTTTATATTTCTGTTTATGCTACTGTTTGATTGGGTAAATGGTTCAACTTATGTTGTCTGGCTTGTTAACTTGTTTAGTTGCCATGCTATGTCCTTAATTCATTCAATTATAACGTTCATGTTGTATTCCTACTTGATACGCGTGACTACCATGTTTTGACTGCTGATAGTATTTCTGCTGTTATGATGCTTGTTATGTTATTAACTGTGGGTTACTTGACTTGTGTGATTGCCATGCTCACTTTCTAATTATTTGCTTCCGCTAGTTTTAGATTTCCGTTTGGCTTGTATGTAGTCTGATTTCCTGATTACTTGTATGCTTGGGTTGTATGTGCTTATATATATGTCATCGATGCTTTGCTTTGCTTCGTTCTCCTTGTTATCTGTTCTTTCTGGATATCTGTGTAATTGTGTTTCTGCGGGATCCTCATTGATTCATTGTTCCCATTCCGTTGCGATCTTGTTATCAGTTTCCTTGTTTCATTTCGTATTTCTGATTTTGTTTATCTTTCGTTTTGTTATATCTGTTCACGGGGCTTTTTAAGCTCAGCCGCATTTCTTTTCCTGCGGCAGGTTTTAGGTTGGAAGATGAGCTTTGATGGGCTGAGAGTTGGATTATTTGAGTGGACCGACCCTAGTTTTCCTTATTATTTTGGATTGAATTGAAGAGCTATTGTTTTTAGATTTCATTTCGTTTTGGACATATTGGATTTTGTATTTTCTTTGTAAGTCATTCGTTTATATGACTTGGTAAATTATTTTATAAGGCTTCCGTTTGTAAAAAATTTAATTGTATGTTCTGATATGACACCAGAATGTGACACTTCTACCCTTGTCGGGTTGGGGTGTTACACTCTGGGTCATGGGTACCCAATAAGATACAATGTATCTAGACAATGGGTCATGGGTCTTTGGTCATGGGTCATGTATAATACCTAATATGATTTCATGCATGATGTCATGCAATGGGTCATGGTTTATGTATTAGCTCCATGGGTATGGGTCATGGGTCTTCGATATTACCCAACCTATTACATATTTTATTACAACATATTTTATTACAACATATTTATTACTACAACATTTATGTAAATGGCCAAATGTATATACTTTGCAAAACAACATGTATTCTTATAATTTTACTTATGATAACTTTTTATTTGTTATCAATAAAATATAACGAGATCGCTAAATATAAACAAACGTTTTTACGGTTTATTTATATTAACAATCTCCCCCTTTTTATTGATGACAAAACATAAAGTTATGGTGAGTAAAATTTAAGATTAGATGTACGTTTTAAAAGTGTAGAGTTTTACTATCTTCTCCCCCTTTTTGTCGAAACAAAAAGTGAGTCGAGTAAAGAAAAAGATGGTGGAAAAAAAATGATCCACAAAGCACTAACTCCCCCTTGACGGTAGCTCCCCCTAGAATAGGGCGTCAAGTGAGAAAGAACAAAATAATACCTAAAAAAATGTTAGTGATAACATGTAATATAATCTTGTAGAAGACGAGAAACAAGAGAGAAGGCCAAGGTACGTAAAGAAATCCTTGTAATAAAACATCAAAATGTAGTGGTATATATGCCACATACAATTGTAAAAATAAGAACAATGGTTTGTTCTTTAGAAAGACCCAAAAGAGAAAAAAATAGAAAAAAAATATAAAAATTATTATTATCATTCCTTTCATTCTTACATAGGGTCTAATTGTGGAAGTTTTAGTGAGTGATAATGTTGATGCGATCAAGGATATGGTTGAGAATGAACCGCATTTCGTCCCTTATTTCTATTGCAAGATCCCTAGTGGATTGGCAATGTTCGCAAAAGAGATGGTGAGGGAGGTGTGGGTGGATTTCATCCGACCAAGTTTTATTTTTGGAGTACGGATTAGATGGTGAAAATGTTGGTAAGCATGGATGAAAGTCCATGATATTGGTGATTGGTGGTGGTAAAGAACCTAGATATTCTTGTAAGGTGATGGGTGGTAGAGGTGGTGAGTTTTCAAGCTCATTAAAGAAGGTATTTGGAGATGTTGGGGGTGTTAAAAAGACTAGATCTTTTGGGTTTATATTTGGGGCTAGTTGTGTAGATTTTGATGGTTGGGATGGAGCGGGTGGTAGACTAGACAAGGGTAACGGGGTGGTTTTTGGAGTCCTAAGGAGTTTCGCTAGAGTTATTTGAGAGTAAAGTTGAGATCCGGTTAGGGAATGTGGTGGTGAAAGAGTAGTTGGTGATGAGCTATTTTACAAAGGTTTAGCTAGGCAAAAAGGTCGGATACTAATCCGACCAGTTTTCCTAGTTTTGGGTGGTGGTGGTATTACGGAAGGTGGTAGGATAAAGTTTCAGATTTCTTGAAAAGGGTTGTTTTCACTAGAGAGTTCATCATTGTTTGAAGATCTTTTGGAAGACATGATGAGGTTTGTTTGTGAGGTTGAAAGAAATGGATATGAAATCATTTTGGAACCTTATTAATAGGACAAATAATGCATTGCAATGAATGCCAAAACCAAAAATGAGGACTTTAATCTAATGATTAGATATAAATTTAAAGCAAGTAATCATGAGAGCACAGGCATTAAGTAAAATATTCATTAGTGATAAAAGTAAAATGTTGAAAATTTGAAAATTTTAAGCCAAAATAAGAAAAAGATGTGATAAAAAAATCTATTGTGCCCTAATTCCCACGGATCCGATCCATTAGGGATCCGTCCAGTGTAAATGCTGGGATCCGGAGAACTAGTGTTCTCAGGCAACAGAAAAATATTGTTTTTGGAAACAATAGTGTGGAAAACTAGAAGGGAGGGTTGAATAGTGTTACCGAGTTTAATTTAAGTTTCAAAGATTTAGATTCGATCTTATGTGAATTCGTATGAATGGATAGATAGTATAAAGCAATAAGTAAAGTAAATAATTAAATCAAGTAAAGTAAATGATAGAGAGTAGCGACACAAGTGATTTATAGTGGTTCGGCTACAAGGACACCTTCCTTGCCCTACTCCACTCCCCAAGTTTCCTACTCGATAGTCCAAGCACTATGTCAACAAGCTCCTTCAACACGGCGGAGAAGCCTCACAACGTCGCTTACACTTTTTCCGGTACAAAGCTAAATACCAAGTCCTTAGCACGGCGGACCAAACCAACACAACTATTACACAATAACTATGTGAAATATGAAATACAAGATCTTGCTACAGAAATCTTGTGGATGAACAAATCAATTAAGGACCCTTTGCTTGGATGACTTGTATTGTATTGTGATCTCGCCTTTAAGAAGAACCTATATGAGAATCACAACAAAAGAAAGAAGAACTACTAGATTTATCAAGTGATAAGATATTAGAAGAGTGAGATAATATATGAGAGAGTTGTAAGAAGAAGGGGTGAGTAACAATGAAGAAATGGCTCACTATTTATAGGCACAAAAGCTTATTGTAGCCCGGTTCCGGCGGAACCCTCACTTGGGGGATCCGTCTAGTGCAATCCTAGGGATCCGGCAAACTGGGTTGTACCAGTCCGGATTTTGGGTTGCAAACCGGGTTATGGGTTATGGGTATGAGCCATGGGTACCCAACAAGATACAATGTATCTAGACAATGGGTCATGGGTCTTGGGTCATGGGTTATGGACATTTGGTCATGGGTCATGGATAATACCCAACATGATTTCATGCATGATGTCATGCAATGGGTCATGGGTTATGGATTAGCTCCATGGGTATGGGCCATGGGTCTTGGATATTACCCATCCTATTATATAAACTATTACAACAAATGAATTATTACAACATTTTATGTGAATGATCAAATGTATATACTTTAAAAATAACATGTAATCTTATAATTTTACTTATGATAACTTTATATTTGTTATCAACAAAACACAACGAGATCGCTAAAATGAATAAACATTTTTACGGTTTATTTGTATTAACAAATAGTGCCTAGTGTGTGCCTATATGGAAACCATATGGAGTTACTGGTTATCTCGACTCTTTAAAGAAAGAAAAATAAACATAGAGGTGTATGGAAAACTAGAAGGGGGGTTGAATAGTGTTGCCGATTTTAATTTAAGTTTCAAAGATTTAGATTCAATCTTATGTGAATCCGTATGGATGGATAGATAATATAAAACAATAAGTAAAGTGAATAATGAAAGCAAGTAAAGTAAAGGATAGAAAGTAGCGACACAAGTGATTTATAGTGGTTCGGCTACAAGGACACCTTCTTTGCCCTACTCCACTCTCCGAGTTCCCCACTCGAGAGTTCAAGCACTATGTCAACAAGCTCCTTCAACACGGAGGAGAAGCCTCACAACGTCGCTTACACTTTTTCCGGTACAAAGCTAAATCCCGAGTTCTTCCACGATGTAGAACCAAACCTTTACACAACTATTACATAACAACTCTGTGAAATATGAATTACAAGGTCTTGCTACAGAAATCTTGTGGATGGACAAATCAATCAAGGACCCTTTGCTTGAATGACTAGTAGTATAGCGTGATCTCGCCTTTGAGAATGACCTATATGAGAATCACAACAAAAGATAGAAGAACTACTAGAATGATCAAATGATCAGAGGTTAAGAGAATAAGATAATATATGAGAGAGTTGTAAGAAGAAGGGTGAGTAACAATGAAGAAATGGCTCATTATTTATAGGCACAAAATCCTTCGTCTCCGCGGTTCGGCGGATCCTCACTGGGGATCCGCCGATCAAACCTAGGGATCCAGCAGTTTGGGTTATACCAGTCCGGATTTTGGGTTGTAAACCGGGTTATGGGTTATGGGTATGAGCCATGGGTCATGGACTTTGGGTCATGGGTACCCAACAAGATACAATGTATCTAGACAATGGGTCATGGGTTTTGAGTTATGGGTCATGGACATTAGTTCATGGGTCATGGATAATACCCAACATGATTTCATGTATGATGTCATGCAATGGGTCATGGGTTATGGATTAGCTCCATGGGTATGGGTCATGGGTCTTGGATATTACCAATCCTATTACATGAACTATTACAACAAATAAATTATTACAACATTTTATGTGAATGACCAAATATATAGACTTTACAAAAATAACATGTATTCTTATAATTTTACTTATGATAAAAACATAACGAGATCGCTAAATATGAATAATCGTTTTTACGGTTTATTTGTATTAACAATCTCCCCCTTTTTGTTGATGACAAAACATAACATTATGATGAGTAAAACTTAAGATTAGATGTACGTTTTGAAAGTATATGTAAGTTTTACTTCTTCTCCCCCTTTTTATCGAAACAAAAAGTGAGCCTAGTGAAGAAATAAATTGTGGAATAAAAATAAGTATGATCCACAAAGCACTAGCTCCCCCTTGACGGTAGCTCCCCCTAAAATTGGGCGTCAAGTGAGAATATATAATACCTACAAAAAACGTTAGTAGTAACATGTAATATAATCTTGTATAAGACGAGAAACAAGATAGAGGGCCAAGGTACGTAAACAGAGCCTTGTAATTAAATATCAAAATGTAGTAGTATATATGCCACATACAAATGTAAAACTAAGAACAAAGATTGTTCTTTAAAATGACTCAAAAGAAAAGAAACAAAATAGAGAAAATATTATTATGATTCCTTCCATGCTTGTATATGGGTTAATTATGAAAGTTTTAGTGAGTGATAATGTTGATGCGATCAATGATATGGTTGATTATGAACCACATCTCGTCCCTTATTTCCATTGCAAGTTCCCTAGTGGATTGACAATGTTCGCAATAGAGATGGTGAGGGAGGTGTTGGTGGATGGTTTCCGGGTAGGTTTGATTTTACGTTTAAGGATTCTTCAACTTTCATGGTTTCTTTATTTATTATTACGTATGCTTTACTATTAGGAGAATATCCTAAGAAGATACCTTCGGTTGATTTAGGATCGAATTTAGTTAAATAATCTTTAGTATTAAGTATGAAACATTTACTACCAAAGACTCGAAAGTGTTCTAACGAAGGATTTTTGCCTCTTAGTAACTCGTATGGAGTTTTTCCTAAGAATGGTCTAATTAGGACTCGGTTTAGTATATAAGTTGATGTGTCGACGTTGCACCAAATTTTTGAGGAATAGATTGCTCATTAATCATGGTGTGACTCATTTCTTGTAGGGTTCTATTTTCCTTTCAACTACCCCATTTGATTGTGGAGTGCGAGGCCGAGAAATTGTGGGTAATACCATTAGCATCACAAAAAGCTCCGAATTGCACTTCATTATCAAATTCCCGGCCATGATCCATTCTAGTTGACACAATAGGACTTCCTAGTTGTCTTTGGATTTTCTTACTTAATATTTCAAAGTAATCGAACATTTCAGTTTTATTCTTTAAAAATTTAGTCCATGTATACCTAGAGTAATCATCCACTATAACCAAAGTATGAAGTTATCTCCGTAACTTTGAATAGCGGATGGACCAAATAAATCCATATGTAGTAATTCTAGACACTTAGTTTTACAAACCATATTTTTTAGCTTTATGACTAGCATGGACTTGTTTTCCTATGTTACAAGCATCACAAAAATGATGTTCGTATTTTAGTTTAGGTAGGTTTCGTACTAGTTCTTTGGATGATAGCAATTGAAGAAGTCGCATATTGGCGTGACCCAATCTTCGATGCCATAACATCGAAGTATCATCCTTAGATGTAAGACAAAGCTTGTCTTTTGGTTCATTTCCGATTTTAATGACATAGACTCCATGTTTTCTAATGCATCTTCCTATAGTAATACCATTTTTCAATATTTTACTATCGGTTTCACTAAAAAGTACGTTGCATTTTTTATCACATATTTGACCTATACTTAGTAGATTAAAGTTTAGGTTTTCTACGTGATATACGTTGTTAATGGTAAAGGATTTGTAAGAGATTGTACCTTTACCGATGATTTTGCTCTTTCTATTTTCGAACACCACATTTCCTCCATTGATCGGTTCATATGTGGAGAACAATTCTTTATTACCGGTCATATGCCTTGTGCACCCGCTTTCCTTGATCCATTCGTCTGGATCTAAGTCAACCTTTAGGCACACCTAAGAAAACAATTAACTCAAAAGTTTGGTCCCCATTTTTTTCATGGGTCCATTGGTGTTATACATTTCATTCGTATGAGGCATATACGAAAAGGTGATAAAGCATTCAAGGTGTAAAGTTTTGAAATGGAAAACCATTTTGTGCATTTGGATTCTATCCCATTTGATGGTGATTGTTTCTAGGATAGACATTGTTTGGTCTTCTTATATTTGTGTTCGGTTTAGAAAACGATGGACATTTGTTTTTTTATAAAACCTTGATTTTGTTTTAGGGGAGGTGGTTGTTTGACATTTCTAACAGTAACATGGGTTTTCTTTTTGTTTATAATAACAAAGTCGGTTCTAGAGGACGTGGTTGCGTTATTTCTATTGTTCACTGGTACAGACCCACGGATCCCTAAATTTACACTAGACAGTTCCTTTTTCAAGGGATCCGTGGCTACAGTAGCCTGTTTTTCAATTGCTTTAACGAATTGTGTTTCTTAAATCTCGCTAGTTGATGCAATGTGTTCCTGAATACCTAAACCCTTTTGATTATTACCCGTTTAAACACTATCAAGTATTTTATCAAGAGTATTAGTACTTATTCTAGCAATCTTAGAATCAAGATGATCAACTAACGTTCGAAGTTCTACACAAAGCTTGCATTCACTATCTACTTCTTTTCCCTTTTCTAATCTCTTTAACTTATCTTTTAGTTCAAGGACTTCCTTTTCTAACCGTTCATTTTTGTTTTTCAACATCTTGTTTTTGTTAATTACTTTTAGACTAATTTTGCAAAGCTTGTCATATTCAAGATGTAAGGATTCATCATCTAACGATGAACTACTATAATATAGAGAGTCGGAACATACCTCGTTGGAGTCTTTTGCCATGAGACAAATTTCTTCGTTCTCTTCCTCACCCATTCCCCACGACCCACTTACGAACACCTTTTGTTCGTCACATTTGGGATACTCACTAAGGAAGTGATTAGGATCTCCACATTTGAAACACTTGCGTTCGTCCTTAAATTTCTTTTCGTCTTTGCCTTTTCGCAACCCTTTCTTGTCGTCATAAGGTTGCTTGACAAATCTTCCTTTTCACCGAAATAACTTCTTGAAGTCCCGTACCACCATTGCATACTCTTCGGCATCACTTTCCAAAGATGAGGTTTCTTCATCGCTTGAGACTTTCTTGGCCTTTAAGGCAAGAGATTTGTGCTTCTCTTTTTTTCCTTTGAAACTTCAGAGTCTTTAGCAAGGACGGGCTCATAAACTTTAAGGTTACCTATGATTTCATCGAGAGTGAGGATTGACAAGTCTTTGGATTCTTTGATGGTCGTCACCTTCGGTCTCCACTTTGATGGAAGCGCCCTTAGAAATCTCCTGACATGATTACGACTAGAAAAATACTCATCAATAGTATTAAAGTTAGCAAAAAAATTATCTATACTATCCTCATCCAATATTGAAATTTTTTCATATTGTTGAGCAAATAAATCAATTTTGTTGTTCTTAACTTGTTGATTTCCTTGGTGTGTTTCAACCAAAGAATTCCAAATTTCTTTAGCGGTTTTAAGCATAGAAATTCTTTCAAATTCCTTTTTAGGTAAAGCATTGTATAAAACCATTTTTGCCTCACTATTTTTGGAAAACTTTTTCTTTTGGTCGTCAGTGAGACGATCATGAGAAATTTTTACTTCATTGCCGGTTTTATCATCTTTTATAGTAGCTTGAAAATCAACTTCAACAATAATATACCAAAGATCAGTATCTTTTGATTTCACATAAGTTTCAAATCTACTTTTCCAATAAACAAAACCATTAGTTTCAAGTAGTGGAGGTCATTGCAAAGATTGTCCTTCTCTATAATTTTCAAAACTCATTGTGATCGAAAAGTTTTTAAAATACAATTTACTTTAAAGCTTTGGTAAACCTTGCTCTGATACCAATTGTGAAAAACTAGAATGGAGGTTCAATAGTTTTACTGATTTTAATTTAAGTTTCAAAGATTTAGATTCAATCTTATATGAATTCGTATGGATGGATAGATAGTATAAAACAATAAGTAAATTGAATAATGAAAGCAAGTAAAGTAAAGGATAGAAAGTAGCGACACAAGTGATTTATAGTGGTTCAGCTACAAGGACACCTTCCTTGCCCTACTCCACTTCCCGAGTTCCCCACTCGAGAGTTCAAGCACTATGTCAACAAGTTCCTTCAACATGGCGGAGAAGCCTCACAACGTCGCTTACACTTTTTCTCGTACAAATCTAAATACCAAGTTCTTCCACAAGGTAGAACCAAACCTTTACACAACTATTACACAACAATTATGTGAAATATGAATTACAAGATCTTGCTACAGAAATCTTGTGGATGGACAAATCAATCAAGGACCTTTTGCTTGGATGACTTGTAGTATAGCGTGATCTCGCCTTTGAGAAGGACCTATATGATAATCACAACAAAAGATAGAAGAACTACTAGAATGATCAAATGATCAGAGGTTAGGAGAGTGAGATAATATATGAAAGAGTTGTAAGATGAAGGGTAAGTAACAATAAAGAAATGACTCACTATTTATAGGCACAAAAAGCCTTCTGTCCCACGGTTCTGGCGGATCCCTCACTTGGGGGATCCGGCCAGTGCAAACCTAGGGATCCGGTAGTCTGGGTTATACCAGTCCGGATTTTGGGTTGCAAACAGGGTTATGGGTTATGGGTATGAGCCATGGGTCATGGAATTTGGGTCATGGGTGTCACAATTCTCAATTTCCGGTCATTTCTTAAACTCAATATTCATCATATTAGTTCATGCATGATTTTTCATTTCACGATAAACGCATAATTTCATATTAAATAAACGCTATCGCGTATTTAATTATTTTGAACATTTGACCCGATCCTTCCAAAAATTATTCCAATATATTTTTATACTCATATTAAGATGATAAAAATATTATTATTAGTTTACCCGGTGTTTTAAATTTATTTCGTATATAAATTGTTATATTTACATAATTACGACGGTTTTCGTAAATTCTACACAATAATTATTATTTCACTCAAATTTTGCAAGAAAGGTATTTTTATAAATTTTATGACTTCAATATGTTTTATTTTGATTCGTTAAAATTTATTTTATTTAACGCTTACCCTAAATGCTTAAATATGTACACAAGTTACCTACTATCCTTAAATAATTATACTTCTACTTGCACACAAGTATTTAATCAAAACAAAACACATTCCTATATTTTTTTTTATATGTCGACCACCCTTGTGGTGAGTCACCTCAAAATCTCACAAATATCTTTACATATACCTACTCATACCTAATCATTCAACACATACAACTTCAATAATTCAAAGTGTAAGATCAAACTAGTCTTCCTTTCCTCTCTTTCACTCCAAAACCGGTCATACCATAGAACAAGGAAGGAGACCCAAAATTTTTCAAGACAAGTTATTTTCACAATCTAGACACACTCTTAGTAAAGGTTTTGAAATAAAAACCTAGGGTGTTTAGGATTAAACCTTTATTCATATCACCTCATCAAGTAACTAGTAAGCATTCATAATCATATTTTTATTTCATATTCATTTTTATGGTCATATCATTTATTTGAGAAACATGCAAGTTATGTGATGTTTATACCACTTTTTAAGGTTTTTATATGTTAAATATATATAATCCATCCTATAATTACTCCTTGTTATATATTAGTTTTGGTGATGTCTAGGAACCCATGACACCCTAAGAAGGTGTATGGTAGGATTAAAATAGCTTCGAGTTGTTTTGAATGGGTTAGAATAGGTTTGCGCGAGAAAAACTCATTTCGACACGCTTTGAAAAGGGTGCATCCTTATTTTGAAATTCGGAAAATCCGACAGTAGGTAAAAATATTTGGCCTAGATATTTAGAAAATATACTTTAAAACGAAACCGTGGCGCTTGAACGGATTAAAGCGGAGTTATAACGAAGAAGATATGAATTTTTCAAGTTAGACGTCGAAAACTAATAATTTCGGAAATTCAGCATAAAAATGTCACTCTTTACGAGTCAAAATGAGTCTTAAGCTTTATAAATTGTGTCGACTTATCAAAATATATTAGTATACTTTGACACGAAGCTAAGGGTATAGAAAACGTAGAAAACGGACTTGTAACGAGTAAATTACGCGATAAACCAAGTTGCCGTAACTTTATTCTATTAGCAACATTAATATATTTTCTATTAAACATATACTACGGCAACTAGGGGCCATGTTGAGGGTCGTTTTAACATTGATAGGATACTCTTTATAAAAGATGTCTTCTAGTAAAATCAAGTTCGCCAACCATATTTTCCAAAATATCCAACCATTCGTCAAGCGGAGTTGTAATGAATAAAATATAGTCGCTCAAAGTTTACCGAAACCACTCTTAAACACACAAGTACCATACTTAACCTATATTTTTCCTTATGTTCGAGACCTCTAGGATGGAAATGTATGTACTAAAACTTTGAGATAATGGTACGAGCTTCCCAAAACCGTTGAGTTCGTTTCCTAACGCTCGACGCGCACCATTTTACGACTAGCTTTTAGAGGCCGTTTTTGTCACTTTCATGGAAATTTCAACGATATTATTTTACGACGAAAAGTTATATTCTCTTAATTAATCACTAAATGATTATCGTCGGATATCATTTCAATGTAAATACATGTGAAGTAATTTAAAAATGGTCAAGACGTTAAGAGATTATATTTTCGACGAGAAGTATTGTTTTCAAAAATACATAAGTGGTATAAATATCATCCGAATTGCGTGCATAACATTACATCACGACTTATTGCATATCATATCATTCATAATAGGTCAGTTTCGAGATTCACGCTACATTTCGGTGTAACCACTTTTGTCATCGCATCTATTCATCAAGTGAGTAATCACATCCCCTTTTTACCGTTTTTACTATATTTTGGGGCGAAATGCATGAACCATACTTGAACTAAATTGATTCCTACTTTTGTGAACTCTTTTGGCTAGAACTTATGAACTTGAATCAAATCCTTGAACTTAATTATGAAATAATGCCTTACTTGAACTTATTGAACCGTACATGTTATGACCTTGACCTAAAGTCTCCTATGTTCGGAGCATCACTATAAAGTCTCCTATGTTCGGAGCGTCACTATAAAGTCTCCTATGTTCGGAGTATATCTTTGGGAAGAGGCACCCAATATATCTTTGGGAAGAGGCACCCAAGATATCTTTGGGAAGAGGTACCCATTATATCTTTGGGAAGAGGCACCAACATAACTTTGGGTAGTGGCACCCAAATTTTAATTTGGTTTCATCAAGAGCATCCACGAATTATTATATTCATGGTACTATATTGTGAACTATTATGACCGCTTAAACTTGACTACTTCATACGCTATATTTTGTGCAATGGGTTGTGAATACAGGTTGCAAGTTTTGTATGGGCGAACTTGAACCGAGTGGATTTACAATGCCTTTGCTTTGTGGACTATTTTCGTTGACCGAAAGCTTTGAATATTTCTTGAGTTTTCTTATTTTGCTAAACATGTTTACTCACCAACTATTTTCATAGTTGACCCGTTTTCTCTCATGCATTTCGTGTGATCATTAGTAAGCTTTTCTACCGGGTCTTGCATAATGAAGTTTTCACTTGTCAATACAAATCGTTATGTAATAGAACGCAATATTTTGGGAACTAAACTTTGTAATATATTTGCCGATGTCGGCTAAACTGGTGTTGTAATGGTGTACTCTTTCTTTTAAATCTTAACGTTGGTATGTTCTATTATCTTGTGCTTATGTTCCCTTCCGTTACACCTCGTGTTTCCGCCTCCGGCGAGGGTGTGACAATGGGTACCCAACAAGATACAATGTATCTAGACAATAGGTCATGGGTCATGGACATTGTGTCATGGGTCATGGATAATACCCAATATGATTTCATGCATGATGTCATGCAATGGGTCATGGGTTATGGATTAGCTCCATGGGTATGGGTCATGGGTCTTGGATATTACCCATCCTATTACATAAACTATTACAACAAATAAATTATTACAACATTTTATGTGAATGACCAAATGTATATACACAAAAATAACATGTATTCTTATAATTTTACTTATGATAACTTTATATTTGTTATCAACAAAACATAACGAGATCGTTAAATATGAATAAACGTTTTTACGGTTTATTTGTATTAACAAGGTGAAAATAAATACGTGTATGTATGTATGTATACATGAGATAATGCAAGGACTCCTTAATTCATTTTTGCTTTGTTGAATGTACCCGAAAATATATATTAGTTATGTATTCCCTTTAGCATTCAAAAGACATATGAGATGCAATGAAAAAAGGTTTTTACTTTGTATTAATGATGAGTAAAGAAAAATGTTTGTCCTATGCGTTGAGAGTTATTTTAATACAAAATGATACGGGGAGAAATATTTGAGAATATATTTTGAAGAGTTTCTTGAAGAGAAAATATCTTTAGTATTTAAAATAAATCCCCATATTGTTTGTGAATCGTGTGAAATAGAGATCATAGACTCAGAAGAGGAGGTAAAGAAAAAGTTCACGTACCTTGTAGAGAAAGATATTTCAAGACGATTGTTCCAAAAGACCAAGACCTAGACGAAGTAAGTTGAATTGATCGCGCTTCATTGGTTTGGTGAGTACTTCGGCTATGTTGTCTTCGAATGATACTTTCTCAATAGAAATATTTCCCTTTTTAAGATTATCTCTTAAGAAGTGATGATGGATTTTTATATGTTTGGTACGAGAATATAACACCGGATTTTTGCTAAGATCTATAGCGCCTTTGTTGTCGCATAGTATGGCAATGACTAAGATGGATATCGTAGTCAACTAACGCTTGTTCATCCATAGTGCTTGTTAGCATGCTCTGTCGGCGGAGACATATTCGGCTTCGATTGTTGAGATAGCTAATGTTGTTTGCGTCTTTGAGAACCAAGATGTTAAGCAACACCCATAAAGGTACAAACACCACTTGTACTTTTCGGTCAACATAATCACCGCATGGTCGAATCGCATATACAATAGTTTCTACCCTCGTCCCTTAGGATACCATAATCCTAATTTAGTTGTACCCTTAATATATCTAAATATTCTTTGACGGCTTCTAGGTGTGAAGTTTTAGGGTTTTCTTGAAACCTAGCACAAAGACATACACTAAACATGATATCCGACCGACTATCCGTGAGGTAGAGAAGACTACCAATCATGCCACGGTATTTGGTGTTATCAACAGATTCATCGTCTTCAACTTTCGTGAGTTTGGTATCATAATACATTGGTGTTCTTATTGGTTTTGACTCATCTAATCCGAATTTCTTTAACATTTCTTTTATGTATTTGGATTGATTGAAGAAGATACCATCTTCTAGTTGTTTGATTTGTAGACCAAGAAAGAAACTAAATTCTCCCATCATACTCATTTCAAACTCATCATGCATGATTCTTGAGAAATCATCACACATGTCTTGACAAGTTGATCCGAATATAATATCGTCCATGTATATTTGAACAATAATAATTTGTGACTCCTTTTTCTTTGGAAAAAGTGTGTTGTCAACTAACCCCATGGTATATTTGTTTTTATTTAAAAACGCTATGAATCTATCATACCAAGCTTTTGGGGCTTGTTTAAGACCATAGAGAGCTTTCTTTAGTTTGTACACGTGTTGAAATACATAAACTTCTTTATTTATAAAGCCATTTAGAAAAGCACTTTTAACATTCATTTGAAAGAGTTTAAGATCATGAGCACAATCATAGACAAGAAGGATTCCTATAGACTCTAATCTAGCTATGAGAGCATAGGTCTCATCAAAGTCTTTGCCTTCTTGTTGGTTATATCCTTGAGCAACAAGTCTAGCTTTATTTCTAGACACGACACCGTTTACATCTAATTTGTTTTATATACCTATTTTGTTCCAATTATTGTTTGATTTTTAGGTGGAGGGACAAGTGTCCAAACATTGTTAGAAACAAATTGATTTAATTCCTCTTGCATATCCATAACCTAACTTTCATCTTTTATAGCTTCTTGAGTTTTTAGGCTCTATAGTTGACACGAAACAAAAGAGACTACTTTGGTTTTGGACTTGAGACCTTAGAGTTCTTTCATTTAATTTTACTATGACCTTTTCTACGGGATGATCTTTAGACTCTTTAACATTGATGATTTCATTGTTTAAAGGTTCATCTTCCTTGTTTATATTTTCTTTTATTTCTAAGACTTCACTTTCGATTAACTCGTGATCGACAAGAGGTAAAGACGTTTTAGGTGGACTCTCGTCAAATTTGAAATTTAAGGTTTCTTTAACTTTCATGGTTTCTTTATTTAGTATTACGTATGCTTTACTATTTGGAGAATATCCTAAGAGAATACCTTCAGTTGATTTTGGATCGAATTTAGTTAAATAGTGCTTTGTGTTAAGTACAAAACGTTTATTACTAAAGACTCGAAAGTGTTCTAACGAAGGCTTTTTGCCTCGTAACAACTCGTATGGAGTTTTTCCTAAGAATGGTCTAATTAAGACTCGATTTAGTATATAAGTTTATGTTGACGACATTGCACCAAAATTTTGAGGAATAGATTGCTCATTAATCATGGTGCGACTCATTTCTTGTAGGGTTCTATTTTTTATTTCAACTACCTCATTTGATTATTGAGTGCGAGGAGCCGAGAAATTGTAGGTAATACCATTAGCATCACAAAAGACTCCGAATTGCACTTCATTTTCAAATTCCCGACCATGATCCGTTCGGATCGACACAATAGGACTTTCTAGTTGTCTTTGGATTTTTCTACTTAAGATTTCAAAGTAATCAAACGTTTCAGTTTTATTCTTTAAAAAATAGTCCATGCGTACCTTGAGTAATCATCCACTATAACTAAAGTATATAAGTTACCTCCGTAACTTTGGATAGCGGATGAACCAAATAAATCCATATGTAGTAATTCTAGACACTTTGTTGTAGAAATCATATTTTTAGCTTTATGACTAGCATGGAATTGTTTTCCGATATTACAAGCATCACAAAAATGATGTTCGTATTTTAGTTTAGGTAGGTTTCTTACCAGTTCTTTGGATGATAGCGATTGAAGAAGTCGCATATTGGTGTTACCCAATCTTCGAAGCCATAAGGTCGAAGTATAATCCATAGAGGTAAGACAAAGTTTGTCTTTTGGTTCATTTCCGATTTTAATAACGTAGACCCATGTTTTCTAATACCTCTTCCTATAGTAACACCATTTTTCAAGATTTTACTATCGATTTCGCTAAAGAGTACGTTGCACTTTTTTATCACATATTTGACATATACTTAGTAGATTAAAGTTTAGGTTTTCTACGTGACATACGTCATTAATGGTCAAAGATTTATGAGAGATTGTACCTTTTCTGATGATTTTGCTTCTACTATTGCCGAACACCACATTTCCTCCATTGTGGAGAACAATGCTTTATTACCGGTCATATGCCTTGTGCACCCGCTATCCTTAATCCATTCGTACGGATCCAAGTCAACCTTTAGGCACACCTAAAAAAACAAATAACTCAAAAGTTTGGTCCCCATTTGTTCATTGGTCCATTGGTGTTATACATTTCATTCATATAAGACATATACGAAAATGGTGAAAAGGCATTTCAAGGTACATAGATTTGAAATGGAAAACTATTTTGTGTGTTAGTATTCAAGCCTATTTGATGGTGGTTACTTCTAGGATAAACATTGTTTGGTCTTTTTATAGTTGTGTTAGGTTTAGAGAATGATGGGATTTTGTTTTTCATTAAACCTTGACCTTGTTTTAAGAAGGGTGGTTGTTTGACATTCATAACAGTATCATGGGTTGGTTTCTTTTTGTTAACGACAACAAATTCGGTTCTAGAGGAGATGGTTGCGTTATTTTTACTATTTACTGTTACAGGTGCCCGGATCCCTACTTTTATACTAGCCGGATCCCTTTTCAAGGGATCCGTCGGATCCGGCACTACAGTGGTTACTTTTTCATTTGCTTTAACGAATTGTGTTTCCTTAACTTCGCTAGTTGACACAATATGTTCCTGAATACCTAGACCCTTTGATTATTACCCGTTTTAACACTATCAAGTAATTTATCAAGGTAATTAGTACTTAGTCTAGCAATTTTAGAATTAAGGTGATCAACTAAAGTTTGAAGTTCTACACAAAGCTTACATTCATCACTTACTTCCTTTCCCTTTTCTAGTCTCTTTAATTTATCCTTTGGTTCAAAAACTTCTTTTTTTAAAAGTTCATTTTTGTTTTTCAAAATTTTGTTTTTGTTAATTACCTTGAGACTAATTTTGCAAAGCTTTTTATATTCTAGATGTAAGGATTCATCATCTAGAGATGAACTACTATTAATATAGAGAGTCGGAACATACCTCATTAGAGTCCTTGGCCATAAGACAAATTTCTTCCTTCTCTTCCTCAATCATTCTCCATGAACCGCTCACGAACGCCTTTTGTTCGTCTTGTTTGGGACACTCACTAATAAAGTGATTTGAATCCCCGCATTTAAAACATTTGCGTTCATCCTTCACTTTCTTGTCGTCTTTGCTTTTCCGCAAACCTTTCTTGTCATCATAGGGTTGCTTGACATATCTTCCTTTTCTTCGAAAGAATTTCTTGAAGTCTCGTACCACCATTGCATACTCCTCGTCTTCACTTTGCGAGGATAAGGTTTCTTCATCACTCGAGACTTTCTTGGCTTTTAAAGTGAGAGACTTATGTTTCTCTTTCTTTTCCTTCGATACCTCGGAGTCTTTGGTGAACATGAGCTCATAGACTTTTAGGTTGCCTATGAGTTCATCGAGAGTGAGGGTTGACAAGTCTTTGGATTCTTCAATGGCCGTCACCTTCGGTCTCCACTTTGATGGAAGCGCCCTTAGAAATCTCCTGGCATGATTACGACTAGAAAAAGACTCATCAAGTGCTTGTAATAAAGTAATAATAGTATTAAAACTAGCAAATGCATTATCAATATTATCCTCATCCAATATAAAAAATTATTCATATTGTTGAACAAATAAATCAATTTTGTTATTTTTTACTTGTTGATTTTCTTGGTGTGTTACAGCCAAAGAGTTCCAAATTTCTTTAGCGGTTTTATGCATATCATATTCTTTCAAATTCCTTTTTGGGTAAAGCATTATATAAAACCATTTTTGCCTCGCTATTTTTGAAAAGTTTTTTCTTTTGGTCGTCAGTGAGACGATCATGAGAAATATTTTCTTCATTGCCGGTTTTATAATCTTTTACAGCTGCTTGAAAATCACCTTCAACAATAATATACCAAAGATCAATATCTTTAGATTTCACATAAGTTTCAAATCTATTATTCCAATAAATGAAACTATTAGTTTCAAGTAGTGGAGGTCGTTGCATAAATTGCCCTTCTCTATAGTTTTCAAAACTCATTTTGATCGAAAAGTTTTAAAATACAATATACTTTAAAACTTTTGAAAACTTTACTCTTGATGCCTATTGTGGAAAACTAGAAGGGGGTTGAATAGTTTTACCGATTTTGATTTAAGTTTCAAAGATTTAGATTCAATCTTATGTGAATTGTATGGATGGATAAATAGTACAAAGCAATAAATAAAGTAACTAAAGAATGCAAGTAAAGTAAATGATAGAAAGTAGCGACACAAGTGATTTATAGTTGTTCTGCCACAAGGAAACCTTCCTTGCCCTACTCCACTCCCCGAGTACCCCACTCGAGAGTTCAAGCACTATGTCAACAAGCTCCTTCAACTTGGCGGAGAGCCTCACAACATCGCTTACACTTTTTCCCAGACAAAGCTAAATACCGAGTTCTTCCACGAGGTAAACTAAACCTTTACACAACTATTACACAACAACTATGTGAAATATGAATTACAATATATGCTACTGAAATCTTGTGGATGGACAAATCAAACAAGGACCCTTTGCTTGAATGACTTATAGAATAGCGTGATCTCGACTTCGTGAAGGACCTTAAAGAGAATCACAACAAAAGATAGAAGAACTACTAGAATGATCAAATGATCGGGTTAAGAGAGTGAGATAAATATGAGAGAGTTGTAGAAGAAGGGTGAAAACAATGAAGAAATGGCTCACTATTTAAAGGCAAAAAGCCTTCGTCCCCCGGTTTGGCAGATCCTCACCCAAGGATCCGGCGGGTAATTCGAGGATCCACTATCCGGGTCGATTAGTCGTGAATTTTGGGTTGCAAACCTGGTTATGGGTTATGAGCCATGGGTCATGGACTTTGGGTTATGGGTACCCAATAAGATACAATGTATCTAAACAATGGGTCATGGGTCTTAAGTCATGGGTCATGGGTCACGGACATTGGGTCATGGGTCATGAATAATACCCAACATGATTTCATGCATGATGTCATGCAATGGATCATAGATTATGGATTAGCTCCATGAGTATGGGTCATGGGTCTTAGATATTACCCAACCTATTACATATTTTATTACAACATATTTATTATTACAACATTTATGTAAATGGCCAAATGTATATACTTTGTAAAACAACATGTATTCTTATAATTTTACTTATGATAACTCTATTTGTTATCAACAAAACATAACGAGATCGCTAAATATAAACAAACGGTTTTACGGTTTATTTGTATTAACACATTGCAATATATCTAATATTCTACTTTTAGGGTACTTAACCATATAATTTTTTCTTTTATCATCCATTTAGATTCGTTTATCATATGAAAAATTATATAGAAATATAAAACTACAACCATTATACAAAAAGTATATACATTTTCATAGGATCTTACGATCCCGATCCGGTCCTACGATTACGATCTTGCAAAACCGAAAACGATCCTATATAGGATCCCGATCCTGACAACCTTGGCCCAGCTCTCTGAAGTTACACTCTGCACCCATCAACTTTGAACACGAGATCAACTCTAATGCAAGTGTTTGAATATTTACTTCCAGTCCCTGTTCTATTATAAAACCTGCGTCACCAAACCAAACTACAAGAAAACAAATTTTGCATAATGTCAGAAGACCCATGAACTCAGTGTCGAAACTTGAACATTTATTTTAGAGTGGCCGAATTTTTTGAAGTTTATAATGAACTTCTTTGTAACTAAAAATTGTTCACATGATCACAATTATAGAAAGATAAACCCGTAAATAATAATACGAACAAAAGACAATCGTATTAAGCTCAAGTCTCAAATTTCTAAAACAAAATCTGAACTCATAACACATAATGGTAATCTTAATATCAAATATCAAGCATGAAAAATTCATGTATATAAAGAACTAGGCAATCTACCGTGCAAAGAATGAGATTTTATAACGACGGATCGTTTAGTGATAAAAAAAATTTATGGGTTATAAACGAAAAATAATAAAATTATGATGATTTGAGGATTAAACATAATGTTTTAAAAGCCGGGTCTACCCAGGTGTTCAACTGGTTGAACCGTTCCGCCGAAAAATGGGTCTATTTAAACCGGTCAACTCGACGGGTTGGGTTGAACACGGTGAAATTAAACCGGTCAACCCGTCGGGTTTGAAGCGTCCAGGTCAACCCGGTTTTTATGTGTATTAATAGTTCCTTTTGAAATATATGTTTTCAACATTTCTATTTTAGTTCCAACTTTTACTTTTTGTTTTTCCTTTATATATAGTATCGCGGTTTAGGAGAAATAAATCTCGATGAAGCTCGATTTACGACTTTGTATCGGTTTCAACGGATACTCTACGGTTCGTTTCTGATGGCTTTTATTGGTTAGTCGAGCAGTGGCGACATTGTGTTCCTGGTCGAAGCCGTTGGTCCGGTCCGGTTTTCAAAACTATATGTACCATCAACTTGTTAGCTTGTTTAAATTGTATATTGTGAAAATTTTATTGTATTTTTTAGTATGAAGTGTTTTAATTGTTTGTATTTAATTTGGTAGATATGCTTTTAGTTGGTTGTACAATATGAATAATTCACTATCACTGTACTTTTAAGTAATGAGATATTTTAATAAGAGTATTAATTACACTATACATTTCTCTCACCTTTGACTATTTTTCAACATTCAAAAATTAACATTTCACTTTGACCATACACCTTTTATAAATAGTATAGATAAGAAGCAAACTTTTCAAACAAGATTACACACATCAGTTAAGAAGTTTTTGCTAAGGATTCGTTTGGTAGAACCGAATGAAATGTCAACTGAATGAATAAACGATGTAATGGAATGAAGAGTGTAATGTAATGATTCATTGTAGTTATTAATCATGTTTGGTTTGTATGATAAGAGGTAATGGAATCAATAATAAAAAGACTAAAATGCCCATTAATGATAGAAAGTTTATTTAATGTGGTTAATTAATGATCGAGTTTTATTTAATTTTGATTCCATTATAAGATGTAATGAAAAAATGAAGAAAAAAAAATAGGGGACCCGGTTTTGGTGTAACGAGTCATTACTTGTAATGAATCATTACATTTTATAAATGTAAACAAACAACGTTTATTCATTACATCGTAATAATCTTTTTTCCATTACTGCTTTCATTACGACATACCAAACACTACGTAATAGTATAAGAAAAGTTTACGGTTTAGACAGTTTTATTTCGTGAATCAAATGGGCTGAGATTATATCTAAAACATAAATAATCTTATCATTTATTTAATTGGAGATATTGGTTTGCATTGTCAAATTAGTTACCCTTAAAACTTAAAATATTTATACTAGTTTTCACAACTTTTGGAGGAGCCGAGACCTCCCATGCCCCTTAATTATTCCGGCCATGCATGAACTTGTTTAGAGATCAGCTTATACTTTTTATTAAATACTTACAAAAAGTTCTAAATTGTAAACCACAATATATATTTACCTAGCTGAATAGTGTTGTATATGAACATGTCTGAATGGTCTCTATCAACTTTAATTATATATGTTGGAATTGTACAATACCCGTGGGGTTCTTAGAAAAAGAAATGATTTCATAGTTCAAAGTTAAACACACTTGGGTAGTTTTGAGAATGATTTTACAATCCTTTTTGGTGTAAACGTGCTAATTCTTCATACGGATTTGTGTGAGCATGTGATATTTACTTTCTCAACTAAATTAAAATAAGCCAAACGCAAACCAAATGTGATTGATAGGTGACATCATTAACTTCCTTAACTATCACGACGCATTTAGGCATACGATATAAATCACCAAAGTTGGCCGAGGCGTTGCACTTGAAACTTGGATTAATCATAAGAACCACATTTGATTAATAAACATGACATTCGTCAAGACACACCCCTTCATCTCCCCGACCCCGAAACAGGTATGGGCCTACAAATTTGTTCTAGGGCCACTATACAGAAGAAGGCGTCGGGTGTAAACTTTTAAAAGGTTTCTCATTATACATGAATTTGCCTACAACGTGTTGATAATACGTGTGCGTGTTGAAGGGTCACCGACCAGAAAAGAATGAATTCTCAGCTTGAACTTTTCTCACTTTGGTTTTATCTCGCATGCTGCGTCTTACTGCTTCTTGAACTTGTCGATCATGGTCTTTCAACATTTGATCCATTTTCCCGGATGGAGCTTGTAGTGGGCCTGAATAGTGAATCTTACTTGCCTTCGACCCATATCCGAGCTGAGCATAAACAAGGTTATAATGGTCATTTTTCGCAATCTGAAATGGAGAATAGGAAAGAATTGTAACAAAACTTACGGAAACTGGATCTTTATTGCTTGTCCTTCCATCTTCGTCACGTTGTCCACCTCCATTTGAAGATGCCTCTTTAAACGATCCTGGGAACCGGCTAATAAGTCTTGGAAGTTGTTGTGAAGTTCCAGTTTTGTCCCTTCGATCTTCGTATAGCATACTTTTTCTTGCAGCTACTAAACCAGACATATCAGGACCGTTGGACTCGGTCTTTTTTCCAGCTTTTGTCCAGGCGGCGCGTTGAACCAATGGTCCAGAATGTGAAGCTCTTTTGTGAAGATTGTTGGCTTGATCGTGCTCCATAGCTTGAGAAGGTCTTGGTGGATCAATTGGAAACCCTGAAGCCGATTCTTCCTGTTGAGGGTTGAATTTTTCACTACGGGAGTAGGATTGACCTTGTCTTTTCTGCAATCACATACCCAAGATTCAAAAGTCAACAAAAAGGCAAAAGTCAAACAAATGTCAAAATTTTAAATTAAACTTAACTAGCCATTTACGAAATGTTAATCACTGTAGATGAACAGTGACTGAACATTTGGTAAATGTCAAAAACACCTCTCAAACTTTGCTGATGTTACAAAATATACCATATATTCAATAACATTTATATTTTAACCCTCATAATATTAAAAAAACTCCCTTTTAACTTTAATAATAACTCAAAATAGCCCCTAAGCTCATTCGATTTTAACATTCATTATATTTCAAAACTCCCCTTTAAGTTTACTAATACTACAAAGAGTCCTTAAACACATTAAAGTTTATATTATATACATTCTCCTTAGGTTTACTAATATAACAAATTAGCCCCTAAAAGTCTATATTTTACTCCTTAGGTTAACTTTTCTTATTGAAAAGCATATTATTGTTAAACTAAATTGTGTATCTAATGAATATTTTGCACTTGCTGTAACGCTGTAGGCAAAAATATCTCGTTAGATATAATTTTAGATATTCAGCTAATAATCAAATATTCAGTCTAAAAACTTACATGCAAAGAGGATGCGAGTTCAGCATTAGCTTCGGGTGCAGGAACGGCTCGAGACTCCCTTGTGGCTTTTCTTTCAGGATTAGGTCGGTGAACCTTACCTCCAGCAGTAGCTTGTCTTTATTATAAAAGTAAATATTTAAAATCATTAGCATGACCAAGTTCTTAGTGGGTAAAATATGATGTAAGAAAGTTAGTACCTCCGAGCTTCTTCATCCCGTAATTTAGCATCAAACTCCTTACTGGGAGGATACTTGGGCAAGCTTGAAGGATCACAAGGGAACGGTTTTGTAGTAAAAAACTGTCAGAGAAGTAAAGAAATGTTGTGTTACATGATAGTGTTTCAAGAAAGGTGCCTTTTGAATATGATTATGCCATTTTAAATAACCAAAATTCAGCTATAATAAAATCAGATCAATAGGTAGTCATAGATTTAGTTTGTTTTCCGAAATATGCACAAATCTTCTAAGGCTGGGACGCAAATTTTGATTATTTAGAAAATTATAAACTACAATGATCAACGAAGATACTCCTTGTGAGATGGACTGACACTCATGTGAAAATAGAAGATACTCCTTGTGAGATGGACTAACATTGTAGAAATTAGGTTAAAATTGGTAACAAGTCCTTTTTACTTTAGATTCGAATCTTTGATACTCCATTTCGCTCCCCAGCTAATAATATGAAACTCAATATCAAAACTTGTTTGTTGGATCTAGATAATTAAAAGCACTATATGTCTATACAAACATTAGAAAGCTAATTAAATGATAGAGCGAAATGCACACCTCACTCTTCAAGGCCGAAGCTGCTGACCCACGATCAGCAGGATCTATAGAAAGAAGAGTCTCCATAAGAGCTAATGCAGGTGCAGGAAATTCCTTGAATGTATCTGCAACTACCCGTTTGTATGGTTGTTGAGGCTTAAAAATGGTGGCGTGAGGCAATTTCGATTTTCTCCAATAATCTTCAGATGGAGAACCACAAAGCTTGAAAATTTTGTGCAACTGTTCCACCTAGAATCCACAAACCCAACAGTTTTGGTTACATTGTTTGAAAAAAATAACCCAAAAGGAGTAATAATTAGACTGTTGTTCAAACACCAACGTACTTTCACATTTGTCCTGTTTTATTCATTGTGCTTTATTGTACTGTATCTTAGTCATTAAAAGACAGATTTCTGTCCCGTTTGGGTCACTTAGTAACGGAAGAAAAAACCCTTGAAAATCCGGCTTTCAAATATGATTGTTTGGTTAAGTTTATGTATAACGAAGTTAAATTTATATAACTAAGTAAAAGATGGTGTTTTGAAAATGATCTATTCAGGACATAAAACCATCTTTAATGACTCGGATGTACTACATAAAATTTACAATGACTAATATAGGGAACCTATAAAAAAGTATCTTTGGAATTTGTGCAAATAACCCTAATAATCAATAAGAGTTACCTCTGTTCTACCGGGCATTATAGGCTTGCCAGCATATAACTCAGCAACTATGCAACCAGTACTCCATAAATCAACAGCAGTGCCATAATAAGTAGCACCGAGTAAAAGTTCAGGCGGTCTATACCACAAAGTCACTACACGACTGGTCAATGGTTGACTTTGTTGAGGGTCAAAAAAACTTGCTAGTCCAAAATCTGCTATCTTTAAAATTCCATTATTATCGACTAAAAGGTTTGAACCTTTTATGTCACGATGAAGAATACCATGACTGTGACAATGATCAAGTCCATTTAAGAGTTGCCGTATATAGCATTTAACCTACAAAAATAATACAATTTATAAATGATTTGGAAGAGTATATTTTGTGTTTATAAATACTTGGAATTTGCAAGTAGTACCTGTGATTCTGTGAACTTAAGACTAGGGTGTGAAGCTAGTCCGGCTAGATCATGTTCCATGTACTCAAAAACAAGGTACAAACTGCATGACATTCGAGAAGTCACGAGACCTTCTAACTTTATAACATTTGGATGATTAAGTTTATGAGAATGTGAATTTCATGAGCCATAAACCGGACACTCTCGGCTCCAGATTGTCAAACCTTACTTTCTTTAAAGCAACAATCTTTCCTTGATCAAGATCACGTGCCCTATAAACATTACTATATGTACCTTGTCCAATCTGAAGGAAAAGATCGAAAACAAGAAAACCAACATCAACTAATGATATATGTTATAAAGGTATCATAATCCAACAGCCACTCTTCACTATTCGTTTCAGGGGGTGTTTGAATGTCTTTCAGTTTGTGGTTGGCATTCGTTTTACTAGTTTTTATATACTTATTGTGTTTTGAAGACACAGACTGCCAGCTGTGTTTGGGTATTCTGAAAGGATGTTTTGGAATGCGTTTGCAAAATAGATTACAAATTCACATAACAGCGTTTTAAAAAAGCAGGTCTCAACATGCTTTTTTATTTATTATTTATTTTATTTTTATTTATTTTATTTATAATTGTGTTATCTCCCTAAAAGATAATCACCACTTTACAGTTTACAAATGGTTGCCAAACACCAGTTTCTGATTGTTTCTGTTTTGTAACCAACTAACCATAACAATAATATAATCTCCCCCAAACACAATCCCAAACGCCCTTAAAAGGATTTTAATTATCCCATTATTTCAAATAATCAGTTTTGGAGTAACCCAACAAATTTTTTCCAATTATATGATTATTTTGTGGATCATTCTATTTGTAAATCCTTTAACAATCAGAATTTTCCAAACACTCAAAACACCTATTATATTTGATAAAACGACTTCAAACAACAAAAGCACATCCAAAAGCTAAATTACAGTCCGTTTTGGTATGGTTGATTAGCTGACTCTGATTATTCAATAACACATAATCACATTTAAAATGCAATGCCAAATAAATTTTCAGCGAAACTAATTATGGGTTGATTATTTGGGGGTGAAATACTTATATTTAGAAGGTAAAATGCGGTTCGAAGAAAACCCGTTCTTGAGATAAATGAATGTCATCTTCTAACAATTTCTTAAGCACCTGATTATCTTATATAAACTCGTCAAAATAATTCGTTTCAAAATGCACATCCAAACAACGGCTCAGTTCACCTCTAGGAAAAACGTTTGGGTATATAATATAAAGTGTAATCTAGAAACAACTAGTTTACCCATATAGTTCATTAGCACGAAAACTTGCATTGAAATGTCTGCTTCAACATTTCTTGAATATAAGAATGCATCATATTCATACATTTGGGAGATAAAAAAAATAAAGTTTGCAACAAAAAAAGGAAACCAACCTTGTCCAACTTTTCAAAAGAATCCACTCTTCTCGGCACCCATCCGTTAATAGCTTCACCAGCAACCGCTGCTAGCCATGGCGGCCAACCAGCAGCCACCTGCTCCCCTTCAGTTGCTCCAGGAACACTGCCTACGGAAGGATGGCGTGATGTGACAACCGAATCCCCTTTATCTCTTCTCTCCAAATTCTCTCCACGTAGCCTGACCAAGCCATTAACTTGCTTGTCATATTATAACTCCACTGCCATTATTATCAGATTGTGGTTTCAACCTGTATGCTTCTCTTCTCGATGATGCAACTCGAGGCAACCGCACTTCCGACAAAGCTTTTTCGCCATATCTGTCCCTTGGACTCTCTACTATCTTCAATAGCAGATGGCTTCCACAAACACAACCCATGATCTACCAAAATCACAATTCACTTCCAACAATCAACTTCTTTGCCCAATATCACTAAAAAATAAGAAAAAAGACAGTTATTTTCTTACAAAAATGTCAAGAAAAAGTCAATTAAAAATTCAATAAACACTGGATTTCCACATATTACAATAATCCCTAAATTAAGTAATAAAATTTTGCAGCCCAGAAACAAAATTTCTCAAACGGTCTCCTCAGTTTCTACTATGAACATATTTTGACCAAATTCAGGCCTTAGTAGCTCAAACTTTACTAAAAAAAGAGCATAAAAGGTTTTTTTTTTTTTAATGTTAAAACACAAAACAGCAAAACTGAAGAAGTTTAAGACATTGCAAATCAAGAAAATAGAACCCCAAATAACCCCACATTAAAAAACACAAAAAGATCATGTCTTCCACGATTAGTAATATAAAATTGCAACTAATAGTACATAAACCATAAATTTCACAAATTACTATCCCCAATGTTCAGTATGAGCAACTTCAGGCGTAATTAGCTCAAATATCACTAAAAACAACACATACAAATAAAACCATGTCTTTTTCTAAAGATTACAAAACAACAAAATTTGTAATTCAAGAAAATACAAATCATAAAATCTAAAATTTGCACAAATTAAAGAAAAACTTACCCAACTCATGAAAATCTAAAAAATTTCATAGCCTAGTGATCAAATAGAAAAGTTTATAAAATGAAAAATACCCAACTTATAAAAATGTAGCTTTTGAACTACCCACTAATTAAAAACCAAAATTTTATAAGAAAGAAAGAATAACCAACTTATAAAAATATTACCCACTAATCAAAAACCATAATTTTATTAAAATATAACATACCCAACTCATAAAAATGTGAACTTTTTATTACCCACTAATCAAAAACCAAAATTTTATAAAAATAAAACATACCCAACTCATAAAAATGTAATCTTTTTATTAACCACTAATCAAAAACCATAATTTTATAAAAAGAAAACACACCCAATTCATAAAAATGTAATCTTTTTATTACCTACTAATCAAAAACCATAATTTTGTAAAAATAAAACACACCCAACTCATAAAAATGTAATCTTTGTAATGCCCAATAATCAAAATATTAAAAAGATATAAACTTGAACCTGAAATTGAGTGTTTCATGAGTGCAGAATGATCTGGAGTTGATAAAAGTGGGAGATCTGATGTTGCAGGATCTTTAAAATGATGGATGGATAAAGGGTTCAATTCATGAAAAACAAAAATGGAAAATTGGAAAATAAATGAAAAATAAATATATACATTTTATTGTTTAGCATTTATATATTCTGACAGTTAGGGGCAGCTTTTAGAAGTCTGTTGTTGTGTTTTGAAGAGAGAGAGAGAGAGGGAGTAATGAAGAAACTGAGACATCCTTGCCACCACTCACAAGTCAAAACTTGGATTCATTCATTTTTATATATTTTTTTAAGCATAAGAATCTTAGTTATTATTGAAATGTCCAATGAAGTATCATTAAGCATAATTGATGATTTGATTATATTTATAGTAAAATGGTTGGTTTGTATGTAACGGTTGGTTGTATTAAATTACCAGATGATTATGAAAGATCATTTTTGTTTAATGCTTGTTGTATCATATTCTATCAACACTAGACAAACTAACATGTATAATGTAATTATAAACTTTCTCTAGGAAATATGTTATGTTTCTCCCTTTCAATAGTCTTTAAATTCAAGATCGACCGACATTTCCTAAATGACTCACTTAGTTATACTATATGAGCCTGAAATTGGTTGCAAACCCATTGAGCAAAAGACGTGGGGTATAAACACTAACAAGATTTATCTCGTCATACATGAATTTGGTTAAAGCAGAAGGTATCGTTGCATTTAACATGTTAAATGTCCATTTTTCGCCATCGTTGATGAGTCAATCATACCTTAGTCACTTACGCTATTTATGTACCAAAGAACCCCAAGCCATCTGACCTACCACGCCTTTTTTCTTTTTTTTTTTGTGATCAGTGGTGGTGGTATTTTTTTTTTTTTTTTTTTTTTTTTTTTGAGTGAGTGAATATTTTAGTGGAATTTTGTGGTGACCAACAACACGTTAATGGTGTGTTATGAAGAGCGTGTTTTAATTATTGGTGTGTTATTAGTAAGGGTGAAAAGCGAGTCAGTCGAGCTCGAGGCTCGAGCTCGACTCGCTTAAGTTTTAAAAGGCTCGAACTCGAGCTCCGCTCTTGATAAGTTATATAAGCTCGTGCTCGACTCGTTTATAAGATTTGGCCATGAAAACTAAAGCATTTGGTTTCGAGAGCTCATGCTCGTAATATATCTTTATTGGGCTCGTCAATAAGCTCGAGCTCTATTTCAGTATATATGTTTAATAATTAAAAGATTATAATGTCGTTTAGGCTCGCGAGCCCAAACGAGCTTTGTATGTAAAGCTCGGGCTCGAGCTCGATTAATAAACGAGCTACAATTTAGGCTCGAGCTCGTTTAGGCTCGGCTCGTTCGAGCTTTTTACCGATCCGATACCGGGTTTTTCACAGAATACCGATTACTAGGATAATTCTTAGCAACAAGCTGCCAAAAATAGACTTTTGGTATTTCTTGGAACTGATTATTCCACATTACAAAAGAACTATTAAATAAGACTACAAAATGTAAACTACCTAAAAGACAAACGAAGTGAAAGTTATTGCATCATTCACTGGGCCCACATCATTCCCTCCTGGTAGACAAAATTGTCCTCGAATTCACAAAGAAGATCATCATCGAAGAATCACCATAGTAAGGCAACAAGTGTTTCACATTAAACACATCCGAACATCGGATATGGCTCGGTAACTTCAAAGCAGTAAGCATTGGAGTTAATTTTGCCAACAATTTCCAATGGGCCAATTTTCTTAGCGGACAATTTATTATACTCACCAACCGAGAAACGATCCTTAGTTAAAAACACCCACACAAAGTCACCTACTTCAAAATCCACATGCCTCCGCTTTGATCAAGATCTTGCTTGTACTTTGAGTTAGCTCAAACCAAGTTGTCATGAATGACTTTATGAACTTCATGTAACCCTTCAACAAAATCCTGCACTTTCTTTGGAATAGAACCAGAAATAGGAAGAGACATTAAATCAAGAGGTCCACGTGGTTGAGCAGAATAAACCACTTGGAACGGACTAAACCCGGTGCTCCAATTAACAGCATGATTATGAGCAAACTCAGCTTGACATAACTTCTGATCCCATGCCTTCACATGATCACCTACTAAACACCTCAACAGATTACCAAGAGACCGGTTAACAACTTCAGTCTGCCCATCAGTTTGGGGATGATAAGCACTACTAAAATTGAGTTGAGTATTCACCATCTTCCACAAACCACGCTAAAATGACTTAGAAACCGAGTGTCACGATCGAAACAATAGATGAAGGCAAACCATGTAAATGATATGCGAAAGAAAAGTTGGGCCACATTAACTACATATGCTGTCTTCTGCAAGCAATAAAGTGTACCATCTTAGAAAACGATCAACAACAACAAATATTGAGTCATTACCTTTGAGTACGAGGTAACCCCAACACAAAATCCATGCGATATCAACCCATGGTCGCAAAGGAAGGTAAAGGCATATAGAGTCCCGCATTAGTAGTTGTACCCTTTGAAACTTGGCAAATATGACACCGCTTGACATAATATTCCACTTCTTTCCTCATAGTAGACCGTAAATAAAAGCTTGCACCAACCGTAAAGTGCGATCACGACCAACATGCCCCTCACCATGTAATTCCTTAATAATTTTCAGCGAAGGCTAGAATTAGGAATACATAGTTGATTCCTTTGAAAAGAAAACCATCATGTGAAGGAAATGCGGTTTTGGCGATTGCACACCCCGCAACAACAAAAAATATGGGTCAATGGTTAATCGCTCGCGAATGACATCGATCCGGTACATCAACTCTTATAGATACAAGCAGATTACTCCTCCGCTTAAGGCATCGACATCTGATTCGAAACACCGGTCTTGTGTTTGACCACAAAGTAAACTTCTCAAGAAATGCCAACCAACGCCCATGCTTATGCGACACCTTATCTTGAGTGCGAATATGCCTTAAAGAATCATGATCGATGAACAAAACAAACTCCTTATAAACGAGATAATGGTGTCAATGCTTTATAGCGAACAATAGCATAAAACTCAAGTCATAAGTAGTGTACCTACACTTTGGCTCTGTCAATTTCTCACTAAAGTAGGCAACAGTCGACCACCTTGACCGAGAACCCCGCTAATTGCAACCTTTGAGGCATCGTGTCACATTTCAAAACTTGAGAAAAGTCGCAATACCATAATTGGTGGTGTAGTAAGCTTATCTTTGATAATCGAAAGCGACCGCCTCCTCCGTCCACACAAATGATTTTCCTTCATGCAATCATCAATGGAGCCATAATGGAACTAAAATTTGGGATGAACCGCCTATAAAAAAAGCAAGCCCATGAAAACTACAAACTTTAGTGATGGTAGTTGGAGTTGGCCACCCCGAACAACTGCTACTTTAGACTCATCCACCTGATTCCAACACGTGAATAACATACCCCAAAAAGAACCTTAGGGGTCATGAACACACATTTCTTTGTTCTTTGATAGAAACTATCCTTAAGTAATGTCAAGACACGATTCACATGGATGAGAGGCTCACCGAAGAAGTACTATAAATGAGAATATCATCAAAATAAACAACCACAAACTTCCCAATAAAGGCTCGAGCAATTGGTTCATCACACGCATAAATGTACTAGGTGCGTTTGACAAACCAAAAGGCATCACCAACCATTCATACAACCCTTCACGAGTCTTGAAGGCGATCTTCCATTCATCACCGGGTCTAAGACGGATCCGGTAATACCCACTCTTCAAATCCAACCGTGAAAATAGTGGCACCACCGATCCGGTCAAGCAAATCATCAACCGAGGATAGAAACAGATTACAAGAATCTTGTTGATGGCTCGACTATCAACACACATACGCCATGTTCCATCCTTCTTCTGAGTCAATAGGTGAACAAAGACTGAGGATCATACTCTCTCGAACGTAACTCTTAGAAACAAGTTCCTCCACGCCGTCGTAATTCCTCATGCTCACCGGACTCGTCTCGTAATGTGGGCTGTTAGGCAATTGTGAACCGTGCTCTAAATCAATATGATGTTGGATGTCACGCAGGGGAAACCCGTCAGCAAATCATCGGGAAAACATCGAAAATTCCTTGAGTAAAGGAATCATAGCTTCGAATTTCGCTATCTTGACCACTTCCTTCCCTATTAGCACAAAAACTTCATCTCCCCGCTCCAACTCGTCCTCAAACTTGGAAAGAGTTAGTAAAGTACCAGTGGGCTTGTTAACTAGTTCTTTGGGCTTATTCAGCATCAATGTTATCTTCACACCATCAAATAGGAAACTATAAGTATTAGTTCGCCCATTATGATTTGTGTTGCGATCATACTCCCAAGGTCTACCCAGTAATAAGTGACAAGCCTCCATGGGCACCACATCACACCAAACATTATCTTTGTAGGTTGTCCCAACAGAAAATAGAACAAGGACACGCTTGGAAACAGTAACCTCACCACCTTTTTTAAGCCACTTGGTAACGCTACACGCGTCGCTCGGGGTCAAAGGAACTTCCTTTTCGTCGAGCAAGTTTTTCAACACCCTAGGCAGTGAACCTAATCGTTGTAGTGTAGTATTAGGGTAAGCCACGGGTATTGATATCGTTCTCTAGGGGAATAGGAATGCTAGTGAGAAGTTACTACGCTAAGGTTGGGGTTGAGGAAGATTATTTTTGTATTTTTTTATATTTTATGAAATGGAAAGGTACGAATCTCGGGGTTTGAATTTGGGGGGTTGGTATTGCTACCGATTACTCTACTTATCTAATTATCTAATCTAAGGTGTATGTAGTCTATGTCTAATTATTGTGTGCTCGTATGATAGTTTAAAGATGTGTTTACTTAGGTTTTACTACTCCTTAATTATCTCCTATTGGTGGTTGAATTGTCACGTCCTTATTCCTAGTTGCGTTGTGTGTCTAAGGTTGTAGGTATCGTTTCCCTAACTCTTTGAACTTACCAAAGGGTCTCGTCTACAAAACCCACTAGGGATAATAAACTCTTACTCTAAGGCACTCTTTGGATGGTTTAGCTTACAACTACTCAAGGAGTCATATTCTAAGGTTCACAAAGATTTAATCAAGCATTAAGTACACAACGAATGACCTATCGCATTACTAGATCATTAATCAACTAAGATAAGAAACAACCAATCAATATTCAATAATTAAGTTTCATATTCCTAAGCAAACACACAAGTAAATTAGCGGACATGGAGAACATGCAAGCATACACACAAATAATCAAAGACATAATTGTATTAATGAAGTAAAACACTTATCTTGGTGTAAGATAGGGTTTGGAATCCTAAAATCTTGTACAAGACAGCCTTGGTTCGGTTTAGGTTTTACTCCAAAAACTACACACCAAATCTTGAAAAATTGATTCTATATATAATATTACATATGCGCGGCGTCACCTTATGTTTTGTGACGCCGTCGTGTCGCCGTCATTAGGGTTTCGTCTTGGCCACGTTAGACTTGCGACGGCGTCACCTTATGCTTGTGACGCCGTCCTCTTGACTTCGGCGCCGTCACGGATTACATCTAGGCCGTGCGAGTTGCGACGACCTACTCTTTTATAACTTGCGTCGTCACTTGAAAATAGGAGTTTTGGCTTCGTCCCGTCACAAAATCCTCCGACGGCCATAATTAACACCGACGCCGTCACCTTATGTTTTCAGCACTTTGAGTGTCTCGATTCGACTTTGGCCATTTTCTTCAGATATTCGCGCCTTTTCGTCCAAATACGTGCCATTCCAAGCATTTTGCCTTCAAAAGACCTAAAAGTGAAAAGGAACGATATTAAGCAATAACGGATACAAAAGTGATCAAATAAGGGCTTAAACGACCCTCAAAAGGTACCTTTAAAACCTTATCAAATATCCCTACAATTGGTATTTGCTTGTCCTCAAGCAAAATGTGCTTTAGCCAATTAATTTATAAGTTAGGGGTCATGAAGCATTCGTTCAAAACGGTCCACAACACATATAAGCCCCGTAAAAGTCATAACAAGCACGGAAATCACATACTAGCACCTCACATGGGGTGTTTGGATACTCACATCTCTCTCAGGTGTATATGAAATATAACAAATTGGAAATGGAAGATAAACACTCATTAACCGGTCCTAGTACATAGATTACCATAGGCTTGAGAATAGATCAAACCTCCATCGCTTTGGCGTAAGCACCTAGGAAAGACTATCAAAGAGGTCTTTAAAGGGTTGTAATGTTAGGCTTACGGTAGGGAAACAAAGGGTTTGGTGGGATAGGCTATATAGTGGTGGCAAGTCAAAAATCTCTTATGTTACAAGCATACGAAGAATGGCGTTGCTAAGCCAAGACTCGACACTCTAAACTCTAGCTAACTGAAATAAACAAACATAAAATTAAAGGATAGATGTAGGATGGTAGCCCGTATGTTTTTGTTTTTGTTTTTGTTTTTTTTTCACTCTATTTTTTTTCTCTTTTTCTCTTTTTTTGGATTTTTTTTTTCATACACTTTTACTCTACCATCCTCTATGGTAACATCAAAATGATAGAAATTTATAGGCACATCCCTACACTTGAGTTTTTATTACTCTAACACTAATTTGACCCGAATTGAAGAGATCAAAACACTTGGGGTACATTATTACGCAAACAAAGGGAATTTGAATTTAACGTTCCCTTCCGTCATTTCATAAACTTTAACTTTTCCCATGAATCCCAATCGTCCCAAAGCGTATACAAAGGATATGACTCGACTTAGCAACTCATGCAAGCAACTAGATAATTGAACTAAGGGTTTAAGGTGATAACAATAATGCACTAAAAGTGAGTGCATACGGGGTAGGCTAAGGTGATTTGGGTGTATATTTGGGGTGGGGTGTAAACAATGCTCTTCATTGATATTTCGGAAAACCGAAACATCACGAGAACCGCGAAAAGGATAGGCTCGAGGGGTTAACTAGGGGTATCGTGTACTAAAAATGAGTACAACGCAAAGGGTGTGGGAAATTACTCAACCGATGTGGAAGAAGTAATTATATTACGGTATCAAACAAGGGTTATCCTAATGCCTCTTATCATTTAGTTAGTCCTAACTACACAAGTGTAGTCTTACTAGCGATCTCGGAATGCATCACAAAACAAGTTCTAGAATCTAATATACTACGGTTCACACTCTAAGCATTAAAGATGAATGCTTTTAATTCCTACTAATCTAAAGGCGATCCTCGCATTTTGGGTGGAATTTAGGTGGTAAAGGGTTTTGTGCTAGTCATGCAACTTCCTATCCGTGAGGCGCTTTTGTTAAGACTAATGGCCCACTCTTATATGTCATGAAAAATTTTAAATTTGGTGCCAAAATTACCCTAACCGACATTTTCTCATGGTTTATTACACAAATACAATTGGTCAAAGCAAATAATCAAGGATAAGCATAGTTTCAAAGTTCCGTTTTATTTTCCTTCCTACACTTAAACCGAACATTGTCCCCAATGTTCCCGAAATATCAAAGTTATGATAATTGGAAGGTAATTAAAAGCGAAGAAACTAGTACTCCCCGATTAGCTCGGTAGGATCCGTGTGAAGTAATGGTTAAATCCTTTCCAAGAAGAATTTATCGTGAAAAGCTCCTTCCAATCTTATGTAACTTCTTCTTGATAAATTAAACACGCACACTTGAAGAAACAAACGAAACCTTCGCGTAAAATCGGCGGTAATAATATATATAAGACTCGATTTAAACTAGGATATAATGCTTGTGGAATGGATGTTTCTGCAATTTACGGAAAATTAAGACACGAGAATTCGAAAATTTATAAGTAGCTCGTAAAAGCGAGAAAAAAAGGTAATCATTGTTTTACTCTTTCGGCCGTCAGTTGCGATCTTGACGTCAGTTATCGACAAAAAGCGGTCTGCGATTTTCCGGAAAATTTACATCTTTAGAATCGGAAAAATTTCGCAAAACATCCATTATGACTCGATACAAGCATTTGACTCGAACAAACACACAAATATATCTTTTAATGAATTGTTATTCTCATGTTTACGTTTCCTTGCGTGTGTAATCCTCCTACACTTATCCCTTATGTAAAATACCTTTATATGCAATTAAGGCGAGGTTAAAAACAAAATAAAGCATTTTTACAAAATTAAACATGAGAATAATCAATCAATAAAAGATATATGACACTAACAAGCAAACAATTAAGCATGGGTTGCCTCCCATAAGCGCTTTTCTTTATTTAAGAGTCTTGTAGCTAGACTCGTAGTCGTGCTCCTACGTGCCGATATAAGTAAGCCTATCCTCAATAATGTCATAAGGATCAAACTTATCATTCAAGTTCCTAATAGTACGTTCGGTTAGATATGCCTTTTCAAACTTCTCCATCGGGATCATAGATTGTTATCCTAATGTGCCACTCTCCATTACCGTCACTAGGCGGTCTATCCCAATCCCATTTGTGTTTAGATTTCTCAACTTTCCACTTATTCATGACAAGGTTGACGGCAAGCTTCCTAAGAACTCGGTCATCTTCCTAAATACTAAGGCGTCCTCGAGCGGGTTCACTTCCATGTCCCTAGCCATTTCTCTTTCTTGGAAAGTTGCTTTACTAGTGAAGGCTTCATCTAGGTAAAAAGGTCTTTGGGGCCTATGAGGTTCTTATCTATCCAAGGTCCATATCTAGAAGGCTCTATCCAACCTAATCTCATGTGGGATTTCCTCTTCTTTGTAATACGTATGCTTTTGACATCGTAAATTGACCTAGCACTCCCTCTCCTACCACTATCTTGGACATCTTACAATCGATGATGGCACTAGCGGTAGCTAAGAATCCTCTTCCTACTAGTAATGGGCATGTTGGGTCCTTATTCATGTCTAGCACATGAAAGTCGGCCAAAAGAGTCAACTCTCCTACGTGTACTACCATGTCTTTTATTATTCCTACCGGACGTGCAACACTACCGTCCGCTAGACCTAAGATGGTTTCGTTGGTTCTATTTTACCTAAGTTAAGGCTTCTATGGAGGGACAACGGAACAAGATTGATGCATGACCCTAAGTCGGCTAGGCGTCGAGAGGTTTGGAAGTTCCAAGCCTACGGAAGAGTGAATAGCCGGGATCGTCTAACTTCTTAGGTAAATTATTTCGCACAAAAGCGGACCCATGTTTTCCAAGCTTAAGTTCTAACTCATATTTTTCTTTTAAAGCATTATAATAAGGTGCATGAGCTAAGACCTCAAGAATCGGTTTTCTTGATGGAGTTCCTTGTACTCCTCCTCTAAACTAGGTTTGGATTCTTGGTTGTGGGTTTCTCAAGAGTAGGTTCCACCAATGGTGCAGGCCTTGGTACCTCATTTTGGATGGCTTGGAACCCTTTTGATAGCGTGTACCGAGTGAACCGTTGGGTGTGAGGGCATGGATGTGTGTTCTCCATGGTGAACAAGAACATGAAGTCGATGAAATCGAATTCACTTTTGGGTTCTTTATAGTATCACTTGGAAGTGCTCCAACTTCCCGTTCATTGAAGGCTTTTAAGGGCATCAAGCTTGTTTGTCATCTCGCTTTGTCTTTGCTTAAAATCGGCTTCAAGCTTAGTTAATCGAGTCTCTTGAGATGACGGAATCTAGATGCAATTGCCTCAAGATTAGTGGGGTTCCGGTGTTTAGAGAGTTGAACCTATTAGGTGGACTAGATGAGCTTTGGGGTGTGCTTAAGTTTTGGTTCCACTTAAGGTTAGGGTGATTTTTCCATGAGGGTTGTAAGAGTTTCCTAAGTTGTTTTGTTCGGGCTTGAAAGTGTACCACTTCTCTCCGCTCCGTCGGTACGCATGGAGGCGTAGTCCATAAAAGCTTGTTCGGGAAGTCTTGTGCAATCACGAGTGTCATGGGGACCACTACATAACTCACAAGGTAGAGTGATTTTATTCACTTGACGTGAGGACTTAGGATTTTCGTAGGAACTCATTAGGAAATTAACTTGATCTTCAAGTTCGATCATCCTACGATCGGAAGGTTGTGAGTCAATGGGAGGCAAGGAGATTGCCTTAACGGTTTTGGGCGACTCACGGGGTCATCCCAACTTTCGTTGTCATAGAGGGCAAGGTCCTCTATTATACCCCATGATTCTTCCGTGGTGAGATCACTAAGTTTTCCACCGGCCGCTTGGTCAATGGATCGCTTAGTGGGGAAGTTGACATGATCATAGAAAAGTTAGACTTGGAGCCAAAGATCAATGCCGTGATGAGGGACTTTATGAAGTAAGTCCTTGAATCGAGTCCATGCTTCGTAGAGAGATTCACCTTGACGTTGTTGGAACATCAAGATGTCATTCCTAAGCTTAGTGGTTCTCCCCGGTGGGAAAAATTGAGCAAGGAAGCGAGAGGTAAGATCATTCCAACTTGAGATGGAGCCGGCGGGAAGTCGCTCAAGCCAATTACTAGCTTGGTCCCGTAGAGAGAATTGGAAGAGCAGCGCGTGGTCTCCCGAGTAGTAGCATCAAGGTCGATGGAATTGACAATTTTGAGAAATCCTCGGATGATGATTTGGATCTTGAACGAAGTCCGTAGAATGCACATCCGTTTTGCACCAACCGGATGGTGTCGGATCGCAGGCCGTAGTTTGGGCTTGGTCGGGAAGCTCAATGGTGTTCCTATAGCCTAAGTGGCTTGGTCTCGAGTATTCACCAAGAGTACGGGCTCTTGGCGGGTCAATTGGTGGTGGGTTGATGAATGGTGGGTGGTTATCACCTTCCATGATGAAAACCGATGGGATTACGAACAAAGGTCACGAAGAAGGGGATAGACTAAGAAAGCTAAAATGAGAATAAAGTTTACTTGATATGAATCAAGTAAAGAAACCTAAGCGAGGTGGACTACTAACTAGCTATTCTATTCCCGACAGCGCCAAAACTTGATAACGCTACAGCGTCGTTCGGGGTCAAAGGAACTTCCTTTTCGTCGAGCAAGTTTTCAACACCCTAGGCGATGAACCTAATCGTTGTAGTGTAGTATTAGGGTAAGCCACGGGTATTGATATCGTTCTCAGGGAATAGGAATGCTAGTGAGAAGTTACTACGCTAAGGTTGGGGTTGAGGAAGATTGTTTTGTATTTTTTTTATATTTTTATGAAATGGAAAGGTACGAATCTCGGGGTTTGAATTTGGGGGGTTGGTATTGCTACCGATTACTCTACTTATCTAATCTAAGGTGTATGTAGTCTATGTCTAATTATTGTGTGCTCGTATGATAGTTTAAAGATGTGTTTACTTAGGTTTTACTACTCCTTAATTATATCCTATTGTTGGTTGAATTGTCACGTCCTTATTCCTAGTTGCGTTGTGTGTCTAAGGTTGTAGGGTATGCGTTTCTCCCTAACTCGTTGAACTTACCAAAGGTTCTCGTCTACAAAACCCACTAGGGATAATAAACTCTTACTCTAAGGCACTCTTTGGATGGTTTAGCTTACAACTACTCAAGGAGTCATATTCTAAGGTTCACAAAGATTTAATCAAGCATTAAGTACACAATGAATGACCTATCGCATTACTAGATCATTAATCAACTAAGATAAGAAACAACCAATCAATATTCAATAATTAAGTTTCATATTCCTAAGCAAACACACAAGTAAATTAGCGGACATGGAGAACATGCAAGCATACACACAAATAATCAAAGACATAATTGTATTAATGAAGTAAAACATTTATCTTGGTGTAAGATAAGGTTTGGAACCCTAAAATCTTGTACAAGATGACCTTGGTTGGTTTAGGTTTTACTCCAAAAAACTACACACCAAATCTTGAAAAATTCGGATTCTATATATAATATTACATATGCGACGGCGTCACCTTATGTTTTGTGGCGCCGTCGTGTCGCCGTCATTAGGGTTTCGTCTTGGCCACGTTAGACTTGCGACGGCGTCACCTTATGCTTGTGACGTCGTCCTCTTGACCGGCGCCGTCGGATTACATCTAGGCCGCCCGAGTTGCGACGGCCTACTCTTTTATAACTTGACGTCGTCACTTGAAAATAGGAGTTTTGGCTTACGTCCCGTCACAAAATCCTCCGACGGCGTCGCATTAACACTAACGCCGTCACCTTATGTTTTCGTGACTTTGAGTGTCTCGATTCGACTTTGGCCATTTTCTTCGTATATTCGCGCCTTTTCATCCAATTACGTGCCATTCCAGCATTTTGCCTTCAAGAGACCTAAAAGTGAAAATGAGCGATATTAAGCAATAACGGATACAAAAGTGATCAAATAAGGGCTTAAACGACCCTCAAAAGGTACCTTTAAAACCTTATCACCATCTGTAACTTGTAAGGTTTGGAGCAGGTCTCGTCTTGATCCCAACTTCCGAACTACCTCTTGAGATATCAAATTATCAAAACTACGGATCAACCACAAAGGTGCACACCTTACGAGATAGTACAGGTCGAGTGAAAGATGTTGTGCTGAGTCAATCATCACCAACGACTTTTGGTGTTAAGCAAGCGCCTACCACCAAAGCTACCCCACATCTCCATTCACAACTTCCTCTTCATACTCAACATCTTCATCAAATATTGGGGCTTCTTCATAACCCTCATTAGCCATGTCATCAACTTCCCAGTATACATATTGCCATCGGGATCAACAAATAGGTGCCTTTTCCCGCCTTCTTACATTTTATTGTCGGTGACCGGGTTCACCAGTTAAAACACTTCAAGCTACTACTTCCAACCCTTTAGAAACCGGTCCAATATTGCTACCACCTGTCTCGCTCGATTGAATAAAACATGATGTTACGTTACGAACGAGAACTACCTCTGTTATAGCAGAATAAGAGGAACCTCCCACACGTCGGTTACATTTTCAAAAGATAATGCACGTTGATATGCATTTGAAAGTGTCACCGGATCAAACATGTTAAAAGAATCCATGATCCGGACTCTTAAACCACCAATGTAACGGAGACTAGTTGTTCATCGATCTCTTGAATATCATTCCTTGCAATTAATTGGTAAAATTCGGTTGTGTAATCTTCAATGATTTGGCCCCATTTGATTATGTAACTTGTTGGTACATCAACCGGTGGTACATCAACCGTTGATAATTATGAGGAATAAAGTTGGCTCTCATGCACTTTTTCATCTTCCTCCAAGTCGTGACTCTTGGCTTTCCAACTCTCTCCGTGTCGGTTTCAATTGTTGCCACCATGCGGATGCCCTACCACGTAGCTCGGTAGCGATCGGTGAAACCTTCTTGTTTTCGGGAATCTCTTTGAATTCAAACACTTTTCGACCGCAACAAGCCAATCAATGAACCCCTCGGGATTCAAAGTATCCTCAAAAAGCCAATCCAGATTCCCAACGCCTATTATCATCCCTTTCATTTTGCCTTGGTCGCCTTTCTTGCTGTTTATCAGAAGATGAACCGTCACCCCCACCGAACGGATTTTCTGACTGTTCGTCTTCACTTTCCTGACGGTTATGATTACGAGGCCTTCTTTGATTCATTAAGTCAGTTATCTGATCAGTTAATTGATCAACGAACTGACCTATTCGCTCCTCCATTCTTGCCATAAGACGCTGCTCAAATTCTTGTTCATAGGCGTCATTAGTATTCCTATTCCTCCTTGGAGGCATAATGATCAGGAACTTTTAGCTCTGAAACCAACTGATGTAGCACTAAAACAAGATAACATAAATTGATCCTGTTGATTCACACGAATGCCAGGAACAACTCTTCCAATAATCGTTGATTCACAGAATACCGATTACTAGGATAATTCTTAGCAACAAGCTGCCAAAAATAGACTATTGGTATTTCTTGGAACTGAATATTCCACATTACAAAGGAACTATTAAATAAGACTACAAAACAGAAACATGCCCTAAAAGACAAACGGGCTGAAAGTTATTGCATAAACAAAGTCCAAAAAAAACCCGAAAAAACACTAAAATGCAAATAACTCATAAAATAGAGTGTTTCGGGGCCCCGTAGCCCAAGTTATGCCCATTTTAGTGAGGCCCCTTTTGTCACGCGATCTTGGGCCTCCAGAAACATAATAGCATGCTCATCAACACTTGGGCCCACATCACACCCCTAGTTATTAGGAGGTGTATGCTGTGACGCTAAGGTGGCATAACAATAACTTGTTAATGGTTCCTCCCACACCTTATGCTCTAAGGGATGGGTGTTTTAGTTATTGGTGTGTTATATGAAGGAATGATGTGACGCTGATGTGGCATACCAATAATGTGTTATTCGTATGCACGATACTTTGTGCTCTTACAATTTTGCATATATGAGAAGTAATTTCCACCAGCAAGCTATCATTAGAGTAAACAAATTTGATTATTTTTTCTAAGTGTTGATTCTTTGTTTTTTAGGATAGGATTAACCTTATTAGCAAAAATTATAGCGTGGATTTTCTTCACCGGTGTTTATAAACGCACCTTATTATTATATGTTAACATCAAAATCTGATGTATGCACAAGGTTAATAACGAGAAGTTCTTTAATATAGTACTTTAACAAATGTTCACTATACTAGTATCATTTAAAATAGACTAAAATACATCGTTCGTCCCTAAATTTGTACCTGCGCATCATGTTGAACCAAACTTGGGCGTTTTCATCGCTGGAGGTCCAAAACATGGGTTTTATACTCTAGACAAGTCCCTTGACCAGGATTGCCATAGTCAACATGAATTTTCTGGTTTTACATCGAGGGTATAATAGACCATTCACAATTTTAACATGACATAGTTAAAATCTAACCCAACCTTCAACCCAGAGACCAAATGTGATTATGGCTACTAGTCATTTCTTCCCTGATATGCTAGCATTTAATTTCGCGCGAACCAATAAACCCACCCAACAAACAACTTTACCAATCATAATAACACCCTTATCCAGAAACGATCAACCGAAAATCGAATCGAATCTAAATCCTCATTTCCGAACTCAAAAGACCAACCCAACTTCCAACAATACCATGTCGATCGATCGTATTAGCAACATGCGGATATAGTGATCGGTAACATTTTGAATCGGTTGCCTTTGTTAGAAGCGGTGAGAACCTCTAGTTTAGCGGCGGAGGTCTAAGTGGACTTTGCTCACCGATGTCATAGTTGATGAGGATTTCTTTTATTATTTAACATGTGAGTTTGATGGGAGGCTTGTTACTAGACTCTTAAATCGGCTTATGGGTCCAATAAGAAAGTTTGTCTTCTCTGTAGAGCCAAGATCAATGCTTGGAATAGACGACTTTCATTATAAAGATATTCGTGATTGGTTTTTGTTTTTGGCTCGGCATGGAATTGAGGAGCTGATTATTACAAACTAGTATGGTGAACGAGTTACGTTTCCAACCCAACTTTACTCTCGTAGGGAGTTGAAACATCTGGAACTTCATGTTTGTGCTATGGCTACTTTGGAATATTTTCATGGCTTTCCAAATCTATTGAGCTTAGAATTGATTCATGTCAATTTTCTAACCGGTACAGTTTGGGACTTTATTGCTGGTTGTCCCTCACTTGAGTCTCTTAACATGAATCGTCCTACTACAAATGAGACTATGGGATATTGCAAAACTTAGGAATTTGAAGAAGTTATATTTTTCATTCGGTCTTTATAATGTTGTGACGATAATCCCAACATCCGATATCTTTCACCTGACAAGACTTCAAAATCTTGAGACCCTTACATTGGATTTTGATGATTGCACGGTAAGAAGAATTTGAGTTTTACGCTTATAATTTTACAATGTTAAAGAAATGTGTAACAGTAATGAGATTTAATCTTTAAAACTTGTTGTAGTTGATACAGGAAGCTAATTCTAGGATGATTGTGCCCTTTCTATCCCTGATTAACCTTAAGCTGTCCGATGTCGATTTTGGGAATAGTGTTATGGTATCGATCATCATTGAAATGATTCGTGAATCTCCAATTTGAAAATGCTGGATACCAGAGTAAGTGTAATACTGTAATGCATATATGTATCAAATAAACATTTGTAAATTGCCATGTTTGTGTATCTCAACACTATTTGATTTTTCAGTCGCAAACACGCTTAGTGTTCTTCCTGGAAAAAATTTCCAATGTTGTGAGCGAAGCACAATCGACCATGGGCAACTACAGATTGTCTTTGTTCGAGCTTTTCCTAGATCGAGCATGAATTAACTTTAATAAAGTTTATACTTGCGTGTTCCCGGTCGCTAAAGACAATCAATATCAAGCTCGTGATAGGAGTCATGATGGGAATGAAAATATCGAAGAAGGCGGGAGTTGGCTAGGAAGTTGTTGAAACTCCACCGAGCTTCCCCACGGTGTGGTAGATTTCTTTAGTGGTTGTAGTTTATGTATGGGTTAAATACCTATGACAATTCATGTTGCAAAATAGTTTTTGTATTTTGGTGCAGTGATTTATTTATATGGTTTGCTTAAATTTAGCTTGTTCATATGTTGTTGTTTCTGCGTATTGTAGGTGATGCAAGTTTGACATTCGAAAGTCAAACTTCCATTTAACATTCAATTTGATTATAGAAAGTAAAGCGCATTTCAGTTTACTTTAGTTAGTCAACATTGAAAATGGTGAATATTATTTTGTATTGCATTTTGAATTTGTAAAGTCAAAATTGCAAAACCATTAGTCAATATTTGTTTTGGAGTTTATTGATATGTTTTAGAAGTTTGACTTAACAAGTTCAAACTTCTAATGGTTTTGTGTTGTTTAATCTTCAACTAAGTTGTAGTATACGTAACTTGGCAACTTGAGGGACCAATTGTGTATTTTAAAGTGATTATTGAGCGGGAGTTTTAACTATGACAACGACAACCAAGACAAATTCAGGGACTGAGTGTGAAAAAAAAAGTCACTATTAGACCCTTGACCGTCTCTTACCTGAGACGCTATTTACTTGTGCAGAACGATAAACCCAACCACCACTTTTTCCACACACACACAATTTCCAATGAAAGATTTCCTATTTTGAATGAACTCATGGAATTCTTTGGTTCATCCAAGTTAAATGATCGTATGGCGGTGTGGTTTGAAGAAGAGGTGCACATGAAGGGCTTTGAAAAAGCTAGTTCGTCGGTGCATTTATCATCTAAAGAGGGAATCATGAGCGTAGGGAGTCGATTGAAAGAGCGAAGCTCGGAACCTCGGGAATAGCGCTTGATTGTTTGGATCTGTTGAGGAAAATCGAGGCACACACACCAACTTGTTCAATTCATCTGATTCTTAGTCAAACTGATGAAGCTATTTGTTTCAACAAAGGTTTTGTTAATAAAATGGCTAAGCATAATGCGTGAATTTTGGGATTTTCATGGGGGTAGATAAATGCGGTCTTTTGGGTGCTAGTTTTGGAAATATAGGTTGGTAAAAAGGGTATGTAAATTGGATCTTTTGTTTGGTTGTTGGTCATTGTTTGATGTAGTTGTTTCTGATCTTGTAACCGATTATATTAAGGGGCTTTTGCATATATATCCTCCCGAAAATGCAAAATTGCATATATATCCAAAGCATGCATAAAAACCATTGTACTATGTGGATAAAAAACTTGTACAAAGGATATATATGCAATTATTCACTTTGGGAGGGATATATATGCATTTTTGCCTTATATTAATGATGAAATATCATCTAAGTTTTATGTATTTAATCTATTCTTGTATTGTGATATTGGGTGTATTGTTTCTAATTACTATCAGCAAAACCAAACATCCCCTTGTATCAGCAAAACCAAACATCCCCTTTTATCAGCAAAAGTTGTATCAGCAGAATGAAACACCCTCTTGTATCAGCAAAACTAAAGGCAATGGTTTATACATATGTGTTGAAAATGCAAATGCTTTAGGACTAAATCATAATGTATTGACAATAGTGTATTGTTTAGGAAGAAATTAGTATGGTGTTAGTGTTGTGATTGGGATTTGAACACGCCAATGCCTCAAATTGTAAAATCTTGAATTTTGACTTACCCAAGTCAAACAAATTTATGAAATGCCACAAATTGTAACTTACTATTGTGGTATGACTTGGGTAAGTCAAACCTATTAAGAAATGCACAACAATTTCAAGCAGTTACAATGCACAACCAAACACTATTACTTACATAAGAACCCAATTTTTTATTGATCAATTTCATGTTCACAACAACTACAAAGTTTCCTATCATCTAAACATACACTTAGCTAGACCCAAAACTCTCCCTATCATCCTTTTCCTTCATTTCCTTCCTTTCCTTAAGATATTTAAACAAAATTTCCAGATTTGTAATCCTTTTTCCCAAATCGTTAACCTTTGATAACACGATGTCGGCCTCTTCCTTCTCCTTCTTAACATCCAAACCCTTTTCATTTTGGCAGTCTTCTTTCCTCAACGAAGTCAACAAAGCCTCCCCCTTATCGTTTTGTGCCATTATTGTGTTTTTTTTTTGCTTTGGGTAGAATGTGTGTTGCTTGTATTTTAGGGTTCAATGTTGTGTGTTGCCGGTACTAATATGGTTAGATTTTAACTATGGCATGTTAAAATTGTGAATGGTCTATTATTCCCTCGATGTAAAGCCAGAAAATTCATGTTGACTATGGCAATCCTGGTCAAGGGACTTGTCTAGAGTATAAAACCCATGTTTTGGACCTCTAGCGATGAAAACACCCAAGTTTGGATCAACATGATGCGCATGTACAAGTTTAGGGATGAACGGTGTATTTTAGTCTTTAAAATAAATATGTGTTTGATTGATATTTACTTCTTCCGCTACAAAATTGTTGTCTACGTAATAAAATCATAAAATTTAAAGCGAATGTTATCATTTAGCTTTTAGATGCAAAAAATTACTGACTTTTGATCATTTTCTCTTTGAAATGCTGAAGTGAATAATAGTTTGAAACATTCAAAACTAGCATAATCAACGATAAATATGAGATGGAGCGAGTAAGCGGCTAACTATTAGTTAACACGAATACAACTCTTAGAAATTATAATCTCAATCTTTACAAATTTATTAGAGCACCAACAATACATCAAGTTTCTAAAAACTTGATACATCTAACACAATCATTTTTCAATAACATTTGTCATTTAAAAAGCCATCTTCGCAAACTTTATCTAATGCACATATAAACCTTCTTAACAAGTTTTCAATTATTGAGAATGAATTGTGTCATTTGTTATAAAAAATTTGGTCTTTACCAAGTTGTATTCCTAAAAGTCATTAGCGCAGCTTTTGTCACAATAAATGAAGTAACAAGTGACTTGTCTAAAGTAGTGACCTGTGGAAGTTCTTAATGTTAGGTGTGAAATTGGATGTAACGGTGTTGTATTTCAGTTCTTTTTAAGAAAACTAGTTGATTTGTTACCATAAAGTAGTTTCCTGCATGGAATTGTGACTCAAAATACAATGTTGGTTGATTATTAGTCTTTAAACTTGAGAGTAGCTTGATATGCAGAAGCTGAGGTTCAAGATAATTCTATAAAATTAAAGGTTTTATCCTGGTTTCCATGTTTAATCAATTGAAGCATTGAAAATTTGAGTTCATTCACAACAGATGGCCTTGTACTTTGAAGCCTATTTACTTTAGTTTAGTTCCCAAATTGTGGCATTTATCAAATAGGCCTTTGTTAGGTAATTATAAATGTCCATGGGCTGTGATTGAACAAAAGTAGATAAGTGTTCATAATGTAGTTATCTTGTGTGTAGAGGGTAGAATGAACATGAAGGGTAGTATAAGTTGTAAGGAATAGTGAGGAGTGAAAGATGAACCTACTTGATCCTTACATTATACTACCACAAGAGGTTAGGATGGATTCTCTATAGGGTGTGTGCTCCTCGTCTGATGAAGCCTAATCATGTTCTTAGCTCTGGTTATGCTAGTGAGGGGTAGCTACTAGTGTGACTTAACTTCTGAATTGATTCAGGAAATGTAGTCCGAATAGGTATAGCCCCTCTTTGATGAGATAGGGTGCTATAACTCACATGATGATGCATACTGATATGAATATGATCTCTTAGAACATTGTGGATGATGGTGGAATGTTTTAAGCTGATCCATTAGTATCGAAATGTAGTCATGGGTTTATGGTGTGTGAATATAGGTGCATATTGGAATGGCATGCTGTGATTTGGTGATAGATATATGCATCAGAGATCTATTTTTGTTTTGTCATCATGGGAATGGCTCTTGTATCAAATATCGGATGGTACTATTTTGTATGTTCTTATACATGAATAATAGTTGTATGAAAGTGGCATGGGAGATGTCCATTGCCATGATTCTTATTTGATGTAAATTGTTTGGAAGTTAATATATTTGTTCACCTTTTCATAAAAAAATGACTTGTCTAAATAGTGAAAAGTTTTTTGTAAATCTTGCATTGCAGTTGTTGTTAGTTTATGCAAGAATCGAGTCAAATTTTGGCAAGGCTTGACTCGACAATGTTTTATTCGGATCAATTTCAGCTCGATAACTCAACGAGCCTTCATGAAAAGCTCGAGCTCGACTCGAGAAAGTTTGAATAGGGCTCGAACTCGGCTCAAAAAGCACGATTTCTCGACAATAAGTACTTACACGTAATGTATATACATATAAGCTCTTTAAAACATGCATATTATATTAAAACTTATATATTACTCAAAGCTCGAAAATAACTTGAATTGAGCTTATATAAGTTCGAGCTTGACTCATTAAATTTTCCGAACTCATTTTTGGGGCTAGAGCTCGAGTTCGAGTTCGATACTTGATAAAGCTCAATTCGAACAAGCTCGGGTTACTTGACAAAAACTCGACTTATTTACGCTACTAGTATAGACCTTGAAATCTCTTCCATCAGAAGATAGATGATTGAAATGCTAGTAAGTCAACAACGAAAATCATCTACCCCAAATAGGCAAATATCAAATATGGTTATCCATTATCTATTATCTTAAAAATACCATTATTTATTCTATAAAAAAATACCATTATTTAATTTATTAATATATTTAAGGATATCATCTTCACCGCATAAATATATCATCGTGATCTTCTCCTACTTTATTTTGCACCAAGACCAAAGAAAATAATAGAAACCCATTTGCTAAATATAGGCTTGATCTCCGTTCTAAAAGAAAAGAAAGTGTTTATTCAAGCTTTAATCGTAATTTTATATACACTTATGACGATGCCATTTAATGAATTTTTTTAAAAGAATTTGCACACTTAAAAAATCTCAAAATGTCAATGAAGATGTATTTTCTAAAATTACGTTGTTGTTTTTTTTCACACAGTGTATTTTGCATAAAAAGAGTTTATGTAACATATTGGATTTCACAAACATATCAAACCATAAACACAAGAGGCGTATAAATGATGTTTTAGAGAGAGAAAGTTAGAGGTTGGGAACTTTAGTGAGAGAAAGAAAAATCTTATTATGAGCTCCAACTCTCTACCTTGGGAGGTAGAGAGTATTTATAGTTCTTACATAAGTCGCCACTACGGGTTGTGGATCGGGAATCTGATGAGTAAAGACCGTCCGTCCTCCACGGTGTTACATAACTAAATACTACTAAACATTAAATAATCTCGACTACAAGCTTTCTAACGATTACATATACTTGAGGTGACCGACTCTTTAATAAGCTGGATTTACTAAATCCTAACAATCTCCCCAAGGAGGTCACCTCAAGATCACCTCAAAATTACATTGAACACAAACGAAATTACATTTTAAATTGTTCTTGCATTCTTGATGTAGTTCTTTGCTTAGGATCTCGTAGTCATTGATTCTTCATTATTGCATGTTTGGATAATCAATGTGGAGGTTTTAAGCGATCCATGTGATAATGAGTTTTGAGCCGCTTTGAGATCATCGACAATCATAAATCTCGACTCTTCCATTGTGGTGTTGGTATTATGTGATGTTGTGACTTATGGACCGACATGCTCACATTTTGGATCATGATATATTCTCATCGAGTAGCGGAAGCTTTCGTTGATTCATGATATAGGCGTGCGTAGCGAAGCATGGAGTGAAAATATCGAGTCATTGATGCACTTATCATGATTTCTTTAGAGATGAATGTGTAGTGTGAGCATGCGGCTATGGATTGGCGCTTCATTCGATCACCTACAAGCGTCGAGTACTGCATACAACGATTAGCAATAAAGTGCACAAAAGTGTCTTTGATCACTTTCGTTGAATTAAGGTACACGCCCACGGTTCCCGTTGATCGATACATGTCTTGCGTGATCGGTATAATTCGAAGAATTTCCTTGACGAGGGTTTCGCGATTGTTCAATTGTTCTCAAACCGGAGCGTCTCAAAGAAGACAACACGGAGTGAGTGAACCGGTAATTGAGATTCATTGATTGATGAAAATGATTTGAAAACAATCGTGTACCGCCTTGATAGAAATGTTTTTGCAATACAACGAATGTTTTAAAGAACATCAACTATCAATCATAAACACCTTTTATTTTGAAATATTAGTACACGATCGATGTGCTAAGGAAAAGGATTTTAAGCACAACGACCGGTTTTTCAAAGGTATCCGTCAATCCATAACTGAACCGAGATTGATTCAATAGATTGAATCTCCCATTGTTTCGCTCGGTTGTCACATGGTTGATCTATTGGATAGATCTCACATGCCACCCACGAGGAGCTTGTTTGATGTTGGCTCCAAAAGGCTTTCCATCTTCCTTTGTGAATATGTTTGCATATCACTCGGATGTTCAGCAATACCACAAGGATAATGCGTAGGACTCATAAGATGTAATATCTCTTTCCACATTGTGTGAAGCGAGAGAGTCTTCATTGTGATGTCCTAATGAGATTTATTTGATGATCTCGTGGCTCTTGACTCAATTGTGCACATTTGGTTTCCTATCTGGGAGACTAGGAGAGGGTCTCCTTCTTCAATATCAACAAACTCTAGAGAAAGTCGATAGATAATGTCGGTTCCCGTGAGAATGAAACAAGTCCTTTCAAGATGAACTCGAGTGGTTTGGGAAGTTGTAGTGCGGTCGTCCTTTGGGTCCATGACGTCTTGCCTTCAATACCGATGTTACCTTGGTAACCACCAAGAGTATATGAATTGAACCGATTCTCGCCCTAAGGTTGAATAAATGGAGGGCTATGTATTTTCACCCTTTTTCACATTCAATTCTTTTCATTCTTCAACCCTTGATGGCTCACCGAGACTTCATAACTAGAACCTTGTTGGGTTTATTCGATACTAGCTCGATCTCGATCTGCGCTCTTCCCGTATCTCATTTTTCTCCTTTTATCATCATACCTAAGAACTCTACACTATCTAGTGGATTGTCCCTGGGTAGATCCCTCCGGTTCTGGCGGATCATGGGAACAAAATACCTAACCTTATCATCCATATATCACCATAAATAAAGTAAGTTTGCTCGGTCTATTTGGTATTGTTCATCTGCCATTGGAACCAATTGAAAACCATTTGAAAATCAATCCAGATACTTGTGATATATTATCAAAGCATTTTGTACCTGAATTGTTTTCGATATTTTTAGAAAAATAGCTCCCCCTCGACATGTGCATCATGTATTTGAAATCGTTTTGGCACAAGGAGGCAAGAGGAAGAATTAACTTCTTTGATTACCATTTTCTAAAAGATATCATCATCACTTCCCTGATTAAATCAAGTAGATAAAGCATATTGGGGAAGGATGAGGTTTTCATAAGTTTGCTCCCCCTCAATATGTGCCTCGAGGTTTGAAAGAGTTTTGCACATATTAGAAGGAATCTGCACTTAGATACAAATCAATCACGTTTCAATTCTTTGTGGTTTGAAATAGGCTCCCCTCAACATGTGCATGGAAAATCTTGAAATCGTTTGGCACATGTGGGAGGAAAGCTTGATGAACACTTGTGAAACCATTTATCGAATTATCGGTTTAAATCAATTTAAATCACAAATTCTCCCCGATCACAATTTTCAAATCATTTGAGATTTGTTATCTCTTTAGATTTAAATTGATTTTGAAAGCTTTGAGGAGAAGCGTGATTTGATTATAAAAACATTTTAAGCGATAAGGATCGGATTATGAGACTTTAAACTCCATTGATTAAACATGCATGATTATCTTTTGAAAACAATTGTATGACGAATAACCTTTTAATTTAATTGAAATCATTCTCCCCTCAATCAATGACATAAGTTGTTGATTGAGAGATAGATATTTTGACAAACGTTAAGTCGGATGATATTCAAAAATAGAGTCCGAGTTATTTTTCAAAGCAATTAGTTTTCATTAGATAGTAAGTGATTGTTTATAGAATCGAGCATGAGATTTGAAAAACAAGATATAGTATGGCTCTGTTCTTTCTTTGAAAAACGGGTTAATGCACGAAATGACAATAAACCATATCTTCACTTTCTCCCAAAAATATTTTTGATTTTTTTTAAAACATTCGAACAACATCTAAAGTCCCGTGTCATTCTTTGAATGACAGCACAAAGACCGTAGATATTTTCGAATCGAGAAAAACATGACAAAAAGACAATTTTTTTTTCTGTTTTGAAATTTTTCAAGATTTTTCAAATTTTTATGGATTTTTGAAAGTTTTATATTTTTTTATTTGCTTTTCGAAATGAATATTTTCAAGAGATGGATGAAGAAAGACCTTTACTCCTCGTTTTCCTCTGGAAGACGTTTGAGTGTTTCCGGTTGTAGACTCTTTAGACCAAGTCGTGGGAGGATAAACTCAAAACGTTCCCTAGAAAGAGCTTTGGTGAAGATGTTCGCTAGGCGGTATTCGAGACCTCACAAAATAGAGTTCCACCACACCGTTTCTACTTGCTCCCCGATGAAATGATGTCGAATGTCGATGTGCTTTGCTCTTGAGTGTTGTACGTTGTTGCATGAGAGCAATAGCACTTTATTATTACAATACGGAGGAATTTTGTTGAATTCAAAGCCATACTCGGATAATTGGGATCTCATCCATAGGATTTGAGCACAACAAGATGACATGGCTATGTATTCAACCTCGAGAGGAAATAGAAGTACTCATTTGCTTCTTTGAAGACCACTCACAAGCTTATCTCCCAAAAACTTAGCACCTCAGGCGTGCTCGACGTGTATCTTGACATCTGCATGATCGGCATCTGCATAGGTCGTTAGTGACATCTCGGTGTCCTTGGTACCAAAGTCCCATATTGATGGTTCCTTGGAGATACCGAAGACCCGTTTAACCGCTTCAAGGTGCTTTTGGTAGGCTTAGCGATATCTAGCACACATGCAAATAGCGAACATAATGTCTCGTCTCTTGGGTGTGAGGTACATCGAGGATCAATCATACTACGATATTTCGTTTGGTCTACCATGATCCCTGAGTGGTCCTCATCCGATTTAATGCAGCTCTATCATGGGAGTGTCAGCAGGTCATGGAATCAAATCCAAATTTCTTTAAAATCTCATTTGCATATTTAGATTGATTTATAAAAATGTCTCGGGACTTTGTGAAATTTGTAATCCCAAGAAAAATGACATTTGTCCCATCATTGACATTGAAATTTTGAACCCATTTCATTTGAAAGCAGTCGCATTCATTGGGGTCCGTCGAGGCAAAGATGATATCATCAACATATATTTGAGCGTGAATTAAATGTTTGCGACTTTACGGTGAACAATGTCGGATCAATGCTCCTTTGCCGAATCCGGTAGATATAAGAAACTTTGATAGCGCATCATACCATGCCTTGGAGCTTGCTTTAAACCATAAAGAGCCTTCTTCAAGCGATAGGCGTGAGTAGGATGCTCGGATTCACAAAGCCTTCAGTTGGTTGGCGTATCGACTTCTTTAAGATCTCCGTCAAGCGCCGTCTTTACATCCATCGATGACTACCATGTTCTTACTTGCGGCATTAGCCAAGAAGATTACGATTGCCTCGATACGAGCAAGCTGGAGCAAATGATTCTTCAAAGTCAATACCCTCCTCTTGACGGTATCCTTTTGCAACCAATCGAGCCTTGTTCTTCAAAACATCACCATGCTCATCAAGTTTTACTTTGTAGATCCACTTTAGAGCAATGATCATTGCACATCTGGAGCGGTACTAATTCCGTACATCTAGTCGATCAAACTCATGAATTTCTTCTTGCATGGCATTGAACCAAATTGTCTTCATTCATGGCAATTTTCACGTCTTTTGGTTCGATCTTAGAGTATTGAGTTGAAGAAGCACCATAAGGCATCGATTGCAAGTTGTTTCCATGTGGATCTTGGACGGAAAGGTTTCAATGATGTTGTCCAATAGATGATCATGTGTCCATTTTATAAGGTGTTCATGTGGTTGTTGTTGAGGAACCGAAGTAGCGAGTTGATATCTCACGAAGAAGATGGTTCGATGATGACTCGAGGAGCAAATATGTTTTCAAAGGGTTCATCTTACGGAGGAGCAAAGGGTTTTCATCATTTATAACGAAACATCATTTCCATTGTGTACACTCGATGATTGATGATTTGTTGATGAGACCAGTGATCGGCAGCGCTTCTTGACTTAATGACATTGGCGAAGGTTAACTTCATTGGCGAGGATAGAGGCAGCCTACGGCTGATGGAACCGACATATCATTAGCACTTGGCTCATAGTGTTCATCAAACATTGGATCAAATAATTTCTTCAAATCATCTTCGAAGAAGGTACATAAGGAGTTGATGGTGAGGATTAGAAACAAGAGTAGGCGATAGGACTACTTGATAAAGGTTGAAATGCGGGTCGAACTGGATTGTCACGGAGCCATTTGACGGTCATCTCATCGAGCGTAGCGTGAATTGTTTCCATGATATTTCGGGTTCTCTTGTTGTAGATTCGGTATCCTTTTACATTTGGTGCATAACCTACAAATACTCCAATGTCCGCTTTAGCTTTTAGTTTACCTAAATCTTGACCGTCATTAGTTGGGTAACATAAAGCACCAAACACACGAAGGTAGGATAGATCGGGTTTTCGTTTATGGACAAGTTCATATGGAGTTTTTCCATGAGAGGTGTGAATAAGGAGCGATTTTGGGTGTAGCAAGCGGTGGCAATGACTTGACCCATAGAAACATTGGAACCTTTGAATAATTTAGCATTGTTCTTGCAGCTTCCACAAGAGTTCGATTTCGTCTTTCAACTACACCGTTACGTTGAGGAGTTCGTGGAACACTTCTTTGATGACCGATTCCAACACTTTCATAAAATTGAATTAAATCTTTGTTAACAAACTCAGTGCCATTGTCATTCGAACAATTCTAACAATATTGTTGAGTCGAACTGAAAGTCGTTTGATAAGTTTAATGATGACATCGGGTTTCATCCTTTGTCCTCAAAACTTTACCCAAGTAAATCGAGTAGTCATCGACAACTACTAGAATGTATTTCTTCCCATTTATTATTTGCACTCTCATTGGTCCGCATAGATCCATATGAATGGTATGAAGAACTTCCATTCTTGAGTTTGTGGGTTTTGGTTTGTGAGCATATTTTGTGCTTTTTCCCAATTGGCAAGTGAACAAAGATGATCTTTTCGTTCTTTAATCTGGGTAATCCTCTTACTAAGTCCTTTCTAGAAAGATTGTTTATGGTACCAAAGTTCAAGTGATTGAGGCGATGGTGCCATAGCCATGACTTAGTTTTGGAAGCCTTTGACGACAAGCGGATGGGTGAAGATTTTATCATATCTTGATAGAGATGGTGTATAGGTTTGAACCACGAGTTCCTCCGAAAAGTTCCACACCATCAAGTTCTCTAACAAAGCAAGTATGTTTTTCGAAGGCCACTTCTAAATCTGAGTCACAAAATTGTCCGACAAAAATAGATTATGTCCAAGACCTTCAACATAATATACCCCGGAAATTACACTATCTCCAACCACGTAATCTCCATAACCCATAATAGCACCAAATGATCGTTTCGAATCTCCGAGCCCGATGAATTTGCTCACGAAGTTCATGAGTCGTGTGGGTCTCCAATATATGCTTGGAGCAACTGAGTCCGTGTACCACGTAATCGATTTGAACGATCCGCAGCTGAACACAGATAAGAATGGATAATCGGATAATTGGGATCCCATGCAAGAATGAGTTCCATTTGGTTAGTAACATTGATTGGAACACCCACATCGAGTAGAAGCAATAGAATCATCAGAAATAGATGCAGTGCTAGTGTCCGTATTTGGCCTATTCAAAGTGTGTTCACTTCTTAAGGGAATAGTTCTACGAGTAGGCATCCATTTACTAGTGGGCATTGACTTAGCAAATTTAGGGCAAAACTCATTAACCTTACGGTCAGTAGGTATCCATTGATAACCTATATTACTGAATTTTCTCCCTGTGGGTTTCCACTGTTTTCTAACTTTTATTCGCCTTTGCATTTTAGCCCTCTTAGCTTGATTTTTAGTATTAGCAATTTTAACGGGGCATTTACAAACATTAATCAAATCATTCACACCACATTCATGATTAGTAATGTAATTCAAGCAATCATCGATACATGGTTTGCGGATAGTAGCGAAATTCGAATTAATTACGAGACGGTTATAGCTAATACTAGAATCAACACGATTAAATCTTATTCAAATTCTCCCTAAGGTGATCTTCTACTTTCATCCACCGAGCATTCCTAGCATGCAAGGTCCTATCATTCTTTGTGTTGCCTTGAGGCTTTGAACCGCTTGCTTTGGTGTCACTTACTCTGTGTGGAATTGGAACATTAGTTGGTTTTGCTACTTTTGCATTCCTGAATTAGAAGTGCAGGGGATCGAACTACTTGAAGGCACATTAGAGTTTACTTTCTTAAAAGTGGGCATAGAATGGTTTGTATGCTTGGCACTAGGCATAGAACAAGGCATCACGACTTTACCTTTCACACCTAAGGATTTAGGACATGTTGCAATTAAACATTCTAGTAGCTCTTGAGATCGCTTGGCTTGAATGCACATGAACCTAATTTCACTTTGTCAAGAGGCTTATTTATAAAATCCTCTTCCACAATCTCACGGAGACATTCTAGACTATCCTTAAGGTGAGCAAAATAGTTATGAAACACAAGTTCATTATTCCTAAGATGAGGAGGAATGTATTTAATAAAGAATGATATATTTGCGATCGAGGATGATCTTGATGCAACATTCTCATTAAAGACAGTGGCGGTTTCCTTTTCCCTCTCCTCGATTCACAATTTCTTTTTGTAAAGACGTTATTTTTCGTTGTTTTTGTCACGAGTGACTTTCATTGAATCATATAACTCTTTAAAGTGCCGCTTAACTTTTCATTTTCTTCTAGAAAACTCTCGTTTTCTTTTGTAAAACATTTACCAAGTTTTGAAGATGAAAAGTTTGAGAATCTGAGAATCTAAAGGAGGAGGCATTTAGGAGCCGATCGCATTGTTCTTTTCACCCTTTAATTGAGAGATTTGGGCTTTCAACTTTACGGTGGGTGTTACAATGAGCTTGAATATGTTCGTCACGTTTGTTTATCCGAAAAGCTGCATCAAACTCTGGAACATCTGAGGATGTCATGATATTTTAGGTTTTGACATTTTCTTTAAGATGTTGATATTTTAGTTGTAAATCAAAATGTTCAACTTCTAGTTTAGAAAGATGTTTTACCAAATTATCGTGATCATCTTGATCAATTTTCTCATTTAGTTCTAAGTTTTTGTTTTCAAGCTCAATGACACGATCATGAGAAACTTTCAATGCAATAGATAATTCATGAAATTGAGAAGCATTAATAGAATGCTTAGTAACAGTATAAAACACATCTTGAGCAACACAACTAGAAATCAAATTCTCATTTAAGATATGCAAGTTCTTCCTTTCAACTTCATTATATTTGAGTTCTGCTCATAATCATTGACCTCAACTATCATTGCATCGAATTCCTTTTCATTTCTTTAATATCCGAATTTATCCCTTTTGAAGACTCTCAAATTGACCTTTTAATTGTTTAAAGAAAGGCATGACCTCGTTAAATAACATTCTTTAGTTTGCTCAAAACCCCTTTCCCCTCGAGTTATCCCTCAGAGGTGTGATTCTCTTCTTAGCGCTTTCTCAAAATCAACAAACGGTGATAAACAACATATAGGCGATTAAGGTCTTGCTATTAGTGGCAATAGATCTAGGAACTAAATTCATTGGTGTATTAGGAGGATACACAGTTGCATGAGGCAATTTCCTACAAGGGTATTCTTTTCAACAAGATTTTCGATTTTTGCATATCCATATCCTTTTCCGAACACTTGTTTAGGGGTTAATAGGTCCGAGGCTTAAACATGTTTAAGGATATCCAATTTTCCTTAGTGTAATCATGGGGTTTGATCGTTATATTATTCTTTTTACACTCGGGATCTTCTAGCTTCTTATTCATTTTCTCCTAGTGACTTCATCGATTTCTTATCGCCTCAAGTGCACTCGGTATAACTAGGTTTTTGTCTAGGCTTAAGGATTTCATTACCATCATAAATTACACTTTGAGCAGACTTTTGCTTTCTTACCATACTCGTGGTTGGATTCCTTTATAATGGGGTCTTGTGCTTATCGCTTAAGACTCTATGCTTAGTGATCATGTGAGCGATCGAATGGTGTTCCCTTGTATGTGGGTTGTGATTCTCTGTCTTCCTTGGTTAATTCGAACCGAGAGAAGCATCTTGACATTATCCCAAAGCGCCTTGGCTTCGAGTGTTGTGATTGATAAGCTTGTAGATGTCTTTTGGAAGACCCCGAGGTATAATGTTAGAGGCCCCGATGTCAAGCATCGAATCTCTTTTCTCCTTATCATTGAGCTCATCATACGTCTTTGAGTGCATCTATTCCATAGATCATTGTTCCATCTGCATTGTATCAATTAAATCTCTTGTAGTCTCAATCGATAAGGTCCTTCATCAATAGACTTGAAAATGTTGACTCAGTTTTCCTTTCCAAGACAAGATAATCGATTCGTTATGCCCAAGAGTCGTAGTCGATTACATTAAGCATGGATGGAATAGTATCTGAACCATTGCTTGAACATCCTCGAGAACGATGGAGATGATTGTAGGTACGTTGGTAGACATGTTAACAGATTACGCGGGATTTTATAACTCTATGATTAAACCGGGAAATAGATTCTTTCACGGGATTTTACTAAATCAAGAGAAAACCGTATTACAAAAAAATCAACCAAGTCGCTAAGAATACTTGAACTAAGTCGCTAAGACCAAGTCGCTAAGACCCAAGTCGCTGGACACAAGTCGCTAACGCACCAAGTCGCTACACAATCAAGTTGCTAAAGAACAACTCGCTAAGGTCCAAGTTGCTAACATCAAGTAACTAAGAATACTGAGTACAAGTCGCTAACGAAATTGAAAGCAAGTCACTAACTTCACCAAGTCGCTAGCCGTAGTGGAGAATCCACTAAGTTGTACTGTTTGTCGGCTTGTCTCAATAGACAAGTCGCTAGGACCAAATCGCTAACAATTCACACTGTAACTCGCTACCTTTTACTGAATCAAGTCGCTACGATAAAAAACACAACGAGAACCAAGTCGCTAGCAAGAAGAACTTCAAAAACACACTTTTCAATCCAAAACAAGCTCAACCACAGTGATTCAAGCTTACCAAATCAAAACCCAAGCACTTACAATGATTCTTAACACAAAAGTACACCCAAAATTCAAACTTTAACACTAGAAATAATCCAAATGATGCAAAACCACTAAACTTTTCAAACTCAAAACCATCTAAAACCACTAGAAATCCAAGGATATGTAGAGAGATGATCAAACCATGGCTCTTGATACCATTTGTAACATATTGATTTCACAAACACATCAAACCATAAACACAAGAGGCGATAAATGATGTTTTAGAGAGAAAGTTAGAAGTTGGGAACTTTAGTGAGAGAAAGAAAATCTTATTATGAGCTCCAACTCTCTACTTTTGGAGGTAGAGAGTATTTATAGTTCTTACATAAGTCGCCACCTACGGGCTGTGGATCAGGCATACATTGGGTAAAGACCCGTCCGTCCTCCACGGTGCTACATAACTAAATACTACTAAATATTAAATAATCTACGACTACGAGCTTTCTAACGATTACATATACTTGAGGTGGCCGACTCTTTAATAATTGGATTTACTAAATCCTAACAGTTTATTTGCATCACCTTTTTTATTTTGACAATTACATTGCGCTACTAAAATTTTGTTTTTGACTTAATTCAACTCTATATTTTCTGGTGTAAGGTTAAAGTATAGTCGAAACAAATATTTTGACGTTGTGCTAATCACAAAAATGATGTATTTGATAAACTCACGAATTAAATACTAGAATATAACCCAAAACGAAAGGGAATAATAAGACCTCAATTCTAAATTATTAACATTTAAAACTCATACTAATCAATCCTACATACAATATTCAAGCTTAAGCAAAAACTTATGCAAAATGTATACGGATAAATAGTCTATTCTTGTCAAGTTATCAATTTTTTAAGGTGATAAAGAAAGTCTTACAAGAAAAGATTTCTAATATATAATAGTGTGGAGGTGGCGGAGTTGAAAATGCTTAGGTGGATATGTGGTAAAACCTTGTTAGAAATGGTTCTGAATGGAGTTTTCAGAGCGTAACTTGAAGCGGAAACTATAATTGTAGAAAAACACAATCTAAACACTTCTATTGATCTTAATCAACAATAACAACCAATTGTTCTCAAACAGCAAATCAACACAATCACAAATCCACCCCAGCTACTCTGTTGTGGATCTAATATTTATGTGATATTAGTTGTACTAAAAACCAAAAGTAAACTGAATGAAAGATGATCAAGATGATCAATTAGGGTTACAACTTTAAAAGTGAGATTGAGTATCAAACGCAGAGAGAGAAAGCAGAGATATGAAAGTGAGAAGAAATCTAGAAAATCTAGCTTAGATACTCTTGATCCAATATTTAAGCATATTGCAACATCAAGTCCTTAGATCTTTGCAAACAAGTCCTTCCGTGTTTCTTAGATATAATCTTGACCTCATTTCTTTATACTTTTATACACAATCAACAAACTAATAACAAGTGAAGTCCTTGGACTACAAAAGTAAATAATAATAAACACAATTAGTCCCTGAGGTTAGTACCAGACATCAGATGACATCCTTATTTTTCAACATCCACATTCATCTGATTTCAGGTACATATCTATTAAACATAATTTTTCAACCAGCTTTTTATATTATAATGTATCCAACCCTTTGGTGAGGATGTCTTCAATTTGATTTGCAGAATCCACCTTAACAGTTTTAACAACACCATTTAAAAAAATTCTCTTACAAAATGCAAGTCTATTTCAAGGTGTTTAGTTCTTTCATGAAAAACATGGTTGGTTGCAATCTTAATTGCAGAATTACTGTCACAATGAAGTGAAACATGAAGAAAATGTTCCCATTTTAAATCCTTTAAGATTTTTAAAATCCATGTCACTTCACTGGTTATTGAAGCAAGAGACCTATACTCTGCTTCAGTAGAACATTTTGAGAGATCGAGTAGATTGTTTTTTACTTATCCATGATACAAGAGAGTTATTCGAGAAAATGCAAAAACCAATAACAGACCTCTTGGTAATAACACATTTAGCCAAGTCTGAATTAGAATAAGCAGTTAAAGACATACTTGGGCTGTTAACAATATGAATGCCCATACCTGGAGAACCTTTAAGATATCTTAATATCTTGAAAGCAATTTTGAGATGAGACTTAAGAGATGTATACATAAACTGACTCAAACAATGAACAAAATAAGATATATCAGGTCTGGTGTTAGTCAAATAAATCAAGTTACCAATGAGCTTTTGATAATCAGTAATGTTATCAAGAATAAGATCATACTCAGTAGGCTTATTGGTAATAACAACTTTGGATTGTAAATGAGTACTAGCAGGCTTGCAAGCAAGCATACCATACTAAGAAAGTAAATCAAGACAATACTCTCTTTGGTTTAAACAAATTCCATCCTTGGTATCAATAACTTCAATACCAAGAAAATAGTTTAGTTTACCTAAGTCTTTTATCAAAAATTTGTTTTCAGAAAAACCTTAAATTTTTCAATTTCAGTAATACTATTACCAGTAATGATAATATCATCAACATAAACAAGCAAAGCAAGAAAAACATTCTTATCAGACTTAGTGTAAAGAGAATAATCAGATTTACTTTGACTAAAATAATTTTCAATAAGAGCATATGTGAGTTTAGCATACTATTGTCTAGGTGCTTGTTTTAAACCATATAAATATTTCTTAAGTCTACAAACTCTTTTATCATTAGCAGGATATTAACCCTTAGGTAATTTCATGTAAACAATTTCTTCTAAATCACCATATAAGAAGGCATTATTAATGTCTAACTAAAAAATAGACTAGTTACTTTGCACAACAAGACTTAACAAAAATCTGATAGTGACCATTTTAACAACAGGTGAAAAAGTTTTAGCATACTCAACCCTTTCTTTTTTAGTTATAACCTTTAGCAACAAGTCTAGCCTTATATCTATCAATTTCACCACTAGACTTATATTTAATAGGTAGCTTTAGGGTAGGGATCTGGATAACAGATGAGGTGAAAAGGAAGTGATTGGCTTCTAGCAAGGTCTAGTACCTACATTTCCTAAGTTAGGCAGTCCATTAAGGTGTTTTAAATGGCATAAGACCTAAGTGGTCAAGACTAGTGAGAAAGGTTTGTCAATGATGACTTTTATGGGGAAAATGAAGTTTAGAAAGTCCAATGAGTGATCATGGATGACACTAAGTGGTTTGAAGGAAAGTGATTGAGTATAGAAACCAGAGAGTGGTCAAAGAAAAATTTAGAAAATTTCCTAAAAAATTATAAGAAATGAAAAACTAGAATTTAGAGCATTTTAAGGTCAAAATGAGTAAAATCAATTTATTAAAAATTAGAGAAATATAAGAATAGGTAGTTAAAGATGAGAGAATCAATGTGTAAATATTATACCAGAAAGATGGTGAGTTTTGAAGTAATAAAAAATCAAAAACACCTTAAACGTGATCCTAAGTCATCCATGAATGAATGTGGGATCTACTGAGCCTAAGCACAACTTAAGTGATCCTAATATAGCATGACCAACTAATTCAATAAGGTCTGGAAGGTGAGAGAGATGCTTAAAGGCAATAAACACAATTATGTCCACTCGGATCCATCGGATCTTTCCCCAGAGGTATCCGGCTAGTTATAACTAGGGGATCCGGCTTCTGAGACAGAATAACATCACAGTAAGCTCGCAAAGTTTTACTCACTTGCCAAATTCTTAAAACTTATGTTATCTACAACAAGCATACATGTATACAAGTCTAGAATAGCAATGAGAGCATATAAGAATAGCACATAAGCAATCAAATGAGATCGAGCTCACAAATAACAAAGAGGTTTATCAAATTAACAAGCGCTATTCAAGAAACTCAAAATAGATTTACGATTTAGATTAGTAAGTTGTTTGCACTAAAAATGGCGTGCAAGGTATGTGTTAATAAAGAAAAGAGTACATGATGGCGTTCAAAACAATAGAGTTGTGATGTGCTAGTTCAGAACAATCCTAGACTTCATTTAGATCCAGAAGGTGGATTTGTTATTTGTTGCGATGAAGGATTTGTGTTTAGAAGAGTAAGTGTTGGATATAGAAAGGCTTGAAGCAAGTACGGTTTTGTGAGCTGGTTTTATGTTAGGAATTGGAAATTCCATAAGTAAAGTATCGGTCACGCCAAATATTATCTAGCATAAGTTAGCTCGTAGACATATCGTTAGTTACATTATTTATCGTTTATTAGTTAGTTATTAGTTTAGTTTATAGTAGTGTAACACCGTGGAGGAAGGACGGTCTTTACCCATCTGTATGCACGATCCATGTGCCGATGGGAGGTCGTGTATTCTCGTCATTATAAATACCCCTTCCATCCATGGAAGGGTGGAGCTTTCTCATAATCTAACATTCCATTTGTGAACCAAGTCTCTACCAAGAAATCTCCCAACTCTCTACTTTCTCTCTCTAATGGCAAACATGTATTTTGATCATCCAAGACCACCCGAATCATCAAACACAATAATATTTCGATCCTACAATTGGTACTAGAGCCATGGTTATTGTGTTGTGTTGATTTTTTGTGGTTTTGATTCATGTTTTATAACTGTTTGTGTACTCTTTTAACGGTCGAAATTGTTGTTCCTTGGTAAACTGTTTTTAACATGTTTATTGTGTCCTTTCTTGTTGGTCAAAAATGTCACTAAATGCTTTCTTGGTTTCTATTCTGTATTGTGTCATTTTTGTCCAAAACTGTTTTGTGTAATACCATTCACTTATGTTTGTTTTGTACCAAATATTGTGGTCATAGTTAGTTTTGCAAATAAATGTTTTGTGGTCATATGATCAACTGGTCAAACTGGGTCTTAAAGGTACATCTTTATGCAAGTTTTCTGGGTTTGCTATGAATATGCTCGGAATAAATGGTCGGAAAACTCGCCGGAATATCAAGTTAGCGACTTGTCCTGAAAATTGTCCTGATGAAATGAATCTAAGTAGCGACTTGTATCATTCAAAAAGGGTAGCGACTTGTCTAGCTATTTAGCGACTTGTTTTTGAATAAGTATAGCGAGTTGTGTGAACATAAACAGACCTAGCGACTTGTCAAATGAAGGTAGCGACTATTGACTTTTGAGTCAATAGCAACTTGTATGGTTTAATAACTTAGCGACTTGCTGTGTTTGAAAATGATAGCGACTTGACTCTTTAAACCATAGGGACTTGTTCTTATATCAGGTGGCGGTTTTATTTTTGAGTCAAACTGTAATATGTTAGCGACTTGGTTATTACATGGCGACTTGACTGAAACAGAAAGGAAGAAGAAGAAGTGTATATCAATTGACCACGACCACAACAATTACCAAACATCTATACTCGACAACAAGACTCATCGACTGCTAAACATCACCAACACTCATCCTATCCATCAACAACCACTCATTGCATCTTGACTCAATCAAACGTATGGAAAACAAATAATTACAATTGATCTCAGACTTGCCTTAGCCAGTAGTATTACTAACATTTTGAACTCAAAATATCAAAATACTCTTTAAGGCAATCTCTTCATTGATCCTACTTTTGAAGACTCAAGTCTCATTTGACTGTTCGAATATCTTTTAAAGAGAGTCCAAGATTAATATATCAAACTCTCTTTCCATCCGAATTCTACATCAATTTTAATATCATATGTATGAATAAAATATCTCAGGTTACTCGTTCGTTGTGGTCAATGAATAATCAAATCTTGAAAGATCTATCACACAAACGGTAACTCATCATAGATCGTGTTCAACTGAGTGAATAATAAAATATATGGTTAAAAGAGATCTCAGTTTGTTAATTCTTTTTCACTAATATTCTAAAAGATTAATTTAACTTATCATCATTGATCTCTTATGAAGACACGCTACATGTACTATCCGAAACAACAATGAAAAGAATACAACAAACATGTTATTTCTTGTTCACTTGTTCGTTATTAATGAAACTTAAACATCAAGATGCTAATTTAAACCTACCTTGAATCCCTGGTTTAGATCTCGATTCCGTACCCTATCAATCTTACCATCTCTGTGGCATTAATGATACCTCTAAGCCATCCCTGTGGCGAGGTCTATTGATTTTTTTAAGCCGTCCCTGTGGATTATGAAACTTACCGTCTGTGGTGGTAATGGGATTTGGAGAGTAGACTGTTATGATGTTGAGATTGTGATTAGAGAAAATGAGACTTTTGTGGTATGTGATTCGTGATTTAAGCAGATGGGGGCGCTCAAAACTGATTATGGATTAGGGTGGGAGGCGGATAAAATTGTGATGTGTATTTAGGGTTTAGTAGGGGCGTGAGTTTGTGCTTAATTGGAAGGGATTAGGGTTAGGATTTATTACTCTTAAATACCCGAAACTTTAGGGTTGGCTTGGGCTTTGATCTGATTTTGTGATTGGGCCATGTACTGTTTTATGGGAGTTGGGCCATGTCGTGGGCTGTTATGGGTTTGTGTATTATTCGTTGGACCAGGTCGTGCATGTTATAACTCCATGCATATTTGATATCAACTTTGATACTAACTTTGGATCTAAAGTGTTTGACGTGGGTTAGTAATTTTGATTATTAACTTTGGACTTTATATATCAAATGGTTTATATGATGGTTGATGTTAATCTCGGATCGACATGCTTCTTGACTACATTTATGAGATTTGTCAAAGTGACTAGATAATGAGACTTGTGATAATCAGTTGTGATGATAAGTGTTGGTGTGATGATGTGATTTGTTGGGTAATGAGGTTTGATACTTTGGTATATACATTTTCACGGAATATATTGTGTAACAACTTGAATTGATGTTTGAACAATGTTGACTACGGGGCTGTTTGTTCGGTATCTCTTATTTGGATTTGATGTGAGGTCTTCAGGGCACGTTTACTTATTTCGTCTTCTTTCTTTCTACCCTTCCGCAAAGATGACTTGTTTGGGCATTTATAGAGGGTGATAAAGACTTGGCTATTTAGTTGCGTTTGTGATTCTTTCTCACTTAACCCACAACGTAACTATCACTTTGGTGTCTCACTCAGTTGAGAATGTCAAGAGGTTTTGTACATTGGGTACACCGTTTCTTGTTCACGAGAATTAGTACAAGTTTAAGTAAGAAATCTGGGGAATTTTACGTCATGTTCAAGTTTGATATATCGGGTTTACTTCTCCATGTGATCACTGCAATTGCCGACAGATTGCGTGAATGTTGTGTTTACAAATGTGTTCACTGGTTGGTTGATGATATTGTTGTTGTTGGATAATGAATCGTTGATGAACCGATGCATGTTCCCCTAAAACAGATATTCACCGAAACCAATTCTGTCCTAACACATTCAATCTGACATTGTTTACGGTTTAGTCTTGATTTGGTAAAATCCCGCGAAAGAAACTATTTCTCGGTTTAAATCATAGACTTGTAAAATCCCGTGACAATGGAAACATCCGGGTAATAGTAAAGTGCATTTCCGGATCTATATTACGGTTTATTCTTGGTTTTGTAAAATCCATGAAAGAAACTATTTCTCGGTTTAGACCATAGAATTGTAAAATCCGTGATGATGGAACCATCCGGAGATAGGAAAGTGTATCTCGGGATCTTTTCGATCTTTGGTGCTACGGTTTCTGCTTCGAAGAAGGGATAAAAGGGTGTACTTCATGAATTGGGTGATTGTTTGGATTGTCTTCTTGGCAGTTTGGTTATTTCAAGGTTTTACGGGGATATGTGCTTTTAACCATGGTCGGGATGAACACCATTATCATAGTTCACTTTAAACGTCAAAGGAGGCTAGAATTTGAGCTTTTAACCAGAAGATGTGACAACGGAGTTGATTCACTATTATTTATTTGAGGTTGAAGTGAAATATCACGGGCGAGTATACTTAGTATCTGAAGGTATCGGGGATGGATGGATGAAGATTCTTCATGATCCTTGTTCGAGCTTATTATCAAAAACGAAGACTTGGAAATCTAGTTATTGTTGGGTGACTTTTACCTTTTCTTTTTACCACTTGGGGGAATTGGGCTCTTATCACCTATAAATAACTATCACTTTAAGGAGTTACGTTGTAGTGCTCAGTGTCACATTCAATTGTGGATTTTCAAGAGGTGATGTACGTCTTATACTTGATGGTTGGTTGGTTGAGGAGTATAAAGTACTTAGAGATTCAATGGAGGACGAAGTCTCGACACCGCTCTTTGTTAAATATGTGCAAGTTTAAGTCACGAGTTCGGGTTAGTTTTCTTCACGGTCAAATTCATCATATTTGGTTTTCTCCATCAGCTGTCACAACAAAGAGCCTACAGAATGATAATGGGGATGATTACATGTTTTGCTAAGAGAGTGAAAAAGAGAGATAATGACGTCTGCTCACTTCAGCCTGTGCCTCGTACTCCAAAGAAAAGAAATGTACGTTTAGGTCGCATTATCTTCCAAGAAGAGAAATCTTCTTATGACGTTTGAACACAACAGTTCAAGCCTCGTTCTCTAAATAAAAGAAAAGTGTGCGTGTCGGCGCTTTATCTTCCAAAGAAGAGAAATCTTCTCATTTATGACCATTCTCATCAACATGCTTCATGCTTTTTCCATGCGCTAATTCTTCAAGTGAACCGGGCTACCATTGATTGTTTTCTTATTCAACTTGCTCAACTATAATGACGACGGCGACATCCTGTGCTAATTTTGCGGGGGGGAAGTGTGAATAGAATACATTTGGATGATAATCACTTGTTTAATCAAGAATGGCATCTCCGTATGCAATTCTTGAGGGGGAGAAGAAGTGTGATAATACTGCATGGTTGATTTATATCTGAGAATATATGGTCAAACGGATCCTAACTCATGTAAGAACCGAGCTTCTTCTTATCAGGTCATCTTTACATGGAGTTTTCTTCTATGAGCCGTTGGTTGACATCTTCACACCGGCTGATATGATTATCGACAAAATGCTTCCGGTTAATGCTTCACGTACACATCAACATGATGATTCCGAACGATCTATCTGTTCTTGTTTGATGTGATTGGTAGTTTGGTGTTACCATTTAGTGTGTTCGGTGCGGCCCGATTCTTTGATTTCCTTGATGAACATCTTTCGTTCTTGTTTGATTGGGAGAGATTTTAGTTAAGGGGACTTGCAAGATGTAAGTTAATTGGGATGATTTTAGGTGACGTTCTTACTTTTGGTGAGTTGAAGATGTTAACTATCTATTCCCAACCGCACAATCTTGAAGAAGGTCGAGTCTACACCCATTCTACATTTTCTCGATGCATGTTAAAAGACTAAAGACGAGTTGCATTTAATTATCCAAAGACTTCTTCATATTTCGGCATTGTCAATTTAGGGAGAGCACTAATTGGGGAGGGTGAAATGTCGATTTAATCCCAATTAGACTTGCTCACATTACTCAAGATGTTGATTCTCACAAAGACTTCAAGAGTTCTTCTCAATGATTTCTAGTATTTGGGCTTTCAAAGAGTTGCCGATTACAAGTATCAAAACCAAAGCAAGGGGAAGGAGACACGCATCTAAACGCGAGTAAACTTTGATGAACTTAATACTTCTAAGTGATTGAAGATATCCCGGAAGACGATTGTCATTACCGCAGAGAAACTCAAGGTTTGACTCATGGCGCTTAGTGTTCTTATTCCAACTATGGGGAAGTGATGGAAGAGAAAGTTTCGAAGATAAAGAGGTATACAAGTACGACATATTCGGGGAGATAAATGTGTAACATGAGGAGGTGTTATCTGTTATTCTCTCATTGGGAATGTGTGTACTTGATTCTTGAGCTTCATACACATTCATCGGGATGAAAGATGTGAACATAGGGAGGTGTTCTTCATTACCCTCATGTGTATTCGGAGAGTTCTTGGATATTGGTGTACTTCGGGTTCTTGAGCTTCATACACATTCATCGTGACGAAAGATGTGAACATAGGGAGGTGTTCTTCATTACCCTCATGATGTGTATTCGGGAGAGTTCTTGAGCATAAAGAGACGATCGCATTAATTCAACTACTTGGGGAAGTGGTCTCTTGACACCTTTGGAATGGATTGCCGGACTTCAAAGTGGAATGAAATTTGAGAAGAGTTATTTATGTGTGGATGATACATTGTCGTCTTGTTGATGATATAACCCCGAACGGAGACTTACAATGATCCTTCATATATGGAGCGACAAGATCGATGATATGGTGTGCGTTCTTGTGCATCCGCTAAGGCAAGCTTGAAAGAAGATTTACGGTTTGGGGAAGCTACCAAAGTCTCACTTTCAGTGGCTCAATTCTCTCTTCGATTCAAGAGTCTTGGAAGCTTTGGTGGTGAATGTTTAGAGATGATGACTTCTTTCTTCTCTGACGTCTTTGCTCGATATCCTTATCTCGGTACTGTATCATCATATTCTTAAATTATATCATCTATTCTATCTTTGTACATATTTATTAAAAACAAAATACAAAATAGAAAACCAACAAAACAAAATAGAAAATATAAAACCAACAAAATCCATAAAAATCAAAAATTGAAAAGATACCAAAAATATGTTCTCTAAAGACATGTCTTCCGTATCGATAACATATGCGGTCTTAGAAATGTCATTCAATAATGGCACGGGACCATAGATGAAGTTCGAACAGAGGTGTAAATATTCTTTGTCAAAACATGTCAAAACTATGGCTTGCGCTACTTTAGACGTAACCGTGCTTTAACCATGGCTTGCTATTATTTGAGATAGCAACCGCTCTTCATGGAAGGAAAGTGCTACGCTAAAACAATTTTCAAATATTTCGTGCACTTATCCTAAAACAAATTTGAGGAAAGTATGTCAAGGATCTGTTCCTACTCAAATATTTTTCCTTCTAAAATTCTTCGAAAAATATTTGTTTTAACAAAATAGTGGAAAATGAGTTGCTTGTAATACAATCCGTTTAAAGTTTTGAGGAAAATTGAAAACTCAATCAATGACTTCGGCGCTTTTAATCTTTTCGTAAAATAAGTCATTGATTGAGGGGAGAATGTTTTCAATTCTATATCATCTAACGAACTTTCTTAATTATCCTACGTGCTTAATTATAATATATAATTGCCTATGTTGAAGGACTAGGTTTCTAGGATGTGATTGTTAGGATTATATGATTATAGTTTGATGAACACATTATTCCATACCTTATATGAAGTGATTGATATGTTGAATTGACTTGAATTAGTCGATTCTTTGTTTGGGTGTTGTCGACCACCATATATTTGTATGTGTGTTCACTAACGTATGCGGTATATTGGTATATAAGAATGTTCCGATCCGGATCCCACAATCAAGATGATTGGATGCCGAAGGAAAGGGTAACTATATCTTGGGTTGACAAATGAAGAAACAAGCTTAATTGGACTTCTATGGAGTGTTGGCATGGAAAATGCAACGAAGAGGTCTCACCTGCATCGGCAGATGGTTTTCTTCTAAGTGATTGAAGAAACGAAGCTTAATTTGACCTCGTTGGCATTAAATGCAACGTAAGAAGTCTCACTGCATTTGAGATGGTTTTCTTCCAACCCTCAAGAACAACAACAAAAGCTTCTCAACCACTAATGTATCTTTTGCAGATACCATTTTTAAACAATTTTTGAAAAATTTGAATAAAATTGTTTTGAAAATGGAAATTATTGTTTTGAAAATTTATTGAGCTAATCTTTGAAAATCACCGGACTTCATTTTATTAAAACTTAAGTCACTAAATCATCGACTACTGTCATGGTTTGAGGGAGAGAGTGATTTTAAACAAAATATTTTTAAACGATATTTCTTCATAAAAGGTCCAATTGTACAAAATAAGTGGTGATCTAAAGATTTAATGTTATGTCATGGTATGATTTTTATAAAAGAATCAAGATCTTTCAAAATGAAATTTTTCTTGTTCTTGTTTGATTGTGAAATTGTTTTATTTTACTTAAAAGATCTCTTAAAACTATCATACCGACACTAACAATCTTTAATGTCGGCTTGTTCCTCATTAATCATTTTCGAAATTAAATTTTGCCACGTCTTTCCCTAAAATTTTCTAAATGATTTAAATCAATCGGGATCCAAAATCTCAATTGGTTTGAAATTTTTGATAGGGGGAGAGATAGTGATTTAAATCTCAAATCAGGTTTTAAAGGGTAATTGTTTCAAAACACTCCTGCCTTCATGTGCCAAACGAGTTCAAATATACAATGCACATGTTGAAGAGGAGCATTTAACCAAAAACCAGAGGAGTATTTAAACCAGACGCATTTTCTCCCATGTTTTCCAAACCTTATTAAATCACTTGGGATCCAAAATCTCAAAGGGTTTGATATTTTTGATCGGGGAGAATTTGTGATTTAATAATGAAATTTGATAAATGATGATCGTTTTGATTCAAAGTGCAGGTTCTCTCTAATATGTGCAAAACTCTTTCGTATATCGATGCACATATTGAGGGGGAGCGAATGGTTTTATTGGCTTCTGTAATCGTGGACGTACTTCAAAAGAACTCTTGCCTCTATGTGATAAAATGATTTCAAATATCCTATGCACATATTGAGGGAGAGAATTTACCAAAGAAAATCAAAAGGCTTTTTCTAATGAAATTGTGATCAAGAAATTATTTCAAAGAACTCTTGCCTCCATGTGCCAAACAATTTCAATATAATATGCACATGTTGAGGGGGAGCATTTCTAAAATGATCAAAACAATTAAGTTACAAAATGTTTTGATTTTATATCACAAGTACCTTGATTGATTTTCCAAATGATTTTTCAATTGGTTTCATGAAGGAAAGAACAATATACAAAGACCTACCAATTCACTTTATGCATGGTGTTATAAGGATGGTTAGGTTAGGTATTCGCTCCCACGATCCGCCTGAGCCGGAGGATCTACCTGAGGACAATCCACTAGATAGTGTAGAGTCTTTAGGTATGATGATAAAAGGAGAAAAATGAGATATGGGAAGAAGCAGATCGAGACCGAGCTAGCATCGAATAAACCCAACAAGGTTCTAGTTATGAAGTCTCGTAGGCATCAAGGGGTTGAAGAATGAAAAGAATTGAATGTGAAAAGGGTGAAAATACATAGCCCTCCATTTATTCAACCTTAGGGCGATGAATGGTTCAATTCATATGCTACTTGGTGGTTACTAAGGTAACATTGGTATTGAAGACAAGACGTCATGGACCCAAAGGACGCACTACACTACAACTTCCCAAGCCACTCAAGTTCCTCTTAAAAGGACTTGTTTCATTCTCACGGGAACCTACATTATCTATCGACTTTCTCTTAGAGATTGTTGATATTGAAGAAGGAGACCTCTCCCTAGTCTCCAAGATAGGAACCAAATGTGCACTATTGAGTCTAGAGCCAAGAGATCATCCATAATATCTCATTAGGACACTAAATTAATGAAGACTTGTCGTTTCACACAATGTGGAAAGTAAGAATATATTAAGAGTCCTACGATTATCCTTGTGGTATTGCCGAACATCCGAGTGATATGTAAAAATATTCACAATGAAGATGGAAATCCTTCTAGAGCCAACATCATACAAGCTCTTGGTGGGTGACATGTGAGATCTTCTCGTAAGATCAAACTTGTGACAACCGGATAGAAACAATGGGCGATTAAGTCTTGAATCAACCTTGGTCCAGATTGGAATTGACGAATACTTTTGGAAAACCGCTCGATGTGCAAACCTTCTTTTCTAGCATGTCGAATGCGTATTCATTTTCAAACACAAAAGTATCTCTGGTTGAAAAATACTTTTGGAAAACCGTTCGATGTGTAAATCTTTTCTTTTCTCTAGCACATCGAATGTGTACTCATTTTCTAATACAAAAGTATTTATGATTGAAAATTGATCTTTCTCATAAAACCTTCGTCATTGCAAAACTCTTTCTTCTAAGCAATACGCGATTGTTTTTCAAATCATTTTCATCAATAAGTGAATCTCAATTATTTGGTTCACTCACTCCGTGTTGTCTTCTTTGAGACGTTCCGGTTTGAGAACGACTAGAACATTGCGAAACCTCGTCAAGGAGATTCTTAGGAATCCTACCGATCACAAAAGACTTGTATCGATCAACGGGGAACCGTGGACCGTGTACCTCAATTCAACGAAAGTGATCAAAGACACTTCGTGTGTTTTATTGCTAATCGTTGTTTGCGGTACATTTGGACGGTTGCGGTGATCGAATTGAGGAGTCAATCCAAAGCCGCATGCTCACAAGCATCCACACTTAATTGAAGAAATCATGATGGTGCATATCTACATATCACGGTTACGATATTTTTATACTATGTTTATGCTACGTACCGCAAATATCATGAACCAAGAAAGCTTCCGCTACTCGATGGAAAGATGTCATGATTCAAAAGTGTGAGCATGTCGGTCCAAAAGTCACAACATCACATGAAGGCAACACCACTATGGATGATCCGAGAGATTTGTTGTGGTTGATGATCTCAAAGAAAGCTCAAGATCATCAAAGATGTGGATCGATTTTAGCTAAGAGATGTTTACCTATGTTTTGGTATTTGAAGAGTAAGAAACACATGTATATGTGTCCTTAAGAAAGTGAACTTTTAGAAGGTTGCTTTGGTTTAGTGATGGTAATGAACTAAGTATAGTCATTAAGGATGGTGATTAGCATATAATGAACTTCATCCTTGAAGTCATGTGGCTCTTCTCGATCAAAGCAAGATAATCGCTTGATGAGGCAAGTGGTTGTGATTGACTAACAAAAGAAAAATCAATTTTACAACTTGTTTAATTAGTAATCCTAAGACAACGCAAAGTATTTCCATTGTAAACTTACTTTAGGAAAACATAGGAGTAGAGATTTCTCAAGTGAGAGAATGAATATGAGACTATTACTAGCGGTGCTCAGTTACGGCTAAACACGATCATTTTTACGGGTGATTCCACATACTAAACTTCTCTCAAGGAAGCAATTCAACCGTTAGGTCAAATTGAGTTTCTAATGCAATAAGTTCTCCAGTATTCATTCTCAAGTTAGGAAAGTTTATACCCTACAATGGCCTATCGAAGAGTAACAATGATGATACTTTGCTTCGTTTTATTAATATTAAGCCTGATGCAAATACATAACAACTAAGGTGATGAAGGTGTCATGTTTAAAATTTAAAGAGGTCCATATTGAGAAAAGAAAAAAAATGGTTGGATGAGTGAGTTCAACATATGTTGTTGGAAAGCTCGAGTTTGGATTTTCGGATATGACCAATTATATTTACATTGCAAAATAATTTACTTGAGTATCTAGGATGAAATAATCAAGTTGTCAATCCTACTATGAAGCTTGGAAAGCAATCATGGAAAAAAAAGGGAAAGTACATCATCAACACAAGTGTAGGTTATGATCCGATGTACATTCTTGTTGTTTCAGAAAATGACACAAGAAAAGATGAAATCAATAAATCATATAAGCACATAATACACTTATGTTGCACATATGACAAACGCAACAAGAAGTCAATTAGTATATTGCATTTTTTAAACATTATTCAACTTATATGACTTATCTAAGCATTTAAAATAACATTTTTGACACAACTAGATGTTATCCCAAATACTCATTCAAATAACACATTGATTAGTAAAATATTGCTAAACCGACAAACAAGAGAATGAATAACAAGGTGAGGAAACCACATATGTTATTCAAACAAACAAGCACAAAAACTATTTGAGATAAGCAAATAATCAAGTAATACAAGGTAAAACTATTAATCATTTAGCATAACGAAAGTTCTTTTCATCGCTTTGTGTTAAATATAAATATGTATACCAAGCTTAATTAGTTTCCTTTATACTTATGAATATGACCAAAACCTTAGTTTCAACAGAAGACACACATTTATTCAAAGACGACAACATCTGTCTCTAATTAGACCAAAAGTTTTGTGCAAATGTTATGACCCAAAAATGACTTTAATCAAAGATTATGTAAATTTTTTTAAATTAGTTTATCAAATTATTTTTATATGAAAGTAGACTCAAATACCTTTCAATCGAAAGGTGGCATGACTTCTAGGACTTACGGTTAATTAGTTATGAATTTTGAAATTTAACTAAAGTTGTCCTCTATACAGATGGATCCACGGATCCTTCCAAAGGGATCCGCCTTTGATAACAAAGGGATCCGCGGATATGATGTAGATTTACAACAATACATATTTTGACCCGACGTAAAAGGTTTAACCTTTGTAGACTTTTAGTGGACTTATATTACCCATTCCAATCTTTATTCAAGCTTGAATGACAATATATCGAACACAAAACTTTAAAGAAAAAATCACTAAAACACTTTTCATATTATGCTTGACTTCACCAAAAATTTGACACAAGGACCTTACTCGTTTTGAAAACCATTTGTTTTAAAAACTAGAGCCAACCCGCTCTAATACCAATTGTGGAAAGAGCAGGGGGGGGGGGGTGAATACGTTTCCATTTCAAAACTTAAAACTTTTGTATCAAATATAACATAAATCATTGCATTTGCTAATCTCGACGCGAGAATGCATTTAAAGCATTACGGCATGTAAGGACAACCCCTTAATATCATATAAGATTACGCAAGATCAATGGTTTATTATAAATCAAGTTTCACCATTATTAGTCCGGTTTGTTTTACTTGATCAAGCATGTCATAATATGTAAAGTGTTAAATATAGTTTATGACTATATTAATACTTGAAAGACCAAGTATACATCACAATCATAAACATCAACCATATAGACAATCAACAATATAAAGGTGAATAAAAGTAAAGCGATAAGTAAAAGGATACACAAACCAACATGAGGATTTATAGTGGTTTGGTCACGAAGCTCCTCTTCGCCTCTACTCCACTCCCCGAGCACCGACCGAGAGTTACTTCACTAGATCAACAAACTCCATTCTTGGCGGAGAAAACCTTACACAATGTTGCTTACACTTTATCCGGTACAAAGCTAAATACTGAGTCCTTCACATAAGGTGGAACTAAACCTTAGCACTACATCGCCTACACTTTATCCGGTACAAGGCTAGATACTGTGTTCCATTACAAAGGAGGAACCACTACCCGACCGACACGACACATCATCAGGAAGCAGCTCCCTACTACATCATTCTACACAACACATCTATGACACCCGTTATGTTTTGTAGCCCAACAAAAAAAACCTTGTGTTTAATGGCACAAACACATAAACCATATAATCTAGTTAGAGATACAAGAAGATGATACAAGACAAGATCCAAGACAATGTGTCTAATGGATATGAAATTCTAAACCGAACATCAAGAACACAAAGCATGATGTGTTTAGTCTTCCATGAATGAAGATGACAAGTTTCCCAAGCTTGTTGTAGAAGATCTTCATGTGCTTGTATGCTTTTGATGAATGATCACTTCAGTAGGTAAGGATGCAAGATCTCTAGGCTTGCTTTGGAGGATCACATCGGGAGTATGCTTACAACAAAATGAAAGTTAGAAGCATTATGATCATATGAGGTGAGGGTGTTTTACATGTTTCATACTGATATAAATATGTTAGAAATGGTGGAGAGAAAGTGTGTGAAAAGGTGCAAGAAACAAAGATGAATGGTTGGCTATTTATAGAAAAAAAAATGCTTGTGCCCAAGGATCCCTTCTGAAAGGGATTCGGCCCTTGTAACCCAAGGGATCCGCAGGATCTGGCCATCTGGGTGAAACATGGATTTTGGGTTATGGAATCCGGGTCTTGGGTTATGGGTTATGAACCATGGGTCATGGACTTTGGGTCATGGGTACCCAACAAGGTACAATGTATCTAGACAATAGGTTATGGACTTTGGGTCATGGGTCATAGGTTTTACCCAACATGATTTCATACATGATGTCATGTAATGGTTCATGGGTTATGAATCATGGGGCATGGGCATGGGTTATGGATCATGGTATTAACCCAACACATTTACTTTTGTTTATGTATTTTATAAAATGTAAGTAACCAAGATTACTTAAGTGTTTAATAAAAATGGTTTTAGTTTTATATAAATTATTTAACTAAACATGTTAAATGGTATGTTAGGGGTTTGATCATAACGCAACATAACAAACATGTACGAACATGTGTTGTAGCATACAAGGACTTGAGTCGTCAAGAGGTGTTGAAAGTGTTGAGACAAAATAATATTACGAGTAGCTTATACATTTTACGTTATGTATTACAAATTACATGTTTGTCATTAACAAAACAAACGAGACTGTATAGATTAAATATCGTAATATTTGCACTAACAGAACGAATTTAGGCAATATTTGATCATAAATATATTAGTTTAGAGCTTAAATGACCCCCTAAAAACGTACGTTTTAAATCTTTATCATTTAGTATTATAAATCAACTCATAAGGTGATTTCCCATTAAGCACAGAAGAATGCAACTGTTAATAAGATAAGTAGCAGTGAGAATACATTCAGTCCACATTCTTAAAGGAATTCCCTCTGAAACTGAAGGGATCTAGCAACATTTAAAAGATGCCTATGTTTCCTCTCAGCTATACCATTTTGTTTTGGAGTCAAAAGGTCTGATGGGTTATGCCTTTATCAGCACACAACTTATTCACAGTTTGATTCACAAATTCTGTACCGTTATCACTTCTGAAATTTTTAACCTTTTTTTCAAACTGATTTTCAATTAAGTTGTAGAAAACAATAATATAGTAAGGTACTTCATTATTAGTTTTTATAAGATGAACTCAAATAGCTCTTGTGTAATCATCTGCAATAGTCAAAAAATATTTATAACCATCAGTACTAGTAATTATGTAAGGACACCATAAATCTAAATGCAAAAGTTCTCCTAAATCAGAAGAGGCATGATCACTTAGAGGAAAAGGTTCCCTAGTTTGCTTAGCCCTTTGACAGATTTCAAAAAAAAAAACATTTTTGTGTTTAGAATAAATTTTCAAAGAGTTTTTTAAAACATTTAAGACTCGCTCTGTAGAGTGACCAAGCATGTCGTGCCAATCATGCTAAGATAACCAAGTTTCGAAACAAGAGTAAACAAAATTACTTTTAATACCTTGATCATTGAAATAGTATAAACCTCCAGACTGATTACCAGTCCCCAAAACCCTTTGCAGATTCAAATCCTGATTCAAAAAATAGTATTTACTCTCATCAAAAGCAACTAAAACGTTGTTGTCTTTAGCAAGTTTATGAACTGAAATCAAAGTGACACAGTATTTAGGGATAACCAAGGCATCATACAGAGTTAAAGTTTTAGCTAACTTGAGATTTCCAATTTTGGAAATGTCAACCACATTAACTAACTCTTTATCTGTCTATGTCATATGTTGATTAGCACCTCAATCAGCAATTTTACTTTTAAAACCACTTTAGACTCCAAATTATTATTTGAACAAAACAATTTGATAAAATTTTGATTAAAAATTATGCTTTGATTGAAAACAGTATCTGCCATATTGGCCTGCACATTATTTCCAGTTATAGAGTTATCTTTGATGAGAGAAATGAGAGTAGATAATTGTTCATTTGTAAAACCATGAGAAGAAGACGAAGAACTGGTCCCAACAAAGTTGTTATTAGAAACATTTTTTCCTTTAAAATTTTGACCATTTTTCTTTTTTCCAAAATAAGAAGGATAACCAATGAGTTTAAAACATCTGTTAGCATAATGACTATTAAAACCACAATTTTCACAACCCATCATAGACCCCCATTTGGTCTTCTATTATAATCATTGGGTTTATAAGTGTTGGTAGGTTTGGGTCCATTACAAGAGGTTTGATTCCTCTGGAAAGTGCCTCGATTAGGCACATTATAAACAAAAGCAGAGGTCTGAGACCTCTGAGAAGTCCCAGTACTACTACTAGAAACAATCTTGTGCGATTCCTCACTAGATATAATAGCATAAGCATTCTTCACATCAGAAACAAAATGTTACTTCTAATTTGCATGTATGTGTCATCTAATCCCATTAAGAATTGCATTAATTTCATTAGTTTATTATGCTTTTTAAAATCCTCAGCAGCATGCCAAGTACACCTAGGCAGTTGAATTAAAGCGTCAAATTGTTACCAAAGTGCATTTAGTTTATGATAGTAATCAGCAATAGGGGATCCATTTTGACACAAAGAATTAATTTTATGATGCAAATTGAAAGTAACTGAACCATTAGCTTTATCATAGGTCTCTTTTAACTCCTTACAAACACATAAGCCCTTTTAAAAAAAATTGACCTAGAAATAGTTCCTCAGAGATAGAATTTAAAATCCATCCCAGAACAATAGCATTTACCTTGTCCCATTGTCTGTCCAAAACTTCATCAATATTTGACCTTGTGCAACTACCATCAATGAAATCCAAATTATTTTTTCCTTCTAAAGCAAGATCATAGCATAAGTCCAAACATTGTAATTTTCAGTACCTTTTAGTTTATCAGAAACAAAAATTAATGATGTAGAACCATTAGGATGTAAATGTAAAGGATGACTTAAGTCCAGTTTACTAATAAGAGTAATAGGTTCCTCTTCTGACTCAGACTCAGAACCACCATGAACACACATGATAACAAACAATAACAATCAAAAATTAACACAAGCACTCAAGAAATGGAGAAAAGGTAGTTCTCAGGCATTCCTTGCCACTAAAGTGGTAGGTCAAGGGCGCACACAAGCAATCGCAACAATTAAAAAAAAAACAACAACAACACAGAAACAAACACCAATCCTCAACTTCCAATGTGTCCTAATCCTATCCTCCAGCAACCTATTGCAAGAATTTAAAGACATAAATAAAAGAAAGGTGTGAGAGGTGTTATAGAGCACACAATAAAATCAGCAACGGAATACCAGACCTACTACACATTTGATTCACTTAGTCAAGGGATATAGCAAAAGCCAAATGAACCAATCATCCCATATCCAAAAACCAACAAACCTTAATTTCTCAAAATTAGGCGAATCCCAATAAACCACCTCTAAGAGTACCAAGAACACCAGATCTATCGATTAAAGATACTTAATCGACACAAGTAGCCTTTTAATATAAAAAGCCCCAAATTACCCCAAATCCTAATTTTTCAAAAAATTAGGCGTTTTCAAATACCTTTTAGATCTAACGTATAGACACCAAATCTATCAATTAACAATGGTTAATTGAAACAATAACAAAGTAGTTTAAGAAATCCTCAAATTTTAATGAAGCCCTAATCTTTGTAAAACAATTTTCAGAGCAAGATAGATCGTATCCGCTCTAATACCATGTAAAAAAAACACAATCTAAACACTTCTATTGATCTTAATCAACAATAACAATCAACTGTTCTCAAACAGCAAAGCAACACAATCACAAATCCACTCTAGCTATTCTATTGTGGATTGAATATCTATGTGATATTAGTTGTATTACAAACCAAAAATTAAACTGAATGAAAGATGACCAAGATGATCAATTAGGGTTACAACTTTGAGAGAAAGATTGAGTATAAAAATTATAAAGATAAAGCAGATATATGAAAAGTGAGAAGAAATCCAGAAAATCCAGCTTATATACTCTTGATCCAATCTTTAAGTGTCACAATTCTCAATTTCCGGTCATTTCACATTTACTATTTCATCGCTTATCGTAAACTAGGTTTACGAGTATCAAATTCACGTAACCTTAATGGTTTAGCCGTGAATTCATGATCATATCATCGAGGACATTTCATATAGACTAAGTTTAGTCTACATATCATTAACATCATTGTCATCATATTAGTTCATGCATGGTTTTGCATTTTACATTAAACGATAATTTTCATATTAAATAAACGTTATCGCGTGATTAATTATTTTGAACGATTGATCCGTTACTTCCAAAAATTATCCCGATATATTTTTATACTCATATTAAGTTTATAAAATAATATTATGAGTTTACCCAGTGTTTTAAATTTATTTTTGTATATAAATTGTTATATTTATATAATTACGACGATTTTCTTAAATATTACACGATTATTATTATATCACTCAAATTTTGCAAGAAAAGTATTTTTATAATTTTATGACCTAAATATATTTTATCTTGACCCGTGAAAATTTATTTTTATCTAACGCTACCTTAAATATTCAAATGTGTATACAAGTTACTACTATTACTTAACAATACTACAAGTACACATTTAATTTACATCTATATACAAGAAATTAAAAGAAAATATATATATATATATAATCTTAAACAATACACCCCTTGTCGACACAAGGGGATTAGTCATCAAAAAATTTGCAAAATATCTCAAGTCTTTGTATTATACTTAAAATATCACTCATTTAATTCATTTTGCAAAATAAGAAGATCAAACTATCTCTTCCTTGCTCTCTTCCTCTCCAAAACCGCCAATCTAAGGATCAAAGAAGGAAGCTTCAAAAATTTCAAGACAAGATTATTATCAATCTAGTATCACTCTTTGTTTAAGGTTTTGCAATATAAACCTTGGGTGATTAGGAAAAATCCTTTGTTCTCATTAACCTCATCAACTACTAGTAAGCATTTCATACATATCATTATTTTTCATATTCATTTCTATGTTCATTTTTATTATGCACAAGTAAAACATGCAAGTTATGTGATGTTTATACCACTTTTTAAGGTTTTTAAGTGTTATATATATAATCCATCCTATAATTACTCATTGTTATATATTATTTTTGGTGATGTCTAGGAACCCATGACACCCTAAGAAGGTGTATGGTAGGATTAGAATAGCTTCGCAGTTGTTTTGAATGGGTTAGAATAGGTTTGGCGCGAGAAAAAACTCATTTCGACAAGTTTGCAAAAGGGTCTGTCCTTATTTTCAAATCTGAAACTCCGACAAGAGATAAAATTTTGGCCTAGATATTTAGAAAATATACTTTAAAACGAAACCGTGGCCGCTTGAACGGATTAAAACGGAGCTATAACGAAGAAGTTATGAATTTTTCAAGTTGGCGACTAAAACTATAATTTTCTCGAAATTTCAAGATGTATTGTTTGTTTTGTACGAGTCAAAAGTGAAGCTTGGCGTTGTAAATTATGTCGACTTGTCGAAATATGTTAGTATATTTTGATACAAAGCTAAGGACCTTTAAAACGTAGAAAACGGATTTGTAACGATTAAATTATACACGTTTACAAAAGTTGTCGAACTTTATTATATAAGGAAAACTATTAAATTTCTAATAGGCAAGTTTTACTACAAAACTAGAGACCAAGTTGAAGGTTGTTTTAACATTGATTTAGAACTTTTATAAAGTGATGTCTTCTAGTAAAAGTAAGTTTGCCAAGTATATTTATCAAAATGTCCAACCGCTTGATTAGCGGAGTTGTAATGAATTAATTACGCTTACTTAAACTTTGCCGCAAAACATCCTTAAACTATATTTTGGGACATAAGTACCATACTTAACCTCTATTTTTCTTTATGTTCGAGACCTCTAGGATGGAAACTCATGTACTAAAACTTTGAGATAATGATACAAGCTTCCCAAAACCGTTGAGTTCGCTTCCTAACGCTCGACGTGCACCATTTTACGACTAGCTTTTAGAGGCCGTTTTGTCACTTTCATGGAAATTTCAACGACATTATCTTACGATTTAAAAGTTATATTCTCTTAATAAATCACTAAATGATTATCGCCGGATATCATTTCAACATAAATACATGTGAAGTAATTTAAAAATGGTCAAGACGTTAAAAGATTATATTTTCGACGAGAAGTATTGTTTTCAAAAATACATAAGTGGTATAAATATCATCCGAATTGCATGCATAACATTACATCATGACTTATTACATATCATATCATTCATAATAGGTCACTTTCGAGATTCACGCTACATTTCGGTGTAACCACTTTTGTCATCGCATCAATTCATCAAGTGAGTAATCACACCCCTTTCTTTACCATTTTGCTATATTTTTGGGGCGAAATGCATGAACCATACTTGAATTGAATTGATTCTTACTTTTGTGAACTCTTTGACTTGAACATTTGAACTTGAAACAAATCCTTGAATTTAAATATAAACTTAGGACTTGTTTGGACTTGTTGAACCGTACGTGTTATGACCTTAACCTAAAGTCTCCCATGTTCGAGCATCACTATAAAGTCTCCTTGTTCGAGCATCCTAAAGCCTCCCGGTCCGGAGAGCTCCTCACTATGTTACGGAGCGTTCTCAAAATTTCTCCTTATTGGTGGAGTGTGCAAATTCTCCCATGTTCGGAGTGTTCTTAATTGTATATAATAGTTGTATGATGTATGCTCGTGAATTCGCATTGTTAGTCTCCTATTAGTAGGTAGTATGGATAGCGCTATTAGAGGTCGGCCAACCTCTCGTCCACTATGTTACGGACGATATTATTTATTCTAGGGCTTTGCTCGCATACATTATTATATACGTGGTACTATATTGTGAACTATTATGACCATTTATACTTGACTACTTGACACGCTATATTTTGTGCAATGGGTTGTGAACACACAAAGTTGCAAGTTTTGTATGGGCGGAACTTGGAACCGAGTGGATTTACAATGCCTTTGCTTTGTGGATTATTTATGATGACCGAAACCTTTGACTTTATCACTTACGAGTTTTCTTATTTTACTAAACGTATACTCACCAACTATTTTCATAGTTGACCCGCTTTCTCTCATGCATTTCGTGTGATCGTTAGTAAGCTTTGTGGAGTTTGATAAACCCATGGACCGCTTAGAGCGCTAGTGATTAACAATAACAAAGACTATAACTTGCACAATGGAATAAACTAATCAATACTTTGTTATTGAACAAGGTTTTCATCATCATCTCTAATGACTACAATTACAAACACCACTCTAATTCTACTTGATCAAGGTAGAACGTGTTACCTCCCTCGTAATGTGGATCTATGATCTAGAGTCATAAACCAAAACCCGACCTAACCTAGTCTAGGCGCTTATAAGTCTATACGCCCTAGACTTACACACACTTTTCCCGATGCTACATTGTGGAAGACACACATATAAAACCTACACCCCATGTCCTCTTTATATACTAGAGGATTAGGGTTTACAAAATACTACGAAGGACTAAATAATAAATCTTCTTTGCAAGCAAGTCCTTCCATCTTTTGTAGATTTCTTTCTTCTCTTTAAGCCCTTGATGTTTCATTCTTCTATTTACTTTGTCTCATCAAATCCAAAGAACCTAAACCCAACAATCTTCCCCTATTTGATGATGACAAAACAAACAAAGTCGTGTACGAACTTCCCTAGACGGTAAGTAGCGAAGTTGAGATGTAAACATCTCCATGAATGAAACAAATCTTGTCTTCCCTTAATCCATGCTACGCCACTCCAATATATCTTCCCTTTTGTTATCAACAAATAGAGAATTTAAGCAGTAGAAACTTCCCCTTGAGTGGTGCATGAACATAAAAAGATTCTTCAAATCAGAAGCTCCATGTAATGATCACTTGTGAAGAAAACCAAATATAACAAACTTGATAAAGAAGTAGAAGAACCCAAACTTGTGTCTTATATCTTGCACTATAGATGACATTGAACGATACCCAATCTTGGTGTATAAGGAGACCGCAATCCTTGACGATAATCAATCGAGCACAATAACGCTACTCCTTTAAGTGTTATGTCAATTCTTCGTCATAATCATTGAAGCACGAACAAGTTATCTACAAAGTGTAACACCCACTTTAAGATATGATAAGAGCAAAAATCTGTTACTCAACTACAATATCAAATAGGTTATGATCAATCTTCTTCGTAATCATTTATGCAATAAATCCAACCGAGCTTTTAACACTTTTAAGAACAAATAAAATCCAAAACCAAACTCCTTGTGTGTGTAAACCAATCTCTTTGTGTGTATCTCGACCAATATACTCCATACATGTAGCAAATACGAACAATATAATATCCAACGTCAAGTCACTTGTATTATCATATCCTACACAAGCATCATAATAGTATTCAAATACCAAACCAAAATTTAATATGACTGCCCTTTAAACAAATAACCATGTACTGCCCACTTCTCCATTCACGAAAATCAATAACCCATATACTTTGATAAGCCAATATCATCCAATAAAGTACAAGTATATAACTTGACAATCATGTGAGCAGCTTCCATCACATCTCGCATGTCACATTAGCAGCTTCCAATATATAACTTGACAACCACTGACCAATTCTTAAATATGAGATTTGAACCAATTATGATATATCAAGTGACCCATGTGAGAAGATTCGACCAATCAAAATATTTCAATCTTTGTGTACGTACCATGCAAACAGTAGGATAAACTTGTATACTCATATCTCATGTACAACAAGCGTAGTTCACTCGATAAGCATAGCATTGAAAACGAGTAAAGTAGAAGTGGTAACAAACATGCTAGCGGTGGTTACCTTCGAGAAGCCCATCGCTGGTTACAAGTAAAGCTATCGCTGGTTTCGATGTAACTAGCAAGTGGTTATGAGAAGCTTGTCGTTGGTTACGAGAAACACTATCCGTGGAAACAAGCATGTAGCAAGAGAGATTGAAAACGCAATGCAGCCTTTTACATGTTAATGATTCAAACATATGCTCATGTAGCTAGCTTGTATCCACCATCTTATCCATCCCTAACATGCTTCATTCACTATCATTTAACAGATTACTAGAAAATTACAATATCGAGCAAGACAGTTACATCTTGCAAAACCAACTTCAATGGCTAACATCGATATATGCATGACCGTAATGACAATTGAAAACCAATATCGATTAAGGAGGTTTACATGCAACCAATCATAATGAAGTCTCGATAACCAAAGATGTAAAATATTGCATCCAAGGGATAGAATATGAAATCGATTAATATAATCCCCACGATAATTGTTTGGATCTTTTGAATCATATGTTGACATTAATAAAGTTCAAGCAATGATATAATATAAACCAATGAACCACGTGAAGCCATATGAATGAATAATGGTCCTATCATATAATATCAACACAGATCCAAACAAATAACGTTAATAAACCCTAAAAAATTCGAATATTAAATACCTCCTCTGCAGCCAACTTCGACATAGTATAACTTTTTACTGGAAGCTCAGATCGAAAATTCCTTCGGTGGAAAGTTAAATAGGTATATAGAGAAGCTCCACCAAAAATTTCAGCCCGATCCAACGGTTAACGAAAAAGTTATGATCGTTACAAAACAGTGCTGCAGAAACATATACGAAAATTTTCAGTTTCGATTTTTTTTTTCTTTTCGCCATTCTTCGACCAATAAAACCTTGTGAATCCCTAGGTAACGAGCTCCCCAAGCTCTGATACCAATTGTGGAGTTTGATAAACTCCATGGACCGTTTAGAGCGCTAGGGATTAACAATAACAAAGACTATAACTTGCACAGCGGAATAAACTAATCAATACTTTGTTATTGAACAAGGTTTTCATCATCATCTCTAATGACTACAATTACAAACACCAGCTCTAATTCTACTTGATCAAGGTAGAACGTGTTACCTCCCCGTAATGAGGATCTATGATCTAGAGCTGTTAAACCAAAACCCGACCTAACCTAGTCTAGGCGTTTATAAGTCTATACGCCCTAGACTTACACACACTTTTCCTGATGCTACATTGTGGAAGACACACATATAAAACCTACACCCCATGTCCTCTTTATATACTAGAGGATTAGGGTTTACAAAATACTACGAAGGACTAAATAATAAATCTTCTTTTGCAAGCAAGTCCTTCCATCTTTTTGTAGATTTCTTCTCTTTCTCTTTAAGCCCTTGATGTTTCATTCTTCTATTTACTTTGTCTCATCAAATCCAAAGAACCTAAAACCCAACAAGCTTTTCTACCAGGTCTTGCATAATGAAGTTTTCACTTGTCACTACAAATCGTTATGTAATAGAACGAAATATTTTGGAATCTAAACTTTGTAATATATTTGCCGATGTCGGCTAAACTGGTATTGTAATGGTATACTATTTCTTTTAATCTTAACGCTGGTATGTTCTATTATCTTGTGCTCATGTTCCTTTCATACACTGTGTTTCATTCCCATGAGGTGTGACATGATTGGTATCGAGCCAAAGGTTATAGAGAATTCGATTTTTCAAAAATAAAAATCACAACTATAACCGAATAAAGTTTTATTAAACATCGAACATCATCCGAGTCAACTAGTTCTATCGTTGCATCGTTAATCATAAATTATACATAGCCCGATCAACTATGTCTAGTTTATGAAGAACCATGCAATGATAAGAGTGGTAGTTTTAAATCATGTTTAGTCGAGTCTTTAGAGTCTGGTCACCTAAAGTTGCATTGGTCGGTTGGGTATGCATAGCATGTTTTTACGCTCACGTCTACATTACCGTATCTTATTTATATCCTCTCTTTTCCATCTTTCGACTTGTTAGACATAGCATGTCTCTGCTCGCCATATTTCGATCACTATAACACATTACCACCGTTCTAAACCTCATACGCCTTCGTCCGAGTGTCATTTACTCAACCCGATATTTTGGTCCATTGCGGGATCATGGCTGCCGAAACACACGCCAGAGTCAACAACAACGGCAACCCAAACAACAATGACAATCTAAACAACAACGCTGATCGAATAGCGGATCTACTCACTCAAATTATGACGCACCTTGATGCTAGATTTAACCAACAACGGAGAAGGTACTTCAAACACCGGTCATGGATGCGCTACAAGACTTTCATGACATGCAAGCCGATGGAATTTTATGATACCGAGGCGCCATTGACCGTTAACTGGTTCGAGAATGTTGAGTCGAAACTTAGTATCACGAAGTGTCTGTCAAGGAAACAAAGTTGAGTTCTCTGTTGGTCTACTACAAGGTCGAGCATTGACTGGTGGAACAACCAACCTGCAGACTAGAGGAAGAGGGCCGCAAATCGTTATCTTGGGAAGCATTTAAGAAACTACTAACCGATGAGTACCGCAGAAAAGATGAAGTGTAAAAGTCGGAAGCGGAATTTTGGAATCACTGATGGTAGGAGTAGAGGTCGACAAGTACACGATCCGCTTCCACGAGTTAACTAGGATGGTTCCTCACATGGTTTCCACCGTGGAGAAGTTGATCGACCGATATATATGGGGATTGATACCGAAAATTAGAGGGATGTCACTCATCGAACCCAACCACTCGCAAGTCACGTGGGCATGGCGTATCGCTTAACAAATGATGTGATCAGTCCGGAGAACTAACAAAAGCAAACGATAATGGACGAAAGCAACAGGATGATCATCGTGGAAGTCGAGACCAGACCAAAGAAACAAGAGGCAACGAATAACCGGGGAACTATGGAGCGACCACTGTGAGCGCAGGATATCTGAGTCCACATCCTATGTGTACTGATGTAATTATCATCACTCAGAGATCGCTCAAAGTGCCACAAATGTGACAGACGGCCACATCGCGGAATTGCTCAAACAGATGGGAACCAAGGACAAAGAAAAGCATGTTACGAGTGTGGAAGTCTGGATCACCTTGAACACCGTCCAAAGTTGAAAAGAACACCCAATCAAGGAGGTAATCGTCCAAACTGGCGCTGGCAATAGAAGGCCCACAAGATCGAACATTGAAGTTCCCCGCACGCGTGGTCGAGCATTCTATCCGGTACCGAGGAAGCCCGCAACGCGTAACGGGTACATTCTTTCGAACAACTACCCTATTTCGCATGCGACATGATTTTGAGTGCATAACTTCCTTCCAATTTTACCACGCTCACGACATTGATTAATTTGAGACCTATCGATATTGACTTTAGTTGTAAATTATGTTGTTGATTTGATTTGTGTAAGCAAATCCAAGAACGAACGGATCTTTCAAAAGACTTCATTCAAGGATGTTGAATCTTATCATACTAACAACTTGTTTCCTAGCTTGATCTAGTGACGCTCTTGTTTGATGAGTTGCGAAAATCAAGCTAAGAGTCAAGTTTTACTCAAAAGGTCTTTGAGGATACGTTCGGTGTTGGGTAAGTTTACCCTATCAAATCTAATCACGAGCATGTATTTTAGTTGGATGAGGAACCCATATGCATGAGCATTGACATGATCATTTAGACTATTCGATTGAAAGCACGAACTTTTAGAACCTTTGTCGCGGTTCGGACTATAGTATCATTAATTGAATCACGAGGACGTGATTCACCGACATGGGAAGAATGTCACAATTCTCAATTTCGGTCATTTCTCTCATTTACTATTTCATCGCTTATCGTAAACTAGGTTTACGAGTATCAAATTCACGTAACCTTAATGGTTTAGCCGTGAATTCATGATCATATCATCGAGGACATTTCATATAGACTAAGTTTAATCTACATATCATTAACATCATTGTCATCATATTAGTTCATGCATGGTTTTGCATTTTACATTAAACGATAATTTTCATATTAAATAAACGTTATCGCGTGATTAATTATTTTGAACGATTGATCCGTTACTTCCAAAAATTATCCCGATATATTTTATACTCATATTAAGTTTATAAAATAATATTATGAGTTTACCTAGTGTTTTAAATTTATTTTTGTATATAAATTGTTATATTTATATAATTCTGACGATTTTCTTAAATATTACACGATTATTATTATATCACTCAAATTTTGCAAGAAAAGTATTTTTATAATTTTATGACCTAAATATATTTTATTTTGACCCGTGAAAATTTATTTTATCTAACGCTACCTTAAATATTCAAATGTGTATACAAGTTACTACTATTACTTAACAATACTACAAGTACACACATTTAATTTACATCTATATACAAGAAATTAAAAGAAAAATATATATATATATATAATCTTAAACAATACACCCCTTGTCGACACAAGGGGATTAGTCATCAAAAATTTGCAAAATATCTCAAGTCTTTGTATTATACTTAAAATATCACTCATTTAATTCATTTTGCAAAATAAGAAGATCAAACTATCTCTTCCTTGCTCTCTTCCTCTCCAAAACCGCCAATCTAAGGATCAAAGAAGGAAGCTTCAAAAATTCAAGACAAGATTATTATCAATCTAGTATCACTCTTTGTTTAAGGTTTTGCAATATAAACCTTGGGTGATTAGGAAAAATCCTTTGTTCTCATTAACCTCATCAACTACTAGTAAGCATTTCATACATATCATTATTTTTCATATTCATTTCTATGTTCATTTTATTATGCACAAGTAAAGCATGCAAGTTATGTGATGTTTATACCACTTTTTAAGGTTTTTAAGTGTTATATATATATAATCCATCCTATAATTACTCCTTGTTATATATTATTTTTGGTGATGTCTAGGAACCCATGACACCCTAAGAAGGTGTATGGTAGGATTAGAATAGCTTCGGAGTTGTTTTGAATGGGTTAGAATAGGTTTGGCGCGAGAAAAACTCATTTCGACAAGTTTGCAAAAGGGTCATCCTTATTTTCAAATCTGGAAAATCCGACAATAGGTAAAAATTTTGGCCTAGATATTTAGAAAATATACTTTAAAACGAAACCGTGGCCGCTTGAACGGATTAAACGGAGCTATAACGAAGAAGTTATGAATTTTTCAAGTTGGCGATTTAAAACTATAATTTTCCGAAATTTCAAAGATGTATTGTTTGTTTTGTACGAGTCAAAAGTGAAGCTTGGGCGTTGTAAATTATGTCGACTTGTCAGAAATATGTTAGTATATTTTGATACAAAGCTAAGGACCTTTAAAACGTAGAAAACGGATTTGTAACGATTAAATTATACACGTTTACAAAAAGTTGTCGTAACTTTGTTATATAAGGAAAACTATTAAATTTCTAATAGGCAAGTTTTACGGCAAAACTAGAGACCAAGTTGAAGGTTGTTTTTAACATTGATTTAGAACTTTTTATAAAGTGATGTCTTCTAGTAAAAGTAAGTTTGCCAAGTATATTTATCAAAATGTCCGACCGTTTGATTAGCGGAGTTGTAATGAATTAATTACGTTTACTTAAACTTTGCCGCAAAACATCCTTAAACTATATTTTGGGACATAAGTACCATACTTAACCTCTATTTTTGTTTATGTTCGAGACCTCTAGGATGGAAACTCATGTACTAAAACTTTGAGATAATGATACAAGCTTCCCAAAACCGTTGAGTTCGTTTCCTAACGCTCGACGTGCACCATTTTACGACTAGCTTTTAGAGGCCGTTTTTGTCACTTTCATGGAAATTTCAACGACATTATCTTCTGACGAAAAGTTATATTCTCTTAATAAATCACTAAATGATTATCGTCGGATATCATTTCAACATAAATACATGTGAAGTAATTTAAAATTGTCAAGACGTTAAAAGATTATATTTTCGACGAGAAGTATTGTTTTCAAAAATACATAAGTGGTATAAATATCATCCGAATTGCATGCATAACATTACATCATTACTTATTACATATCATATCATTCATAATAGGTCACTTTCGAGATTCACGCTACATTTCGGTGTAACCACTTTTGTCATCGCATCAATTCATCAAGTGAGTAATCACACCCCTTTCTTTACCGTTTTGCTATATTTTTGGGGCGAAATGCATGAACCATACTTGAATTGAATTGATTCTTACTTTTGTGAACTCTTTGACTTGAACATTTGAACTTGAAACAAATCCTTGAACTTAAATATAAACTTAGGACTTGTTTGGACTTGTTGAACCGCACGTGTTATGACCTTAACCTAAAGTCTCCCATGTTCGAGCATCACTATAAAGTCTCCCTTGTTGGAGCATCCTAAAGCCTCCCGGTCCGGAGCAGCGTCTCACTATGTTACGGAGCGTTCTCAAAATTCTCGCCTTATTGGTGGAGTGTGCAAATTCTCCCATGTTCGGAGTGTTCTTAATTGTATATAATAGTTGTATGATGTAATTGTTCGTGCATTCGCATTGTTAGTCTCCTATTAGTAGGTAGTATGGATAGCGCTATTAGAGGTCGGCCAACCTCTCGTCCACTATGTTACGGACGATATTAATTATTCTATGGGCTTTGCCTGGCATACATTATTATATACGTGGTACTATATTGTGAACTATTATGACCATTTATACTTGACTACTTGACACGCTATATTTTGTGCAATGGGTTGTGAACACACAGTTGCAAGTTTTGTATGGGCGAACTTGAACCGAGTGGATTTACAATGCCTTTGCTTTGTGGATTATTTATGATGACCGAAACCTTTGACTTTCTCACTTACGAGTTTTCTTATTTTACTGAAACGTGTATACTCACCAACTATTTTCATAGTTGACCCGCTTTCTCTCATGCATTTCGGTGATCGTTAGTAAGCTTTTCTACCGTGTCTTGCATAATGAAGTTTTCACTTGTCACTACAAATCGTTATGTAATAGAACGAAATATTTTGGAATCTAAACTTTGTAATATATTTGCCGATGTCGGCTAAACCGGTATTGTAATGGTATACTATTTCTTTTTAATCTTAACGTTGGTATGTTCTATTATCTTGTGCTCATGTTCCTTTCCGTTACACCTCGTGTTTCCGCCTCCGGCGAGGGTGTGACATTAAGCATATTACAACATCAAGTCCTTAGATCTTTTCAAACAAGTCCTTCCGTGTTTCTTAGATATAATCTTTACCTCATGCCTTTCTACTTTTGTACATAATCAACAAGCTAATAACAAGTAAACTCCTTGGACTACAAAAGTAAACAATAATAAACAAAATTAGTCCCTGAGGTTCAGATGACATCCTTATTTTTCAACAATAATCAACAAGATAAGTCAAGGACGGTTGAGATGGTTCGGACATGTTAAGAGGAGACCACAGACTGCACGAGTTAGGAGGGTGGAAGCTTTGGTAGTGGATGGGTTGAAAAGAAGAGGTAGACCAAAAATTAGATGGGGTGATAGATTAAAGCATGACATGAAAGAGTTTCGCTTGACCGAGGACACGACCTCTAATAGGAACGCATGGAGAACTAGAAACAGAATAAGCGGTTAAGGTCTAAGTCGGTATCTGGTTGAAGCTAGTTTGGCGTCTAGGATCTATAGGTGACTTATAGTCCTTGATTCATTTTTGTCTTTCGTTGTGCTTTATTGTTGATTTTTCCTTGCTTTTGAGACTCTTACCTTGTGCCCTTTAGGCTGCCTAGGTTTTTTTAGTTGTATTATTCCTCCCTTTTACACATTTGCTTTTGCACTTAGGTTTAAAGTCTTTAGTTTCATCTTCGTTTTTTTTCGTATGCTTTGGTGCCTCTATGGCTCTATGTTCCCATGCTTGTATGTGATTATGCTTTTTTATCCCCCCATGTTTGTGTTTGTTGCATGTGTTCGTATATGCTCTTATGTTACTTCCCCAATTTTCGTTCTTTATTTTATATGCTATGTTTTCCTTGTGTTGTATGACTATTCGCTTTTATGTTTTAATGTGCTCCTTGTTAGCCTGCTTGGATTTATATGCTTTCATTGTCATTCTTTTCTTGCATCTCTATGATCATACTTTCACACTTTCTTGAGCACTTTCACTCTCACATTTACACTTGTCGGAGGTCTTTTTGAAAGCAGTCTTTTTACTTTCGGGTTTTTCCTGAAGTAGGGGTGTGATCTGTCTACATTTCACCTATCTCATACATTGTGATTACGTAATTGGGTGTTGTTGTTGTAATGTATTATTGTTTGATACTGATAGATGTATATGTTATTAGTGTTAATGTTGGTTAATAATTTGTGTTAAAATTAAAATGTTGGTTAATAATAATATGAGCTAAAAACTGAAACTCAAAAACAAGATTTTGTGGAGGGCTTTTAGTAAACAAAATTATGTGGAAAGATAGTTACTAGATTTTGTTTAAAAATCTTTGATACACCAGAGGCTACTGATAGTAACTAAAATTACAAAAGTTCATCTAAATGAATTATAAAGGTCGTGAACGGTTTTTTATACTAATACACGAGGTTAAAAGTCACGTCACACATATTTAAATTAGGTCAAAGCTTTTTCTTTTTCTTCTTTTTCCTTTCAGAAGGTTGACATAGAGTTGTTTGCATTTATGAACTCCTATACTTTAATGTGATAGTTACAAGCCCGTTTATCATTAAAGGATTAAACTCAAAAAAGAAACTATCTATGTGACTGGAATTTTGTCACCAACATTTGCTCCTCATCTGTCTACAACCATCTTTGCCCAATCTCTTGCGACCGCCACCATTTTCACGATCGATTCTTCTTTTTTGAAATTGTTTATCTTTAAACTATATTATTTAACCAAATGTAACCACCGGAGTATTAGTCGAATGGTTGGAGCACTTGCGCTTGAGTCAACAGACCCATGTTCAAGTCCTATTCTTGGCATTTGCTTTAGATAGGTACCCACCTCCGCAAAACTTATGAGCACACTGGAGAGATTTTGTATAATAAGAGCTCAGGGGTCCGAGTCTTGCTCGTGCTCACTCCAGTTGGTGCCGCACTAGGCCAAGAGAGTTGCCAGAACTATTTCTTGTGAGGTGGACAATGACTGGTGTGTTCTCGCCAATCTACACCTTTTGTGGAATTTAACCAAATGTACTTTCCGTATTCTTAGCATAATCATTTGTTTTCTTATTGTACTATTCCGTACATACATGGACGGACCTGAGTGGAAGCCGGGAAGGGCCACGGCCCTCCTAAAATTTTAAAGTTTTACTTATATTTTTTCAAAGGAAATAGAATTTTGACTTCCCGATATAACACTCGGCCCTTCCTAAATCCTCCCAAGTTCCGTCTAGGGTATATATAGACCAAGTTCCACGAGTCGGACAAATAGTCAAGTACTTTATATGAGAAATGACGTACGCAAACAGCAAATGACAATAGTAACTATTTAAATATGAGAAATTCCATTGTAAGATGTCAAATAACCAGGTTGTTTTGTCAATATATGACTCATAATTAAAGGTTCTCCTTAACAATTGTTTACTTTCTAAATTTTACGGATCTTAAGATCCTACTTTAATAGTTCTTGTCAATGTTTTGAAACCCGAAGTCGATTTGTCCTAAATTATGATTTAAAATGTTTAAAAATATTCGGTTTTTGAATTTTACAAACAAACAACCCATAAATTTGTAGTTTTTAGTTTGTAATAAAAATCCGGATTTTTAAAATCGTATGGTTAATCCTATAAGATCTTAAGCTTAGATCCTATGTAGGATCCGGGTTTGAGTGACCGTAGGTCTTAAGATCGGGATCGGGATCGAAACCATGCCCTAACAATTGTTTACTTTCTAAATTTTTCAAAATTTTTATGAAAAACCGGACCGGTTAACAAGCAGGTTAAAAACCGGGTTGAACCATGTTGGGTTTTTGACCGTTAACGGTTATTTTTATTTTAAATGAATAACCGAGTTGGAGTTAAGGTTGAACCGGTTGACCGGTTATTTTTATTTTAAATGAGTTGGCTCGGTTGAAGTCGACGATCAGTGACCGACCGGTCGATTATAAACGCGTTTTCAAAACGTTGGTTCTTGTACTTAGCATTTCATACAGTTAAATACATTGTTTATTACTTTATTAACTAATCCTACGTTTAACCAAAGGGCCTCCAGTACAGCGGTATGGAGGTTTTACCTTCAAGCAAGGTCTCAAGTTCGAGTCTTGTCTAGGGCGATAAGGGTTTCCTCCGCGTGTGTAAAGGGAAGGGTGTCGCTTGCCTGACAATTTGGACCCAACCCAGTTGTTTGAGTCACACGCCTTTCCAGGCTAGGAGCCATGTAGCCACAATTGCCGTTCAAACAAAAAAACTAATCCTACGTTTAAAATGTTTATTAAAAAAAGAAGTATAAGAAAGTACATGCATAGCATGTCCACCCTTCTAAGTCATAAAGCGTATCAGAATCAATTGTGCCAAACCAAGTTTTGACTTTATATTTTATTTTAATAAAAAAGATTCGAGTAGAAACTAATAAGTTTTGAGTACATGTTTAAACAAAACAGATTCCTTACATGTATTTTATTATGGTATATATGTATAGCGGTGACGAGTCTAAAGCGAGCAACTTATCCAGGTAGCAAGGTCCAGCAGTAGCTATTCCATTGAAGATCATATCGGTAGTAGCAAAAGCCAAAAGCCAACCATGGTCGATGGTTGTTTGAATTGTGGTTTTTTTTTTTTTTTTTTTTTGTTAACCATAATTTCCGACCTTTGACCGACTAATAAACGGGTTTGAACCCACCGCACCACCACACACATGACTCAAACCAAAAACCCTCCTTTTCTCATTTGGATGGATGGTGTTAGTTCATAGTCCTTGGTCCTTGGTCATTAGAGCACACAAAACTATTGTAAATCTATACAGTATCAAAACTGTATGCTTAATGCAGTTTTGGGTTCCAATTATAGCAAAAAATCGATACTTAATCTAGTTCGTTAATAGACCAAAACTGGGGAAAAAATATTTTAGGCCACCTTTTATTAAATTATTTTTACAAACACCAGTACAATTCGTTACGATGATGTCTAAAGTCATTTGCCCAGAATTCGAGTCCTGTTCCAGGTTCGGTTTGTGACTAAAATGGTTCTAAACCAGTACAAAAATGACACAACCGCTGCCACAAGATCGGGTTCTTGGTTCCAAAGTTTCCATAGTTTCAGCCCCCGTTTGTCTATAATCTATATCAAAACAATAACATAAAACAAATGCCAGAAAGATGTTTTGATCTAAATATATATCAAAACAATAACATCGACGCCAAAACAAATGCCAGAAATTTATATTAAAATGTTTTGATAACAATGCTGCAAATAGAATGAAGTTGGTAATGTACTTTTGTAATGTTCACAATCATTTGGCAAATAATGTCATAAGCGCACATAATGTGAGTTTGGACATCGACTACAAAAGAATCATCTAAAATCAACGCCAATCATTTCAAAACTAAACAATAATTAAAAGATAAAATCTAGTTTACCAATCATCCAAATGATGCTTTAAACATAAATAATATCTACTTAAATGGTCTTTATTCCTGAAAAACCGCAAAATTCTCATCATACAAGACATACCTATCTAAAATACATATAAAGTACTACTTAAAAGAACACAAACCTCATGGTACAACAGGTTTGTTATCCCAAGCCTCTCTGTCTTCAGCTAAATCGGGCGAGTAACGTTCAGCCAATATATCAACCTGTTCGGCAAACGGCTTACTCCCATAATCACCAATATGTTTCACCATCTGGGCCCACCTTTTCCGACAAATATCACCGGTCCTATGTTCAAGAAGATTATCCCAATCCACATCATCAACACATGCAGCATCAAGTTCATAAAGCTTACCAATCATCAAATAATCATCAGTATCAGACCATAAACCTTCAGCCACCATAGACGACCTTAATTTATACCACTTTACGCAACATCTTGCATCACTTCTAGTTGATAACTTTTCACTAATTGCACCCCAAGGAATATTATCTCTCAACATCCCGTGCTTTGATTTCTTTTCAGAAAATACTTTCATTTTTAAATCCATGTTCACAAGATCGTATAAACTCTGGTACTCTTTTTGAACCCATTTTCCACCCTTTGTGTTCCCGATCTTTATTCTTCGCCAGTTGTCCTTAACATGCAACCTAGATTTCCCCATCAGTTCCGCTATTTTCTTCCATTTGTTACCGTACTTTTCATGATACTCCTTTAAGGTTTCATCCTCTTCTGGTGTAAAACCCCGTTTTTCGTTTCTTTCGAACAAAATGTGGGCCCGAGAATAGACAGCAGCATGGGGACGATATGGTATGCATTTTGCGATTTCTAGCCAACATTTTCTCAATCCGTAAGAACCGCAGTTCAGTACCATCATTAAACCATCGTCTCCCAAATTATTATCTTCTATATAATTATTAACCGCATCTTTTATTATCGCATCTTCTTCTGGTGTAAATCTTTTACCTCGAACTAGACCGTCTCCTTTTGTTGTTTGCTTCTCAGGTCCTGTGTCTGATGATGGGAAGAACTCAACATGGCCGGCAAAGCTAACTTTTTTGGATTTAGCTTTTCCCGTATTGTTTTCAACGGGTTCGGTTGTCTTGTTTTGGGCTTTACTACCTTTGACTTTGGTCTTCATTTTCTCTTTGCTACCTTTGCTGTCTTCAGTATCATCCTGTGTCTCCTTCATTTCAGTATCTGAATTTTGAGCATCTAATTTGCTCTTTTTGTTATGACTTTTCTCGGACACGCTATCCTCAATAGATAGTTTAGAACCATCATTTTGGTTATCTTCATTTTCTTCTATTTGTGTCTTCTCGGGAGAATCTCTTTTCCTCTTCTTTTTCTTATCCTTCTTACTAACATCACCATCAGTTACCAAATCACCTTTATCAGGTTGATCTTCAACTCCGTCTTCCTTTGATCCTGATTCTCTCTTCTTCTTCTTCTTCTTCTTCTTCTTCTTCTTATTCTCCTCCCCAAGATCAGCATCATCTACCAAATTACCCTTATCAGGACGATCTTCAACTCCGTCTTCATTTGATCCTGATTCTCTCTTCTTCTTCTTCTTCTCCCCAAGATCAGCATCATCTACCAAATTACCCATATCAGGACGATCTTCAGCTCCATCTTCATTTGATTCTGATTCTTTCTTCTTCTTCTTTGCCTCCCTATGCTTATGACCTTTTTTCTCCTTTGGTAGAGCATCATCTATTTCTACTTGACTGTTACCGTCACACTCAGCATCAGGCAAATCATTGATCTTATTTTGTTTTCTTTGACTTCTTTCCCATTGTTACAGGGCTGGCATCCACTTCTTCCCCTGTCTTGCCCATTCGTTATGCTTCCACCTGGATTTTTAACTTATGTTTCCTGCATAAAACAAAAGTCTAATTAAGATAAAGAAATAGCAAATCAAGAAAACGCATAACCATGTCATCATTTGACCATCAAACCCAAAACATGCAAGAGTCGTTGCAATCACAATGAAGTTAAGAAACTGGTACAATAAACTACCAATTGGTAAAGACCGTAAAGTATTTAAACTAATATTACAATATTCACAAAATAGTAGAACTAGAGAATAATAATATCTTGCAAATGCTACTCTAATAAACTAATATCTCTGTAATATAAAAGAGTAGCACGCCAATAGCACTTCCAATTGCGTCAAGTTTAAAACCCCAATGAGCTATTTATCACTAACCACTCCTCAAGATGAACGAAAAAGTAAATTCTTCTTGTAGTGCACTAACCACTCTCATAAAACACTGGTCAGCCACTATATATAGACACGTTACGGATTGATTTATGTTAAATAGAGCCATGAAATGCAGTTAAAAAGCTATCAGAAGAAATTAGTAGATTTAAGAAATGCCATTAGCGGCTTGGTGTTTACAAGTGAAATTTGTTTGATAAAAAATGCTGATTTATCTAAGGTAAATGTCATATCTCTCCACACACCACTAAATACACTTGTCATATGTTATAAGCGCAAAAACAAGCAACCTATAGATGTTATAGTGAGAGTATATGGTGGGATTCAAAAAAAGTAATTCCAAGAAATGTGACTAAAGATATGCATCATCGCCTAGATAACAAAAAGATTGTGAATGTGGTTCTTCATCAACGATACGACTAGATCCACGATGCGTTACAACCCTTCAAACATATAAGATCTCTTTTTCTAACACAGTGTCTTAAAAGATATTTCCAAAGTGTGAACTCCCTACTGCTCTAAAGTACACCGTCATGGACAATGATCATGAAAAACTGCTCAGCACTCATACAGAATACTTGGATATTGATTCTGCTTTTAGAATCTGGTTTGCTTGTTGCTAGTATTTACTAGTGTTAACTGACTAAAGGGCTGTTTCTTTATGTTTTCTTTTTACACTAGGTTTATGACTGAAGAAAGAATCTGATTGAAGAATGCCATGTATGATAAAATCTTGTTTTTTTTTGCTTAATGATCTATCACAATGACTACTTTACCCTCAAATCAATTGCAATTTATGTCAAGAACTTCAGGTCACCGTTTACAGTTCTGAAAATAGCCAACCAACTTCACTAGTATTTTATATCAACAAGGTTAAACAAAAAAAAAACACGAATAGTAACATGTTCATAAACATATCAGATCTATAAATCAAAATAAAAATTGATAAACAATAATGACAATTAAACACAAAAGTAGATGTTTCCACCATTAATTTTTCACATATAAAGGTTTTAGTTCCATGTATTAGAAAAGTAGATAACCAGGGAAGGAATGGCGGGGAGAAATCGCCGGCGGTAAAAAGCGCCATCAAAAGGAGCACCGACTGGAAGAGTGGAAGGTCACTGGTGGGAAGAAACATAAGGGGGTGAGGTGCTAGAAAGGGTTTTTATGTGATGAAGAGGGTGGATGGGTGAAATAAGAGAGATAGAGGTTAGGGTATATTTGGCTAATAAGTTTCTGTTTGTGAAGGGGGTTGGTTTTGTTAGGCTTCCACATCTAGGATCCTAGTCTAGAATAAGCTGAAAAAACATCATAGATTCCTGTTTGTATAATGTTTTGTTAGTACTCAGGACATTAAGCAAAAAATAAATGGGCCCCTAATAGATCTTTTATCAGCTATTACTAACTTTTATCAAATTATTATATGATTCTTGAAGTACAATAAATCCCTATAAAAACGCACATCCAAATTCCAAACAACCGTTAATATGAAAAGTAGTTATATCATCAAACAAAGCTGTAAGACCAGAAACTGGCTTAATAACTGTTTCTATGAAATATATATAAGGTTGGTTGATTGTTACAGAAATGTGTAGGGCTTTTCCGTTTGGTACATCTAGAGGTGGCAAAACGGGCGGGTCGGGTGGGCACGAATCAAAACAGACACGGGTTAAAAACGGGCAAATTTATAATTTGGATCAAACGGGCTCGGGTCAAAGGGGTCATGTTCATGTTAAAGAAACATCAAATTACTAAAAAAATTCCCTAAACCAAACACCCTTATATTGTTTAAATAACTAGATAGCGGATATACAAACATTCAAGTCTGGAATATCACGAGTTGTATTTTAATCACTTTTGATAATGTTGGTTAAGTCATAAAGTGTTCCCATACTCTTCAAAACACTTCCATGGCTCAACAATTTGACAAATACACAGTTGTGCAGTATGTGTGCATCCATGAAATAGCATAAGTGTTTTCATTCATTTTTACTCCGTGCTTTATTGGCAAGTTTCATTTTGATTCATTATATTATACCCATATGGCCCCCTTTAAACTATTGCATTACTGTTTAGACCCATTTGAGACTCATTGATAAATTGCAGACCTGCAGATATATCAAGTTATCAACAAAACCTATTGATGGGTCATAAATACCATGAAGGAAAATACTTATGCCATTATTGTAAATCACAAAAATACAAACATTTCGTATCAACTCTATCAGACTCATTCAACCCTATTCGACTTAGGTTTTTGTGACTGCCTTGCTGTCTTTGATAAGTGTGACATACTGTTTAGTGACGTATCATTGGTCAGTCATATGGGTAAAGTCACCAAGTAGAAATAGAAAATACGAAGTAGGAACGTCACACAAAGCACGTGGCAGAAACCATGTTTTACATATTCTCATGATAACCAACAGAAAACTATGGAAAACTGATTTCAGTTTTCTACAGACATCGATATTTGGTCAAACACCAATTTTCTTGATCTCTAACGGATCAAACAGGTAAAGTGAAAACAATTAGGAAAACAGGAAGTGCCAATGCATAAAATAGTTAATTATTTGAAGGGATTTTGTACGTAGAGGCCACCCAAGTTATAATTTTCTTTCAATGAGGCCGTCCATCTATGGAAATTAACTTATAGGCCGTTCAAGTATATTTCCTTTTCATTTATACCAAATCCGCCCAAAATTACACTGGAAATTTGTATATTGACGAAAATGCCCCATCTAAAAAATTGAAGGTTATAAAAAATTATATTATAAATATATAATGTCTAATATACCCTTTAATAAGAAAAAACAATACCAATGATATTAATTCACCTTCTGTTACGTAATCTGAGATTCTTATTTTTCTTCATCATAAGTTACGAACAACATAAAAAAAATCTAAAATGAATTACTAATGAAGATCTAATTACTGAATGTGAAGATTCGTGAAAAAGAAGTTATGCCATATTTGAAAAAGAAGTTATACGGTATTGTATGCATGCTGCTATACCAATTATGCATACTGAATGTGAAAATTCTTTCTTAAGCCACCTCTTATAGTTTTATATATTTATGCATACAGTTCTACCATATTTTGCCAAATTGATTTAAGGTAATCCATTTCCACCAATCAACAATTTACGTTCGTGTATCAGTAGTTTTGTTCTCTTTTAATATGTAAACATTTAGTAATAGCTTATACGACAAAATTAAGAATTATACAATCATGCCATGCACGTATGGAAAAATGCATACTGTCGTATTTTTTTTAATACTCCTATACTAGTTAGTTTATTTACAAGAATAAGAAAACCTTAAGCTCTAGTTTTTTATGGATAGAAAATCGTTAGTGAGAGAGATTGAAATGGGAGATTAGTTTCTTTTGGCCATTATTCACAAAAGATGAGTCGATCTGCAGTTGGCTACACCCATGAGCTCATGACTTTCAATGGCTGTAACTCAGATCATCTTAATGTTTTATGTGGCTTAAGAAACAGTTAATGAAATTAACATACGAAAAATTGATGTTAAGGAAGATTTGTATGGAACTGTAACAATATGGTCAAGGGTACTTTTGTCTTTTTGATATATCAAGGATATTTTAGTCAATAAACACTTCATATTGCCGGATTTGGTATAAACGAAATGGGAAATATACTTGAACGGCCTATAAGATATTTTTCATAGATGAGCGGCCTTAATGAAAAAATGTAAAAACTTGGGTGGCCTCCATGTACAAAATCCCTTGTTTGAATAACATAACTTCTAAAATCATATATATGACACACCAATTGTTTATCAAACTCTACAACTTTCTTTATCGACCTAGCTTCAATAATAGCTGCAACAGCAAAGGCTATAGAGCAAACAAGCAACCCGATAACAAGTAATAGCTTCACAGAAGCAGATACCCTTTTGGAATGTTCTTGACGAGTACTATTCATAAACCCATCTTTACAAGGTCCCAAATATGATCCACAAAAACCAGCATTCCCCAAAAGCAACGTATAATTTAAGGAACTAAAGTGACCAGTACCAGGAACCAAACCTGAAAGATTATTATACGAAAAATCGACCGACGTCAAGCTCTGCATAGATGCAACTAACGTAGGTATACTTCCCACCAAATGATTACGCAACAAGTCAAGTAATTCAAAATAAAACAGTCCCAAACACCCCTTAATTCAGTTGTAAAAACAGCCTTAAACACCCCTTTAATTAAGCTATTAACACAGTACCAAACACCCCTTTAAGTCAGCTATTAAAAAGTACCAAACACCCCTTAATTAGCTGTAAAAACAGTCCCAAACACCCCATTATTCAGCTGTAAAAACAGTCCTAAACACCCCATTAACTCAGTTACTAACACTGTCACAAACACCCCTTAATTCAGCTATTAGAACAGTCCCAAACACTCATTTAATTCAGCTGTTAAAACAGATTTTTCATATTAGATTGTTAACCTAAATTTAATGCAAATAATTAAAGATGTCTATCAATTAATTTGTCTAACTAAGCATAAAAAATTAGAAACACATAAATGATACCTTGATAAGCTTGATAAGTTGATACTCGATTAGTCGATTGAAGGGAAAAAAGAGAGAAACTGAAAAAAGTGATGGGGCAAAAAAAATCCTGTTATGCAATTGTGTTCACCCAGTTAGCCCCATTTAGTTTTCTTCAATTTTTCTAAGCAGCCCATAAAAACCCATCATAAATAAGTGATGGACAAAAAACGCCCATAATTGTTAGAAAAATGTCAAAAAAAGGCCCAAAAGTTGCAATATGGGCAAGATTTGCCACCTCTATGTACATCGACAACACACAGCAAGAAGAAACATACAAAAAGTGCATATCTGACATATTAAAAACATTTCTTTAAACATGGCAGATAAAGTGATGTCATAATTAGTATGAGGGATTGGGTAGCAGGAAAATTGGTTCATGGGTCATTACGGGTCGGGATGCGTTCGTTTGACTTCATTTTCTTATTTTCTTTTCAGCTTTGATAAAAACCAATTTATCAAATACAATTACAAAAGCTACTTTAAATACAATGTTACTAAAAAATCTCAAATAGTCATAGCACTAATGATCCGATATTTTTCTTTAACATAGCAACAAGGTACTATGTTAAAACACACATCACTGTCTATAAACCTCAAATCCCAAGTGATAAACAAACTTGCTTTAGAGCTAAAATTAATAACCAGTGAAACACCTTCAGAAGCAAGAAAGTTTACAAACCCTTACAATTCCCAATTGGAGACGGCCTATAATATCTTCCTTACTCTATAAGGCAAGAAATGATTCTGGAGTATCACTTTCACAACACTTCATCTAATGTGTTATCATGATCAAGTTCTTGTTTCGTATGAGAGACTTGCAAGATTTTCAAAACTGGGTAACTTATCTAAGATAGGATGCTCTACAGGTCCAAAAGTGATCACTTAAAAAACTTTGGGAATGATAGAGGCAAGGCAGTTTGACTCACCTAACTTAAGTAAATAGCAGAGTTTGTTCACTGGAGCCGACTAGTGAGTTTTAGACTGAGTTTGTTTACTGAATTCTTAACATCAAGAATGATTATCAAATTGGTTTTAGATTAAGCACACATACAAACATGCAACAGAATTCCTTGTGGTCAATTTCCAGTAGCATATATCCCAGTCCTAGTAACAAATCAGAGACATTGTGATTCAAAATTAAGATTTATTAATCTTTACTAATCAACTCCATAAGCACTATCTTTCAATAACAACATCTAATGAAACATTGCTCACATGATCATGAAACGACATGTATATTCCAAATGTATAACAGAAAAATGACAACATTGATATTTCAAGATTAAGATTCTTCTGTTCTAGGTATTAGTCAAAGACTGCGATAAATCAAGTGGTGTATACCTAAAAGAAAGAATTTGCTAGCAAGTAGTCTGATTGATGATTTGATCAAGAAACAGCTACTTCCAAGGTATTTATCGGCGAAAGCGACCTCAAAGGGAAATGCCTTTGGCTAAGGTGAGAAGCGACAAAAGCGAGCGCTTCAGTGAACTTTTTACCCTTTGTGCATATGACAGTGTCTAGTATGAAAACAATGACTAAACAAAAACATAATTACCTTAAAATCTTTATTTTTAATAAAAATACCAAAAAAGAGAAGTTTATTCAAATACTTAAAGCCTAAAGTCTACTATTTTTGTTCGGAGTAATCGTCTAAGTTCTCATTTCGTAAAAACTATCCGTCAGACAAAAAATGCAAGCGCTTCTCGGTTGCTTAACAACGCTTTTCTCGCTCTAGTAGCGAAAGCGCGACGAGCCGCTATATCTTTGGAATCAAAGCGCTTTTGGCGATAAAATAGTAGCAAAATTATGTTTTACCATTCAACACATAAACATTTGCATTCAAAACACCAAAATAGCTAAATTAGTCTATTGCTTTTGACTACACTCTACTTCAAACCCTTCTTAAGCTTAAACCCTATCATCTACCTAAAATTCGGTGAAAAGCAAAGCATTTCTAAATTACATCATTAGCAACTCTTTCATCATGTCTAATGGTCTAACCAGAAAGATTCGGTAATAATCCATACAGTATCTTCAAGTTCTAAAGCTCTAATCCCAATATCCCATACAAAAATCACTTTAACTCCAAGAAACTAATTCCTTACAACGGATTGTCTCGCATTGCGTTTTAATAGCAATTATGAGATATGCAATGCTTGAAATCAGAAAATCGCCCATCACAAGATGCTTCTACATAGTAGAGTTGTGACAATCGAATGAATGATGGTTTAAGTGCTTCGCAAATTGTGATTCTTACAGGATTAGACCTATCTTTAAACTACTTGACCCCTAAAAGACTAGATACTCTAAAACAGTTTCGGAATATAAAACAGTATGCGTTGAAAAAGATATATGTCCAACCAAATAGTCACATGTTCAAGTGTTTGGCAAATTCGGTTTTTGCTGCAGCTACTCTTAAACCCCATAATAACAAGATACTCATAACCATTTTCAAAACACAAGGCCAAACACATGATTTTCGATATGATTATGTTAATGTTCCCCAAAATAGTGATACTCTAACGGGAAAGCTTTAATATGATTTATCATCAAGGAAAGCGTTTTCATAGGCAAATTTAGTATGCAAAGAAAAAACAAGCTTCTACCGCGTAAAATATAAGGCGTCGGGTTGCCGGTAATAGTTTTATAGTAATCATGATAGATTTATTAGACAATAGTTCGGTTTGTGATGGGCATTATTTATTAGATAAACCAAATCAAGGCTACCCACATTATCACTACTGCTGATTAACTATGCTATAACTATTATGTTAAAGATATGCTCTATATCACTAGACAAAAACACTCGTATCCATAAGCCAAATATCCCGATTGAGCAAGGAAAAAAAGTCTAAACAATCTTCAACCCTTATGATAAAGATTAATAAAAGTAAACTAATCCCACAACACCAATAAAAACTAACTAAAACCGTCAAATTCTGACAAAAGTTTTACTTATCTTCAAAAACTAGCTTCATTGCTGCACAAATAAAAAAACTAGGCAACAACAATACCCAATCCCACCCGACCCCTGCCTGAAAGAATGAATAAAGAAACAACCCTAAATCTATTACAACCCTTTACAAATAATACAATTTAATTTTAGCCCTCATAATGTCTACCTTAAACCCTACAGCAAACACTATTTACTGAAATGCTTATAAGCTCCCAAACATCCTATATAATATACATCTAAACATAAATAATATTACTACATTAATAAAGACAGCAAATAATGTTAGGGGTTAAAAAAGCCCTACATTTATAAATTAATACACGTCTCATATATATTAATTTTCAGAGTAACGAAGACTAAAAACAATTATAACGTACCTGAAAATTAGTAAGATATTAAAAAAAAAGTGTCCGGCGGTGGCGGCGTACGGTGGTCGGTAAATCAAACAATAATATGGAGTTCTATTTGTTAGATTGTTGAATGCTGATGGTGGATTTGATAAACAAGCTGGGCTTAATCGTTATGGGGCCAATTTAGGGTGTTCAGCGGTCCATTTGGTCAGCGTTAAAAAAAATTATGCAAAACAAAATATTGAACCCATATCGAAAACTGAATTTGAATTCTGTTCGGTTTTCGGATTGACCCAAAACTGAATTACATAATTTATCAATTGTTTACTCTTAGTTATATCTAATGGCGTCTGCATGCATGGCGGCGATAAGTATAGTTATATGTGTTTCTACCCGTTTAGTGAATTCGTCACAACACTTGAATGTCGTATGTTAGTTGTAAGTGTTTGTTTGGGTTCTGTAACTTTCCCGTAGCTTTTCATGACATCATTATTCCCATATAGAAATACCTCGCAATCTCTTACGCGTCAAACACTACCCCAAAAGTATATGATTTTGATGAATCAAGATTATATTGATTGAAATAAAGGTTAAAGTTGTAAAATTTGAATTAAAATAAAATAAACCCATTAAAAATATAAAAACTAAAAACTCATAAAAATATATTAAAATGGATGTTGAATTAAAGAGCGTAAAATTTTAGAAAATATGGTGAAATTAGATTATAAAAAAATAAGTAGATAAAAAATATTTTAATTTAAAAATAAAGATGAATTTTTAGTTGAGAAAATGACATGTCGTTTTATAATTGGGCTTTTATCTTAATTTTAGTGGTTAGGAGTTAGGTTTGGAGTTTGTTAGAAGTTAGACAAGAAGTTTGTTAAGTGGCGTATAAATACCGTGATTGGGCTCTTATCTTAATTTTAGTTAGAAAAACTCTTTCCATAATAATTTTAGAAAGCCTAAATGCATTATAAAGTAGTATAGATATTTTTAGCAAATGTATTAACTTATAAAACTTAAACAATTGATACTCAAATATATATCGAAAGAAATAAATTCACTATATTTACAAGGTTAAAATCTTAAACTAAAAAAAAAAGTATTATTGATGTTTTATGTAATAAGAGAAAAGTTTTTTTTGTGACATTGAACCTTTCAAGCTTAATTGCAAAATCGAGTTCTCCTACTACCCAATTGAGAATTCAACCCTTAAAAAATCAGTCAACAATCTTGAGAAATTCTTTTTTTTTTAAATAGCACAAACATTGATTTGTTAAAATTATAACTAAGACACTGATAACCATTTTCATAACACAACGCCAAACTCATGAAGAAATACCTAACTTATATTGATAAGTACTATGACCTAGTAATAAGCAATAGTATACTACAAACGAGTGTTAATGACAATCTTACACCAAGATTCAATATATCCTTAGTTCCTTACAAATGATGTCAGATTTGAGTAACAACTAAAAAGTAACTAACATTTGCCACAAGAAAACTATTCATTTATCTAGGCGGGTGTTTGGGATTTCTCAGATTGTGTTCAGTTGGAAGAAAACACCTATGTTTTACACAAAATCGCTTTATTTCCAAAAATTCTCGACAATTTTTTTTCCTCTAAAAATAGAAAAATACCAACATCAACTAAACGCTTTTTCTAAATTTTCAAGTGTTTTGTGGAGATAAATTTTCACTCCAAATTCCAACTAAACTTCTTATACGCAGGAAAAAGAAAAGTAAATAGGAATCCTAAACACAAAAATTGCAATTTCGAGGTTTTTAAAATCAAAGTTACGCACATATGAAGTTAATAATCAAGTTGGGCTTTAGTATTTATCGTGCTGGCCCATTGTTTCTAAAATAAAATAATTACATATGATTACTTTTCTTTTTGTCATTGCGAGAATCGGCGATTTTCTTAAGCTTTGGCCTCGAATAATATTTTTTTTGGGTCTTTTTTTTAATATGTTTACATTTCTATTTATGTATCTTTTCTTTTTAGTTAAGACTGTTATCCTGTAGATATGTTAATACTAAAAAAAATGTTAATTACAAAGGAATGTGGGTGTGTCGTAGCTTTGTTTACTCATATGTTATTTAGTGTTATTAGCGGTGGTTCTTAATTTGTTCCATATCTTACAATGTTTGCTATGCGTTGAAAATAAAAGGGAAACAAATTATTTTGTTTCGGGTGGTATGGCTACTCATTTTCATTGCGGGGTTATAATTTTGGGTGTAGGCATTTTAGCAGTGAATAACATATATTTTTTGCTCGTGCTTTTACATGGGAAATAGAACCTAACTGATTATTGTTCTGGTTTGGTTGGGATGTTAGATTTTTTTTCCTTTTTCTATATAAAGAGGGGATTAGGTTAAGATAGGCTATCATTTGCCACATAACTTTTCCGACTAATCATCTACCTCTATCCTAAAATCATGGTTGCTACTCCTAATTTGGATCAACTAAAGGAAGGATCTAGTTCTGATGCACTTCAAAAGTGTTTCAAAAAATAATTCATGCAACAAATGACTGAGGAAGAAGGCTTTATCCAGAAAGTTGGAGAGGAGTAACGATTTGAGGAGGAATATTGAGAAGGAAGAGGAGTACGTGTGGGAGCTTGAAACGTTGGGGCCGTTTCATGAAGTGAGTGGTGAAATCATCGACTGAATCAATGAGACGCTTGAGAGGGAGCGTGGGAGGTTGGCTGTTCTGGTGTTTGTGTTAGCTGAAGCAAGGGAAGGGATGGTTGAGAAGCAGAGGCATATTACTGTCATGGATTTCATCGATTAGGTTATCGTCATTTTGTAGTGTTGTGTGTTGTCTTTTTGGTCATGATCATGTTGTTGCTGTGTTTGGTAGTTAATTCTGGGGAATAAGTTGTTTGTATTTCTAGTGTATGTGCGGGTCTAAGGTAGGGACCAAATTTTGTGTTGGAAATTGTCATGTATTGGATCTATGTAATGGACAACTGCTGGTCCTTTGATTAATATAAGTTGTTCTTATTATGTACATGGGTTGCCCTATTGCTTTTATTTTCTTCGGTCTTGTATGTTATGCGTCTTATGTTATTATTTGTTACAATTTTGATAATTTATTTGTTCGTATCTAAATTTGTTAGCATTGGTTGTTTATAAGTAGCTGTCGTAATAGTTAACCTATAGTGTAAGTTATGAGTGTCAACAACATTGAATGGAAAATTACGTTACAAGCGAGGTGGTGTATGTAGGTGTTTGCGGTTTTTGCGATACTACTTGTAAAGTAGTGGTGTTTACTTGTCATGTGCATGTTGGTAACTTGATGAGGAAAGGTGATGCCATGAAGTTTTGAGGGGTTGTCATGTGCAAGTTGCTAATGGCACAGGTTATTTGGATAAAGTATTATGGGAGTTGCAGTAGGTGGTTGGTAAGTGTGTTCCTGCTCATTCTGTTATGCGTCCGATGGAGGGCAATGATGTTTTGATTGGCGGTTTGGTGACATGCATGTGGTTTATCCGTGACTATTGTTAGGATTTAGAAAATCCATATGAAAGACTCGGTTACCCCGACTATCATTTAGCACAAGTTAGTTTGTAGTCTTAAACCTAGAATAGTTAGTTTAAGTAACACCATGGAGGAGGACGGGTCTTTACCCACTGTACACCCGGTCCATAGCCAGCAGCGAGGCGTTTATTGTATCACCGTGGAGTCGGTCGGGTCTTTACCAGCTGTCACCCTCCACGGCCTAACTAAGGCGTTTATGTAAGAACTATAAATATCCTTTCACTTGGGTGAAAGGGTTGGAACTTCTAATCATATGACATATTTCTCTTTCACTTTCTCTCACTAGAACTCCCATCTGTCTCTCTTTCTCTGTCTAAAATCTGCAAAACCACAAATCCAAGCGTCAAAGCCATGGTTTGATCTTTTAGATTGTGGGTGCTCGGATTTGTAGCTTGGTTTTTGTGGTTTAGTTTGGTTCGACTTGTCTTATAGGAAATATCATGGTTTGTGTTGGGTTCAGTAAAATACCCAAACCCCTTAATCTAGGATTTTAATAGAAAATACCCCAAGGGGGCGTTTGGTTGGGGCAATTTGGAGGATATTGGGGCCATTTGCATTTTAATTTCCTTCAAATATCCCGTTTGGTAACATAAATGTAGTCATTTGAAGTAATTTACAATTCCCCGAATTGCCAAAATGGAGATAATCAAAATACCTCCAAAAAGTGAGAAATTTTAATTTACTTGGAAAAAAAATTATAAACTTTTTTCTTATTGTTTTTATAAACTTTTAAATAAAATATTTATGAATTTTTTATAAACTTTTTTATAAATTTTTATAAACTTTTTTATAAACTTTTTTTTATAATTTTTTATAAATTTCTTATAAATTTTTTTTATAAAGTTTTATAAACTTTTTTTTTATAATTTTTTATAAATTTCTTATAAAATTTTTATAAACTTTTTTATAAATTTTTATAAACTTTTCATAAATTATTTATAAACTTTTTTATAAATTTTTATAAATTTTATAAACTTTTTTATAATTTTTTATAAACTTTTAAGTAGAATATTTATGAAATTTATATTGAAAAAATAAAAAAATATATTTATAAATTTAGATCAACCAAACATGCGAAGGTATTTTAAATTCGAATTTTAAATTCTCAAAATTTAAATTTTCTAAAATTTAAAATTAGAATTTCAAATTACCCCAACCAAACGCCCCAGTGTTTGGACCGTTACACTAACAGTCATTGAGTGCATAGTCTCTCGGTGTGCCATCTTCGAGGATGCTCAATAAGGCGAAGAAGAAGTCTCTCCACTCGAGTGAGGCGGAACTTAAAGGGTGAAGGCGAGTCGAGAAGAAGATGGTGGATTCGGTGGTGATGACAATAACTGCTGAATCCCTAAGACTCTCTCCAACTACTTACGAAGACAAGTCAAGTAGAAGGCGAAGGATATGAAGGCGAAGAATGGCGGGATAAGGCGGGATAAGTTTGAATCGAGATAAGGCGAAGTCGTTATCAACCAAAGTCAACTTTCACTGAATGGCAAACGATCGGGCTCGATGTCATCAACGACCTTTGGAAAGCAATCTTGTCTCTTACCTAAAATAGTCTTTATGTGAGACAAAATACATCGATATTTTGTCTTACATAAGTGTCGGTTGTCGGTTAGGAAAGAGTTAAAACTCATACTTGTATAAATAGCATAAGAGATGGAGTGAAAGATCAAGCTTGTGGTGTAAAACACACATACATGCATGAGCCATCTTTCACTCCTCAAATCAATTTAATCCACAGGATAGCTTAGTGGGTACTTGTAGTTGTGCTCGGACTTAGCACGAGCTTGAGAGGAGTTACCAACCTTTGTCATTTCAATCCCAAGTACTATTCATAAGTACTTGGGTAATGTATTCTTGTTTGATTTATTTCTAATAAAGAATATTATGTTGAAAATTAATCGGTGTGTTTCTTGACATCTTATCGGTCATAGATTCACTATTAACTTGTTTTAATACTTAAAGCTGTTTAACGATAGTGAATAGGGAACAACAAGTGGTATCGAGCAAGGTGATTATAAAACCTTTTTAAGCCGCTCTAAAATGTTTTCATCGGGATCCTTATGGGTGAAATTGATGTACCCCAACTAGTCGACAAAAGGGTGGAGCTTATTCATTGTTGCCCTAGACTTGAAGTTGGTAAATTTAACAAATGGAAAAATCGTATGCTTTGCTATTTGATTGGGATGGAACCTTATTATATCAAGTATATAAATGAGGTCCATTTATCCCAGCTACTGTGAAGGTTTGCCTAAACACGAAGCTCGATGAACTCGGATGAGAGGAGAGTGGTCAATCGGGACCAAAGACTCAAAAGTATCATCATATCATGTCTTCACGATGATATTATGGAGTCGATTATAAGGCGTAATGCTGACTAAACAAACTGGGATGACCTAGTTCATAGCCATGAAGGCCCATCCGATACCAAGGAAAACAAGATAATGGACACGAAACTTGAGTATAACACCTTGAGGGCTAAGGACTCGAAACTCTATCTCAAACTTACACGGTACAAAACTCTTTTAAATGAGCTGTCAAATGATGGTGTTAAGTTGTCCAAACATGAAATCAATATTGGTTTTCAATAGTCTCCACGAGAAGTGGTGAATTTTCTCGGGGACTTAGGAATGCTAATCATATCCGGACCCTTGAACTTCACGAAATTTATGGGAAATTTGTCTATGAGGAAAACCTCATCAGCAGACGATATCGACTTAAAGAAGTCTCGAGAAGTCAAGAAGTCTGACCACCACTTCAACACCAATATCAGCGCTTTTTATTCTAACAATGTTGTTCAAGATTTTCGGGAAAATTCGGATGATGAGCACGATGAGAGATCAAGTGAGGAGTACCTAAATGACACGAACACTAAATTCGGATGATGAGCACGATGAAAATGGCACTTGTCATTAAAAACAAAGCAGTTGTAGCCAAAGGTTACGATCAACAAGAAGGCATTGACTATGATGAAACATTTGCTCTGTTGCAAGAATGGAAGCCATCGGGATCTTCCTTGCATATGACACCTACATGAACTTCAAAGTTTACCAAATGGATGTAAAAGTGCATTCCTAAATGGTGAACTCATGGAAGATGTGTATGTTCGGCAACCTCACGGCTTTGAGAGTAGTGAATTCACGACTATGTCTACAAGCTTGATAAAGCCCTTTATCGACTAAAGCAAGCTCCGGGGCATGGTATGAAACTCTCGGCCTTACGATTCAAAACAAGTTTGTCGGAGGAAAGATAGACAACACATTGTTTATCTACAGGACAAAACAAGATGTGATCTTGGTCAGTATATGTTGATGACATCATCTTTGGCTCAACAAACTACACTCTTTGCAAACATTTTGAAAAGCGATGACAAAAGTTTGAAATGAGCATGATGGGTGAACTCACATACTTCCTTGGACTACAAATCGAGCGACCGATAAAGGAATCTCCATCGATCAGAGAAATACACAATCTCTTGAAGAAATATGAGATATCGATCGTGCCTCGATGAAGACACCAATGGTCCCCCTAACAACCTTGGACACGATCTCAGCAGCAAGTCGGTCAATCAAACCATTTCGGAGGATTGTTGGCTCATCGATGTATCTTCGCTTCTAGACCGGACATAGAATTCTCGATCATGCAATAGCAAGATATCGATCAAATCCCAAAGAGTCCCACCTCAGCTGCAGACCAAAAGAATACTCGGTACACGAAGAAACCCCAAACCTTGGACTCTATTAACCAAAGTGCTCGGGGTTTGATCTGAAGGATACTCGACTACGATTATGTTGGGTCGCAACATGGATGAGAAAAAGTACCTCGGGGTCTGTCAATTCCTTGGAGGCTGGTTTGTTGGAGTGCTAAAAGTAGGGGTGGAAGCAGTAGAGCCGCTCGTGAAAAGCTCGGGATCGGATCGGTAAAAGATCGAGCAGGCCGAGCCTAAGCGAGCTCAAGCAGAGCTCGAGCCTAAGTTTGGGCTCATTTAATAATCGAGCTCGAGCCCGAGCTCTATACAAAAAGGCTCGTTTGGGCTCATGAGCCTAAGCGAGCCCTAGAAATATATACGTATATATATTTTCTATCGTATAACCGTGTTAACGAGCTCGAGCCTTGTGTTAGCGAGTCGAGCTTTGTGTTAACGAGCCGAGCTCGAGCTTGTGAAAATTTCACGGCGGCGAGCTCGAGCTCAAATGTGAGGCTCGGCGAGCTCGAGCTCGAGCTTTTATATATAAGCAGGCGAGCTCGAGCCTAAGCGAGCTCGAGCTCGGCTCGGCTCGTTTTCACCCTACTAAAAAGCAACAATCGGTGGCTATGTCTTGGTGAAGCTTAATATGTGGTCTGCTGCGGGATCTTTGTGCCAATGTTTATGGATGAAAAGTCAACTTAGTGACTATGACATCCATTACAAAATGGTACCCATCTTACGTGACAACACGATGCTATTGCAATGCAACAACCACATCCTTCATCAAAGAACCAAACACATTGATATCGGATATCACTTCATCGGGGACCACATAATGAAAGGAGGCATAGAACTTCACTTCATCCCTACCGAATATCAACTTGCTTGATATCTTCACCAAACCCTTGGATGAACCTACCTTGAGGAGGCCGAAAGTTGAATTGGGAATGCTTGACATTGAAAGTCGACTATCGAAACCAATCTTAGTAAGTTTTCTGCGAAATGGTTCCTCCTCCTGAGCGAATCCATAAACAATCCTCTCACTGAATGAGTAAGACTCATTCAGGGACCCTGACTCTAGATATTGGGCATTGAATGAGTAACTAAATGCATCTAAGTGTTAGTTACTTAAATGTCCTAGGTTGGAAGTCACACCAATTAAATATAGGAATATATGTCTTTGTATCTTACTGCCAGGGGTCCCTCATACTTACCTCATCACACTTGGCATTAAATGCCTCCTCTCACATAAAATATCTTGTGGATATTTTATTACTGCAAAAGTGCACTTTTCATATACACGCAATGTTTCCTTCAAAAGCGAGTTTTCTTTGCGGGTAGTGGGTGGTGGCATTAAATGTGGAAATTCAAAGCGTTTTCAAAACCGACTTTACAAATCCACATTTGTGCACAAACTACCCTCTCATCACTCTATAAATACCTCACAAAATCCTTAAAACATACACAAAGGAATTTACGCTAACAAAACTACATCAAAATCTCTTTCAAACCCGAAATCTTTGTGTTCTTCAAATCTTTTTTTCCGAAAAATCTTCTCTGTAAACCTTTACAAAAGTTTTTCATCACAACTTGAGAGATTCAAAACCCTTTTAAATTGTTCTTGTCAAGATATTTTTCTCAAAACCTTAAAACATTTTAATGGAAATGGCAAGAACACAATCTCTTCAATTTGCATCACAGTGGGTAGGTGATCTTAGCAATGTTGAATTTAAAACAAATAATGTCATAGGCAATTTTGAATACCCTCAAACTGTCCCAACCTATAAGGACATTATGAAATTTTTGTTTAACGCCCCCGAAAATGGCCTTTGTTCGATGTCCTCAATTGTATACCAAAATCTCCTCGGGAGTTTTGGAGCTCTATGATGGCCTATGACCCGACACCTCGACTAATGAGACAGACCTACGACCACTCGGGAGTATCTCATTAAATTCGATCTATTGAATGGGAAAGATCGATCACCTTGGATTACAAAACTTTTGCACCTCAGCGGGGTTATACTACAATAAGGGAGTTTATGTCGCCCATCACAGATCCTCCACGGTGAAGGATGGGTTAAAACAAATCGTTTGCATCCAAAATTTTGGACAAGACCCAGGTCACCAAAGTTCATTTCCGTGGCTTGGAGGATCCTATTCACTTTTGTGATTCGGTCCTCGTGGGAACCACTCATCCATCGAACAAGTTAATTCTATTCGATTGATGATGGCATAATGTTTGATGAATGGGGTCGGTGTCGACATTGGGAGATCATTTACGGTGATCTCGTAACCAAGCTCTTGAGCAAAACTAGGGCAAAATCGTTTACGTACCCTAGGTTTGTCTCATGTGCTTCAAGTGTTATTGGGTTGCAATTATCCTCGGGAACAAAAATATTGTGCTTTAAGCGGCATCTGAGTCAATCTAATTTTCAAAAGGACCCATCCTTGTCACTAATATTGAATTGATGGCCCATATAGTTCTTGTAAACAACGGAGGGACTTAGTGTCTCTAACCTGCTCTAAAAGAAAGGGAAGTCTCAGATGAGACTAAGACCAAACCAAAGTCCCGGGGCCACGAGGCTTGGAGAACAGCGCCAAAAGGCAAAAAGACCCAAGGCGATCGACACCCACTAGAGCCCAATCATTATCCACCCGGTGACAACGAAGGACAGCGATACATCACAATCGGTGCCCTTGGTCCCAACTACTACTCCCAAGATCCGGAGGAAACATACAACCCACTGGTAGGGGCGCCTTCCACTTCGCCCAAGGATGACATTAGCAAATCACAACCTTTGTGCGAGGGCACAATGATTGATCCTAAAGACTGGAAGGAACTAAACAACCCCCGATAGGGATATAAGCGCCACCGACTCCGCCGAAGGCTGGAAATACCCACCGGTGTCTCGGGGTCATGGGGACAAAGACTCGGAGGAAAGGAACAACCCGCCGTCTGAACCCACCACCAATCGACTCCGGAGAAGGCCTGGAAACACCCGCGGTGCACGAGGGGTCAACGGGGACAAAGACTCGGAGGAAATAAACCACCACGATATGGAACCCATCACCACCACTTTGTTAACTATGGGCGATGTTCTTTGAGATACTATTTTCGATGAAGAGCATCTTTGAAAGTGAAGATGAAATCTTATCGGCGGGGAAGAAGTGGACGATGATGTTCAACCCGAACAAGAGCATCGGCTGATCCACAAGAGCCTAAAGAGTCACCTTTCGGCTGAAGACAATGACTCGACTCATCTTCATCCGATTCTAATGAATTCACCGGTTTGATAATATTCTTCCAATCAACGAGCGGCGACTAGTTATGTGGATCACCAAAGCTTCAAGAAAGATATATTCGGGGTCATCGACACCGCGTGGGATCAACATCTGCAGTTTCGCAAGCTATGCCGATCTAAAATCCGATGTGCTCACTTTCAATGCTAACACCGATGAGCACGAGAGATATTATGTATGCGACTTCATAGATTGGATGATAACCTAGCTAAGTTTCTCAAACATCTTGAGGTTGTGGAACAAAATTGATGAAATCGGGGACTCGGTTAAAGACCCATCACTCGACTCAAAAGTCTTGGAGGCTACGAGGCTTACTTGAAGAATTCTCGGACCTTCTGGGCGATCACTATGCTAAAGTGCGCCAATGTTCGGGTTCTTCAATCTTGATTCGGTCTCTTGAGCAACCTTTGGGCTCTTTGGATGCTCAGTGACCAATTTAGCTAAGGCTTCCTCATGATGGCTTGGAATCTTGGGCACGCATGAGCGCCTTAGAACTTTCTCAAGCTAATCTGGAAACAAAGGTCTTTGGTCTTCAAAAGGATACATCGATATCAAGGCTATGGTCACTAAAACTACCAAGCCTTCAAAGGTCAAGCCACCCAAACTCCCCAGTGACAGAGCCAACTCTTGCTCTCATTTGAAGTTGCCGCATGTAGGGGGGAGAAGACCATTGAAGAGACTTCCTCTCACGCTAAGGGAGCCAACACCACCAGTCCAGTTGTACCAATTTCATCAATCCCACCCTTATCATCATCAACAACAACAACAATGGCTATGCGATTACACCCATCACAACAACAACACCACCACTTTGGTAGCATCATCATCTTTCTCGGGCCGGGACAAAGGAAAAGGCATAATGCAAACTCCCGAGCACGAGAAGATTCCTACAAGATTGGCGACCTTTGAATACTGCTCACCACACGGCACCTAAGTGACTATCTTGCAAAGAAGAAAGGAAGCGAAACTAGCTAAGGAGGAAAGGAAGAGCAAAGAAGCAGCGATAAAAGTTGTCATTTGAAGAAGATGAGAACTTGGGAATTGATCCAAAGAAGCTTCGAAGGGTCGAGGCGGGACAAAAGTTTAAGGATGCTCGGTACGCTAAGATGGTGAAATGAGAAAAGCAGTTGGAAGAAAGGAACAAGAAATGCTGCCATCATAAAAGCAAGAATTGATCATTACAATGGACAATGACAAGCGGAAGGTTGCTGAGAAGATCATCGATGTCGAATCATCCCAAGTCTAAACCACCGGCAATGAGCGTCTATAGGGGGATGATAAAAGATACTTCGAGGTTCATGATCCCCTAAAATTCACCGACTTTGGGATCATTGAACTCGATGAACTTGGTCCATTAATTGAAAAGAAGCGAATCACGGTGGTTAAGGAGGCGATGAAGATGCTCGGTAAAAGGTATGAAAGGCGAGGGATGCACCCGGCTGGCTGAGGATTCACCGCCTTAAGCGCACCACAAGGATCTCAACCTCGGTCATCACGGGGCAAAGAAAGAGGTTGAGTTCGGCTGAGATCAAAGTGCACGGACTCGAATGCAACGAGGGGCTGAAGGTGTAAAGTTCGTGAACTGTCACGGTGATTTAAAAGCACGAAGAGGGCTATTTTTCATTGATGTCTATGGAAACCCAACATTCCAAAGATGGAGTGACATAGATCTTACGAGGGTGGCTACAATGGCAAGCTACCTACCGGTGGCTTCTCAAATCAATACTCAGAAAACATCGGGTTACTGACACGAATGCTAAGCTAAGAGAGCACCTGACGGAGAAGCACTCCTCACAAAGAAGGTCAAGCTTGAAGCAGGAATCCATCTAGGTGACATCATTTTGCTTTATCTTTTGTACTAATGTTAGGAACCATGTAATGTGATCAATAAAAATGTGTGTTTTGTTAAAATACTCGGTGTTCCTTATTGTATTCATTAGTACATTCGATGTAAGAAGAAGCCATTTGCTCACTTACAGCGATCAAACACTTAGGCTATTTGTATATCCAAATAGGGGAGCTGTTGGGTTCGATGAAATACCCAAACCCTTAATCTAGGATTTGAATAGAAAATACCCTAAGTGTTTGGACCGTTAACACTAATAGGTCATTTGAGTGCATAGTCTCTCGGTGAGCCATCTTCGAGATGCTCGAAGAGGCGAAGAAGAAGTCTCTCCACTCGATGAGGCGGAACTTAAAGGGTGAAGGCGAGTCAAGAAGAAGATGGTGGATTCGGTGGTGATGATAATAACTTCAGATCCTAAGACTCTCTCCAACTACTTACACTCAAGACAAATGAAGTAGAAGGCGAAGGATATGAAGGCGAAGAATGGCGGGATAAGGCGGGATAAGTTTGAATCGAGATAAGGCGAAGTCCTTATCAACCAAAGTCAACTTTCCACGAATGACAAACGATCGGGCTCGGTGTCATCACCGACCTTTGGAAAGCAATCTTGTCTCTTACCTAAAATAGTCTTTGTAAAGAGACACAATACATCGATATTTTGTCTTACGTATGATGTCGGTTGTCACTTAGGAAAGAGTTAAAACTAATACTTGTATAAATAGCATAAGAGATGGAGTGAAAGATTAAACTTGTGAATTGTAAAAACATACACACACAAGCCATCTTTCACTCCTCAAATACAACAATCTACGAGATAGCTCGGTGGGTACTTGTAGTTGTGCTCAGACTTAGCCTGAGCTTAGAGAGGAGTCACCAACCTTTGTCATTTCAATCTCAAGTACTATTCCGCAAGTACTTGGGTAATGTATTATTGTTTTGATTTATATCTAATAAAGAATATTATGTTGAAAATTAATCAGTGTGTTTTACTTATATCTTTTCAGTCATAGATTCACTATTAACTTGTTTTATATACTTAATTGTTTTTAAAATAGTGAATAGGGAACAACAGTTTGATCTTTGTTTGTGGTTAGAATCGTTAAAAGCTTGTACTTTTTTAGTTAGGTTTGTTGTATGAGCCTTGTTTAGTGATTAGTTTGCATATTTCATACGTTTGTTGTGTGGTTGGGTGTTATTCGAAGTGTTTTGGAAATTGTTCTTGACTGCGGTTTGGTCTTTGGTGAGGTTTCTTGGTTGCGAGTTGTGCTTATTATGGAAGTACTTTGTTGCGGTTTGATGTGCTTAGGACTTGCCGTTTGATTTGTAGCTGAAAAGGGAAAAATACAAATTCAGTGAAAGTGACCTATTTGTCCTTTGCGATTTGTCAGTTTGCTCTTGCGGTTTGACCTAGAAACTGAGTTTTGACTTCCTGCGATTTGAGCATTGTGGTTTGTTCTATCTACGGTTTGTGAATTCTGCGATTTGCTCTCTGTGATTTGAGGTTGCGACTTGACACTTGCTGTCTGACCAAGACACTGAGATTTGACCTTTGCGGTTTGACATTGCATTTTGATCAAGACTGTGGTTTGGTCTTGCGGTTTGACATTGCGTTTTGATCAAGCTGCGTATTGTGAATTCTACGGTTTGGTAATTGCGGTTTGTGTTATATTGTAGATTGCGGTATGAGTGTTGCGTTTTTCCAGTTGAGCTTTGTTGCGGTTTGTCACTTGCGGTTTGACCAAAGTTGACTTTTTACGTCAAAAATTCAAACGAGCATAACTTTTGAATCGTAACTCCGTTTTCAGCGTTCTACCTATCAAAACGACCGTGAGAACAAGGAGAATGACACACCAAATCAAATAAAGTCTATTTGGGTCAACCTTCGAGGCCTAAAACCGCTCCAAACAGAAGTTATTGAGGTTTTAAGTTTTAAGACCAAAATCTCACTATAACAACATGCATCAACCAAACCAAATCACAACTAAACAACATATCACCTGGTATATCAAATGATCATCAAGTTTAACACACAATCACTAATCATTGTACCGATCCAACTGTTATCATAACACATTCAGTTAATTATTGTCTCACGGTTTCGTCTTGATTTTGTAAAATCCTACGAAAGATTCTATTTCTCGGTTTAAATCATAGACTTGTAAAATCCCGTGCACTATCATATCATGTCAAACACTTCAGATTCAATCATAACTGAGATACTCAAATTGTACGACATGATCGATGAACTTAAGATTCCCAACAATATACAACTGATAAACGTGGTTGAATCGAATAATTATAATATGATATCAGTGTGCTCGAATTCACACGAGAGAGAGAGTTGCACCTATTACAACAAATGCATGATAATGCAAAGGATATTTGCATGGAACATTTTCGACTACTTCATTCACATCTCAAGGTACTTTTAGAAGGACCTAGATTTGAGGGAGGATTTGAACGAGTGTTTGCGTCACTCTTCAGTCAAGATGTACAGACATTCACACGCACATTGCTCTTGAACTTCGAGAAACTTGAACTACAACTTAACAAAGATGAATTTCAAGAACTTGGATACATGGTTGCACTTCAAGTGATCTGCAAACAATTTCAATCGTTCATCAACTCCCAATACACTTGGGATTATGACTGTCAAATGACAGAAATGTGTTTTGCTAATTACACTGAAACGGAAGTTAGCATCTTCAGAAAAACATTAACACGTGGGTAATGTTAAGAAGCACATTGAGGAAAAGCACGACATAAACTCAAGTATGACATTAAGATGAATGAGAGTTGGGTGCAATCAAGAGATATTAATGTTGATTCGAGTAAAACATCGGATGTTGGATCAGATGTCATTAAATGCAGTGGGACAAAGTTAGATAAGCATGATACAAGCAAGAGTTCAGTGCCTCATATCTCACATGATATGGATGCAGATATCACATCAGTAAATGACAATGTGTCATGTGCTGAGGTACATTCAACTTAATGTCCCTACTAATGACCATCAACATATTGATCAAGTTGAATCCAGTTATGACACATATGTGTTGGAAACGGTTGATAGCAATATCACTCCTGATTCAACAAATATGGATCATAAGGGAGGAGAAATTGATCAGGATGCTGAACTTGATCGAGATAAATGTTCTTCGCTTGAGGCTGAGTCTGAGTTTAAGTTTTTCAAAACAAATGATATGGTTGAAAAAGAATTTTATAATGAACTTTCAAACAGATTCTCGCAACTTGAAAAACATTGCATTTCACTTGAAATTGCAATACAACATAAGGAGGAAAGTTTTCAAATTAATTAACCATGTAAGAATCCAGATTTTTTCTGAATTTCGTGAATTTTTTGAAATAAACACTTTGAAGGCTCAACTTCAAGCCAAAAACTCGACAATCAACAATTTGAAGAAACTGATTTCTGATATGCATGAGAAAAGTAATGTAGTCAATACTAAACATGACATCGATGATATTAAAACAATAAACATCGAATTGGAATTTTATGTGGCTAAATTACTTAAAGAAAATGAGACTTTGAAAAAGAATCACAATGACCTTTGTGGCTCAATCAAAGAAACAAGGACTAAGAATATAGAACAATCAGCTTTTTTTGATAGCCAAACATCAAAGCTCAACTGCAGGATAAGGGTTTCACGATTACAACATTAAAGAATGAGCTAAGAAAAACTGTAGGGAATAGTGTGAACACTAAGTTTGCAAAACCATTAGTCTTGGGAAAACCAATTGTACAACCACTTAGAAACCAATCAGTTGTTAGACAACCGACTACGTTTAGATCTGAACGACCAAAATTTTCAAAAACACGGTTTGCCTCCCAAGTTGATGCGAAACAAGTTTTGAAAAAACCAGTCACTTCACCTTATTTGCCTAAGAAAATTGCTTCTGGTTCTGTTAAACCTCAACAAGTAGCTACACCTACACCTAGCTATTCTAGCATTAGTTCGAAAACAGTGTCTAAACCGAGCATTAAAATCCAGAATTCATATTATATGAATGACTTGCACAAGAATTATAATCTAGAAAAGGCTAGGAAAAAGGGAACTACTTTAAAATGATGGAATCTTAGGTTTACGACCTTGTATGATGCCTTATAGTGTATTTCAGAACACGACTAGTAGCAGCAAACCAAAACCTAGGAGCACTCAGCAAACAAATAGGAATTGTTTAGTTTCCAAGAGTAGTTGCATATCGATTAAAGCGATTCCCATAACAGATCTCTCTAAGAATTCTAGATCTTTTTCTGAATCCAAACAATCAGTTTGCTCGAATTATCATAAATGTGTCTTTAATGCAAATCATGATAATTGTATAACAAAATTCCTAAAGAAAGTAAATGCTCATGCTAAGGTTCAATCCCTTAAGACTAGAAACAAAAACAATCCCGTATAACCAAAGAGTTATACTTAGAAACATGGTAGGCAGATTGCTATAGGCCAAAGGTTTTATCTCAACAAGTCTTCCACTATGCATGAGAAACCAAACACTCATAGATCTTGCCTTAGGTGGATACCGACAGGGAGAATTTTAAGATTGCTGGTCTTAGGTGGATATCTACTAGGAAAATGTTCACTGATTGCAAAACCAAGGTTGACAGAGAAACCCCAATTGGTTTAGATGCTGATATCACTAACCCATATAAATGCAATCAAACTCTTAATGTTATTGCATGTAGTCTTTACTTAAGTGCAGGTACATCGTTCACTCCTATTAAGGAAAGATTCAGAGTTTGGTTTCCGAAAAGACTGACATCACATAAACTAGGGGTTCAAGAAACTCAACTTTGATGAACATGAAATATGACGTTTGAACACATCAGTTTAAGCTCGGTCCTTAATGTCAACAAAATGACGTCTGCAGATAACACTTCATGCCCCGTTCCTCAAAGAAAAGAAAGGCGTAAGCTTTAGTGTACTTTATCTTCTTACAAAATATTCTTGTTTATGACCATTCTCATCAGCATGCTTCATACTTTTTCCATGTTCATTCAGTCATCAAGTGGATCTACTTACCTTTGATCGTATTCTTATTCACTTGTTCAATCAAAAATGGCAACCTCATATGCAATTTTTGAGGGGGAGAAGTATGAATAAACTACATGTTGATGGATGTTTGAAAAATGGTCATACGACTCTCCTCCAACGCCTAATGTTCCACTTGCTAAGGATGACTGTGATTAATTGTTTCAACCTATGTTTGATGAATACTTCCAACCTCCAACGAATGTTGATCATCCAGTTCCAGAAGCTCCTGCTCCGGTTCCTGCTGACTCAACTGGTTCACCTTCTTTAATTTCCATTGATCAAGATACACTATCTAGAAGTACAACTCATACTACTCAAGAAACCCAATCTCCAGTTATTCCTCAAGGTGTTGATAATGACTTTCATGATGTTGTAGTTGCACTCATGAATAATGATTCGTTATTTGGTATTCCTTTCCTATAACCTGGTTCTAAAGAATCTCTTTCATCCGCTTGAAGACATTATTGGTGAATCTTTCAGACCAGTCTCTACACGCCTCCAACTACCCACTCAAGCCATGTTTTTGTTACTATGATGCTTTCCTATCATCAAATGAACCTAAAACTTACAAAGAAGCATTGACTGAATCCTGCTGGATTGAATCTATGCAAGAAAAGCTCAATGAGTTTGAAATATTTAAAGTTTGGGAGCTCGTTCCTCGTTCAGATCACGCTATGATTATCACTTTAAAGTGGATACACAAGGTCAAACTTGATGAACTGAGAGGAGGGTTGAAAAACAAGGCAAGGTTGGTAGCACGTGGATATCGTTAGGAAGAAGGCATCGATGTTGAGGAATCATTTGCTCTGGTTCATTCAGTGGATCGACGTACATTAGATTGTATGTTTATTCACTTGTTGGGCATTTGACACTAAGGATTACTACGGAATTGATCGGGTATCACTTATTTGAGATTGAAGTTGACTTTCAAAAAGGCGCAATCTTATGTTATCTTGAAGTCGGGGTTGGTTGGATGCATGACTTTCAATGATAACTTGCTCGTGCTTAAGATTTAAGTTGAAGTCTTGGTTTATCTAGTTACCAGTAGTCGAGGTGGATGATTGAAGACCTAGTTAACTATAACTTAAAGGAGTTACTTTGTAGTACTCAGTGTCACACGCAGATGGCGTTGTAGATAATCACAAGAGGTGTTAATGTCTCATACTTTGGTTGAGTATTGAGTACTTAGAGATTTTCTCGGAGCATAAATTCTCTACACTATTCTTCCAACATTAGTGCAAGCTTAAGTTACAAGAACGAGGAATTCTACTTCAGACTCAAGTTTGGTATATCGCGTTTGCTCCATCAGTGGTCACTTCAAATTGCCTTCATAAGAGTTGGTACAGATGGTCAGAGAAAGGTTCTATAACGGTTGATTCTCACAGGATGAATTTGAGCTAATTTTGTTCTTCTCACAAGATTTCAAGTATACGTGTGTATAATGTGTTGCTGATTCTGAGGTATCAAAACCAGCAAGGGGGAAGGAGACATATATCTGAAAGCACAACGAGTACACGTGATGAACTTTATACTACTTCTTAATAGAAGTTATTCCGGGAAGACAAATGTCATAACCTCAGAGAAACTCAGTGTTTTAACTTGTGGCGTTTGGTGTATTATTCCAACTAAGTGGGGGAAGAGATGTAAGAAACAGTTTATGATGACAAAAGAGGTACACAATTGTATGATGATTTCGATAAGATCGCAACCATCAGGGGAAAGAAATGTGTACATCGGGGACACACAACAAGTTCACATGATCAGACTTAATCATTTATTTAGAGATGATCAGTGCTTCAACGTGTTACTTTGGTGTTATCATTTTGTCTTTTGTTGGGTATTGAGCTTCATACAATGAGATTGATTGCATCACTTCAACTACTTGGGGAAGTGGTCTCTTGATACTTCTGGTATGCATTACTTGAGCCTTCAGTGGGAAAAAATATGAGAAGAATTATTCAAGCGTGAGATAATACGTTGCTTGAGTCAGCCATTGGATTTTGATATTGTTTATCGACATCTTCTCACGAGCTGATATGATTTATAATAAAGTGCTTCCGGTTAATGCTTCATGTACACAACTTTATGCTGATTTCGATAATATCGTAACCATCAGTGGAGAGAAATGTGTACACTAGGACGCACAACAGGTTTACGTGATCGAGCTTAATGAATTATATCATCAACGTCGGTTTAGATGATCAGTGCTTCAACTTGTTTCTTTGGTGTTATCGTTTCGTCTTTCTTTGGGTATATGTGTACATTATGGGTTGATTTGTTATACGTAAGATAACTGTAGTGCACTTGGTGAGATGAAGATGTTGATCTATTTGATGAACCCCCCAACGGATAATCACGATGATCATTCTTAATAGGAGCAACAAGATTAAATGTGGTTTACTACAAATTTCGTTGTGCACTTCACTAATGCAAGCTTGAAAGAGAGCTTTGAAGCTGCTCAAAAAGAATATTGTCGGTTTAGGGGGAAGCTACCTAAGCATCACATTGATAAGGCTCAAGTTCAGACGATTATTCAGGAGCCTCGAAAGCTTTGGTGGTGAATGATTAAGAGATGTTGACTACTGACTTTTACAACGTTCAGAACGATATCCTCATTTCGGTATCCATGTCAACATCTTCTTAAATTGAATAATATACTTTGTACATATCTTATACCAAAATGTAAATTGAATGGTCGGGTTTGTACCTTATCGGGTCAGGTCTATCCGGTAAAAAAAAGAAAAAAAAAAAAAACTAACCCGCAACCCGAACCGACAAGCTATCGGATCTATCGGGTTACGGGTTGTCAGGATTGGGTCTATCAGGTTATCGGGTTGCATGCTAATCTCATCTCACAATTTGCTTCACTTATTAAAATACCGCTAAGAGGACCAACGTAACATTTGTATTTCCCTGAGCCTAATATATAACGAACGAATAAACAAGCACAATTCAAAGCATATTACAAGTAGCCATTTGCCCAAAACTTTTTTAGTCGGTAGTTCCGTCTTTTTTCCCTCTTTTGGCACCGAGTTATAAAATAGAAAAAGAAAATAACTAAGCTACTAATGCAAATCATGCAATTATGCTAATACACTACTGATGCAATGATGCTAATAGCCTAATATATTAGAACCAAGTTTAAAGATGCATATTATAAAGTTGTTCACGAATTGTGACTTTTGGTCTATGATAAACGGGCATTAGTTCAAAATTATAGATTTGTTAATGGGTCATTATAGCTTATTGGGTTTATCAAGTCAACCCAATAGCGAACAAACTAAAACCCTAACCGACCCTATTAGGCTATCAGGTTTATCGGGTTGACCCGATAAGTTAAGTTGGACCGAATTAACCCGACCCTATAAGGCTTTATCGGGTTTGGATCGGGTCAGACCAACCTATTTGACAACCCCTATTCACAATTAATTTTTGTTGTTTTTGTTATTTTTGCTGTGAATGTTGATTTAATATTCGTAGTTTTTGTTAGAGCACAAAGCGAGGAAGAGCATTTAACATGTTATTGGTATGTCATTTCATCACATTCCCAATAACACACTAATAACTAAAATACCGTCCATCATAACAGTATAACACACAAGTAACATGTTATTGAGTCCCACTTTTTCATTTTATTTTATTTAAAAACAAACACATATTATTAAACATAAAATTAAAATTACAATACAAATAAAATACAATACGAAACGAAATACGATACGAAAAATAAACATACGAACTAAAATATAATACGATACGAAATACATTAACATAGCTTAATCTGAATGCTCTCTGCATGCAGAATCATATTCAGGAGACTCCCTGCGTGGAAGAAAATCATGATCAGGAGACAAAACATATTCAGGATAATCCACATACAACTCTTGTTGACGCCTTGCGTTTTCCGATCAACCCTTGCTTGCTCTTCCTCTATTTCTCTCAAAGCCTCTTCATCTCGCATCCAATTATAATGTTGTCTCGCAGTAAATCCATGTTCATCAACCGGTTCATCTCCAGTGTTTTCCTTGTGCATCCAACGGATCTTGTGACTTATGTTATCTTATATTTGTGACACACATCCCCTAACGTTTTCTCAATCTCGTGATCTTAATCGCTGTCACGCCATCCTTGACTTCTTCTACGGGTGTGGGAGGCGTTAAATTTATGAAACAATTGTGAGGTATATACGAGGTGTGTAACGGAAGGAACATAAGCACAAGATAATAGAACATACCAACATTAAGATTAAAAAGAAATAATACTTCATTACAATACCAGTTTAGCCGTCATCGGCAAATATGTTACAAAGTTTAGTTTCCAAAATATTGAGTTTTATTACATACGACTTGTAGCGACAAGTGAAAACTTCTTTATGCAAGACTTGATAGAAAAGCTTACTAACGATCACCTGAAATGCATGAGAGAAAAACGGGTCAACTATGAAAATAGTTGGTGAGTAAACACGTTTAGTGAAATAAGAAAACTCGTAAGAAGATTCAAGATTTCGATTCGCGAAAATGGTCCACAAAGCAAAGGCATTGTAAATCCACTCGGCCCAAGTTCCGCCCATACAAAACTTGCAACCTGTGTGTTCACAACCCACTGCCAAAAGTAGTATGTCTAAAAGTCAAGTATAAACGGTCATAATAGTTCACCATATAGTACCAAGTATATAATATCATTCAGAGATGCTCCGAACATGGGAGACTTTGCACTGCTCCAACAAGGGAGACTCCTTTGTCACTCGACCACCTAGGTGAGATTTATTGAGACGCTCTACCAATAAGGCGAGACTTTATAGTGATGCTCCGAACGGAGGAGACTCTTTGTCACTCGACCACCTAGGTGAGATTTATTGAGACGCCTACCAATAAGGCGAGACTTTATAGTGATGCTCGAGCAGAGGAGACTACTTTGTCACTCGACCACCTAGGTGAGATTTATTGAGACGCCTACCAATAAGGCGAGACTTTATAGTGATGCTCGAACAGAGGAGACTACTTTGTCACTCGACCACCTAGGTGAGATTTATTAAGACGCCTACCAATAAGGCGAGACTTTATAGTGATGCTCGAACAGAGGAGACTTTGGGACAAGGTCATAACATGTACGGTTCAATAATTTCCAAAGAAGTCATATATTCATAATTAAATCCAAGATTCTAAGTCAAGTTCAAAAGTTCAAGTCTAAAGAGTTCATAAAAGTAAAAATAAATTTAGTTCAAATATGGTTCATGCATTTCGCCCCAAAAATATAGTAAAACGGTAAAAAGGGGATGTGATTACTCACTTGGTGAATAGATGCGATGACAAAAGTGAGTACACCGAGGTATAATGAGATGTGTTAACCGGGACCTATTACGAATGATATGATATGTCATGAGTTGCAATGTAATGTTATGCATGCACTTCAGATGCTATTTATACCATTTACGGGTTTTGAAAATATTACTCGTCGACGAAAAATACTCTTTTGACGTCTAGACCCTTCAAAAATGACTTTACATGTTTTACGTCAAAATGTCATCCTATAATGGTTTTATAATAATTTTGGTGCAATTACCACTTTTGTCGCAAAACAATGTCGTCGAATTTTTATAAAAGTAACAAAATGGCTTTGGAAAACTAGTCGTAAAATGGTGTACGTCGATCGTTAGAGAACGAACTCGACGGTTTTGGAAAGTTTATATCGATATCTAAAAGTTTCAGTTCCGGAGTTTTCGTCCAAAAGGTCTCGATCATAAAGATATCAAAGGCTAAAGATGGTGGTTTTGTTAATTGTGTGCGAAAATAAGTTTCGCCAATGTTTGAACATCCGTAAATAATTTACTATGACTCCGCTTGACAAACGGCTTTTGTTTTGAAAAATATGGCGGTGAACTTAATTTTACTAGAAGACACTTTGTTCCAAAAGTTTTGCATCATGGGTAAAAGCCGCAAACATGGACAATATAGCTAATGAAGACTTGTAACGTAAAAATAATATAATTTTCGTAAATTAATATTTTACGGCAACTTTATGAAAACGCCATATATTTGTCGTTTTAAATCCGCTTTCACGTAAAATATGTCCTTAGCTTCAGATCAAGTAAACTAATATATTTTTGAGAAGTCGAAATAATTTGTGAAGCTTAAGGCTCGTTTTGACCGAAATATATAAAAGCGCATGCTGTCTTTTTCGAAAAATATACTTTTCGTCGCCAAACTTTAAAAATTCACCACGGCTTCGTTATAACTCCGTTTTTATCCGTTCAAGCGGCCACGGATTCGTTTTAAAGTATATTTTCTAAATATGAAGGCCAAAACTTCGTACCATCAGTAGGATTTTCCAGAATTTCGTTTTAAGGACAGAACGTAAAATATAGTTTACGAAAATAGTTTTTCTCGGACAAAACCTATTCTAATCCCTTCAAATCAACTCCACAACTAATCTAATCCTACCATACACCTTCTTAGGGTGTCATGGGTTCCTAATCACCATCAAGACCAAAGAATACCATGGAATAATTATAGGATGACCATATTGTATATATAACTCTAAAATCTTGAAATAAATGGTATAAATCACATAACATGCATATAAGCTCCAAAATAAAAGGAACATATGAAAATGATAAGGAAACATAAAATGATGAGAATATGCTTACTAGTAAAGATGATGAGGTGTAAGTAACAAGGATTAGCCTAAATACTCTTGGTTTTATTTCAAAACCTTATATAGAGTATACACTAGATTGTAATATAACTTGAGCTTGATAAAAAATGGTGATCCCTTGTACACCTAGATGATGAACCGGTTGGAAGGAGAAAAAAAAAGAGAGAAACTTCTAACTTGACTTGAAGATATGAAAATGAAATGAGTAAATGGATGAGGTAACTTGTAGTGTAGATATTATCAATCAAGGAGGAAAATGTTCACCCATATTAATTGTTAACCCCTTGGTCGGTAGAGGGAAGCACTGTCAATCATATATTTTTTTTTTTAAAATGTATAAATATGTATATGTTTGTATAATTATAAGATAAAGTGTAAGTAAGTGTGTAGGAAATGTACAAGTAAGTTTTAATAAGTCAAAATAGAATGTATTGAGATAATAAAATTGTAAAAATACTTTCCTCATGACATTTGGGTGATAGAATAATTATCGTACAATTTTAAGAAACACAACGTAATAATTTAATTTTAACGATTAATATACCAAATAAATTGGAAACACTAGGAAAACTAAAAATATAGTTTTATGAACTAAATGTAAGTTTAAAAATACCCCGGATCATTTTGAAAGCAACGGGTTAAATATTTAAAATAATAACTCACGCGATAAAGATTATTAAATATAAAAATTACGCGTTGAAGGTGAAATGAAATATCGTGAATGAACCAATGAGATGCACATGATGCATATTTAATTTAAGAAATGACCGGAATTTGAGACTTGTGAAAAGGTGTTTTAAAAAATATAGCCGTTACATGTAGTATATTTCATTTACTCACTTTGAATTTCAAAAGTTCTACCGTTACGTTTACTCACTTTCAATTTAAAAGGAAAAAAAAGCCACTCTACTGGTTTTTTTCCTTTTGGCTCACGAATGGCTTGTAAGCCGGTATGAGCAATGGCGCGCCAAAGGTAGTTTGGAGGTGCGTTTGACGTGTTAAACGCATGCATACCCCGTCTACTCTTAGAAGAAGAGTGTATGTGGTTAGTATGTGTAAAGAAGAAAGAGTTAATTTATCAAAGAAAAAGTTTAAAAACTGAAATATTGTTGATGTTAGACGAGTGAGTGCGGTGGCTCAAGCCCAACTTAAAAAGTGATGTCACGTCGTGACACTCGCGTGAATAGCTAGATATTTGGGATACAAGTGGTGAGCAATAGAAAAAACAAAGATAGGTGAGTGATGGTTTTTTAGCGAAAACAAGACGGTTCCCAATCCCAATCTTAAACAAATTAAAATGGCTCATTGAATCTCAAAACCAAATAGTATTATTATTATATTCCACTCCAACAAAAACAACAAATCATCTCCTTACTATTGGCTCATTCATTCCCATTTAATCAATCTGCTAACAAACAAACAAACAAACAAACAAACACCTCTCAGTTTTTCACCAACAATAATAATTCTACTACTACTTAATTCAAATCATAAATAAATATTTTTTTACACTTATTTACAACCCTTAGTCAACGATTTCATTCAATCAATCAAATCGATCTTAAATCCAACCCCTATTTGTAACAGGTAATTTCTATTTTTATTTATTTATTTTTTGATTTAAGTTTTTATATAGTTAAATCTGTATGTGATTTGAATTTTGTACGGATTGTGTTAAATGTAGCGTTTAGATCGTGACTTAATGTGAGGTGTTTGGTTTGATTTTGCGATTTCAAACTGATTTATCGAAAATTCGCTGAATGTTGGTTGTGGAATAGTAGGAGATCATGACGGTTAATTGTGCGTTTTTAGTAACTTAGATAGGTAAAACTGCCAAACACTGCGTGTATGCTTCCCGTGTTTCTGTACGGTAGAAGCACTATTAACCGCATTGTGGTATGATACAAACCTATTAGTTGCTTCCTTTAGATAGTGTTATAGAAACGTAACTTATAGGTGTTGGATAGTTGCGGTTATTCAAACTGATTGTCTTATAATTGCGCGTTGATGCAGCAGACTGTTTTCCGTGTATAAAAGTATAAGCAGTTTCAATAAGTAATCGGTGAATGTTATAGTTGCTTTAGTAATGCTCTGGGGTTGGTTGAATATTCATTATTGTGGTTGATTTTGTTTTTTTTAGCTTAGATGGAATTTTGTACGGTCTGTGGTCGTTAGTGCCTGATCATCTAGGGTTTTAGAACATTAGATCGTGAAGTTATGTTAGGATGTAAGGATTAATGATTGGTTTACAGAAATTGCGTGTTTCTAATAATGTAATGGACGGAGATCACTGGGTGTATATTTCCAGTTGACGATTAGGAAGTATTTGGGACTATTGCTTATTGAAACTGGTTAAGTAAAAGGGTGAAATAAACAATTTGAGAGTTGCTTATTCAAACTGTGCATCTGATATGGGTTATTACCTCTTAAATCCTTAAATAAGCAGAATCTGCCAAACACTCAAATAAGTGAATAACTGCTTCTTTGAGTATTGCATTTTGCTACACTGGATTACCTTCTTATCTAAAAAATGTATAAGCAATCCCAAACACCCCTTGGATGCAAACCTAGTAGTTGCTTCCTTAGATGGTGTACGTATGCTTAGTAATATTTTGTTGTTGAATCACAGGTTAATTTTGATTCGCAGTCAGAGTTGTGTTTAAGAGACGATATTTGTTTATTGTGAATGAGGGGGAAGGGCGGGGGACCTAGATAATGAAGAACGAAATAGTGAGTTTGGAACTACAATGACTGGACTGTCATTGGATATAAGAACACAGAGTTATGCATCACCTCAGCAGCCGCAGAATGGTTCATTGCAGACTCAAAATGGGTTCATTGTACGCAAGTCTTCGAGGATGTCGTTGTCTGGTTCGAGAGAGAAGGATAGATTTCTTACATTTTTGTGCAGATATTTAAGTAGAAAGAAGGTTGTAATGATGATTTTAATGTCATTTGCTCTCATGGCTTTCTTGTCGGGGTTCTTTACCTCCAATAGAGGTTTGTTCCTCAATCTTTACTTATATGACAGCATGCTAATTTGTGGTATGATATCGTTACTCTTAACTTCTTATACTTGACTGTTTAATTTTGAATTTAATTAGAGTGGAGAATATATACATCCTTTAGTAAGGTTTCAGTTTCTTAGAAGTTAATGCTTATGTTGCCCTATACTCTTTATTTGGTTTTCTTTTTTCTTTTTCTTTGTTGAACTTGGTGTTAGGTGTAGAGAAGTTTCTTAAATGCATTGTCAAATACCGATCTTTTTAAGAATCCAAATTTGTCAGATATTGAATCCATTGTGTTAGACTCCGGTTTAGAATTTTGTTAAGTATTTAAAGTGTAGCTTTCCTTACACTTGACATGCTGCCAAAAAACTGAAAAAGCACTTAAAGCTGTTGATTGGGCGATGTAGACTTGTGTGACTAGATAAAGGAATTAGTTATCAATGCTTCATAAGATGCCCACTGTGCTGCATATTCTTTCAGTTTCCACTATTTTGTTTTTTGTATTTGCGATCAACTTTCTAATGGTCTCTTTTCATGTGTTGCTGTTTGTCAGAAGCTGCATCAGAGCGCACGATCTTCAATCCCTTTAACGAGACATTTAATACCTCTTTCCAGTTTGCTAGATTTGATAATCAGAAATACAATAATTCTTCCATGGAGTCAACTCTGTCTGTATGTGAAGTGAACCCCCCTACCCGTCGTTATTCGGATGCATCACTTTCTACAGGATCCGTTATTTCTCATAGCAATTTGTGTAAGAATTTTGCATTTCCTCCTCCTCCTCCAGGTGATAGGAGACGACCTGGACCTCGACGTAAGTTCATATCCATGTTCGCCTCATAAGTATATTGTTTCTGCTCCTCTGAAATATATGTTTTAAATTATTTAAAATTGTATATGTAGAGTAAAGTGATTAGTTCAACAATTTTCCCTAGTTTTTATGGTAAATTGTGATGGTTGGGTGGGGTAATTATGCGCTTTAAAAGTGATTATCATTTGTTATAAATCGAGTTGTAGGAGATAGTGTTTGGATAAGATTTCATAGTTAAAGTTGTAATAATTTAATCTATGATGTTTAGCAATCCTTGATTATTAAGAAAAGATTGGAGTAGATAGATATGATAGAAAGGAATTTTTTTATGAATAAAGGATAAATGCCTTGTGAAATGCCTGTAAGATGGTAGTTTTATTTTACCCCTAGATGATCAGTTTTCTTGTAGCCGATACGAAACTGATTATCGAATTATAATTATTTGACTTTTTGACTCCTAAATAGTCAAATAATAAGAACCACAATCTCTTTCTACAAACATTAGAAGCCGATAAATGTGACCTTAAGTTGCTCTAATCAAATTATCAGGTCCAAAATAAATTAATTTTTATCACTCCCCTAATATTCATCTGTGCAATCGAATTTTATAATTCTCAATTTAATCTGATTGTAACTGAATTTTTATGCCATTTTTCCCAGCTTGTCCTGTATGTTACCTTCCAGTGGAGGAGGCTATGGCTAGCATGCCGAACTCACCGTCACCATCACCGGTGCTTCATGAGTTAAGCTATTTCCATGAGGGGACATCTACTAAAACTGAACCACATGAAGGCTCTGACTTTGGTGGGTATCCTTCCTTAAAGCAAAGGAATGAATCTTTTGATATTAAAGAATCGATGGCTGTGCATTGTGGGTATGTTTGATATAGCAAAGTTAAATAAACTTTACAACTATATTTACAATTCTTTATAATTTATAAATAATAATACAAATCTGTCCAGATTTGTAAAAGGATGCAGACCTGGTTACCAAACTGGATTTGATATTGATGTATCTGATCTTGTGGAGTTGGAGCAGTATCATGATATCATTGTTGCATCGGCCATATTTGGTATCCTTTGAGTTTCTTATGACTATCTAGTTCGTGCAGATGATGACACATGAATTAACAAAATATCCTTTCTTGAATTTCAGGAAACTATGATGTAATTCAACAGCCAACTAAAATTAGCGAGGCTGCAAGTAGAAACATTCCGTTTTATATGTTTATTGATGAAGAGACTGAAGCATATATGAGAAACTCTAGTGCTTTGGACTACAGAATGAAGGTTGGATTGTGGAGAATTATTGTTGTGCACAACATACCTTACACTGATTCGAGACGCAATGGAAAGGTAATTCTATGAACCATGTAGTTAAGATACATTTGCGTTAATGCAATTAGGTATTACTGTATATAAACTAAAATGAAATGCATGTGGCAGGTCCCCAAGCTTCTACTACACAGACTCTTCCCAAATGTCCGGTATTCTATATGGATTGATGGGAAGCTGCAACTCGTTGTGGACCCATATCAACTTCTAGAGAGGTACTTTCATGATCATTAACCATCTTCTAGAAAACGTGTAATGCTATAAGTATAATTTTTTATACAGGTTCTTGTGGCGCAACAATGCGACTTTTGCAATTTCAAAACATTATAGGCGATTTGATGTGTTTGAAGAAGCTGAAGCTAATAAGGCTGCCGGGAAATACGACAATGCGTCCATTGATTACCAGATTGATTTTTACAGAAATGAGGGTTTAACACCATATTCTGAAGCTAAGCTTCCCATAATCAGTGGTACTTTTTTTTCTTTTCTTTTCTTTTTCTGCTCATCATTTTAATTCTTCTGTGGATCAATTTATAAAAGAGTTACCGCTTGTGTAGATGTTCCTGAAGGGTGTGTAATCATACGGGAACACATTCCGATAACAAATCTCTTCACGTGTTTGTGGTTCAATGAAGTTGACCGCTTTACTTCAAGGGATCAGTTAAGTTTTGCTATTGTAAGGGACAAAATTATGGCTCAAGTCAACTGGAGCATCAATATGTTTATGGATTGTGAAAGACGGAACTTTGTGATACAGGTATATGTAGTCACAATCTCGTGACATTATGAATCCACCATTTTCTGTATGCATTTATGGATAATTGCATAAGGGTGAATCCACCATTTTTTTAAAGTTTCTATATGCATTAATGGATAATTGCATAAGGTGAATCCACCATTTTTTTAAAGTTTCTGTATGCATTAATGGATAATTGCATAAGGTGTAACGAACTTACTTTAGGCCAGAAGGCTATCAAAACTTCACTATTTTAATTTTAGGTAATTACCTAATCAGAAAGTCAACCTGGTCAATAGTTAATGATATGCTGACTGTTATCATTTTCTTTACTGGTTACCAAATGTGCCATCATTTTCTTTGGGTATGTAGCTTGGGGCATGATATTCGGACCCCCTATAGGGAGGGTTTCCAATCATTGGATGCATCGGAGGGTTGTACGGTGTGCATCGCGGTATTGTACTGTCTGCATTACGAGTTGTACGGTTGACCATAGGAGGGTTCCTATAACACATCCCATGTAGCTTTAGGAGTGTTGGACTATTAGTCAAATGTGCGAATTATCATTACATAATGACAAAATAGGAAAATTTTGTACACTAACTTAAGTTTTGTGTACACACAGGCATACCACCGGGATCTACTAGAGCATATGCCACCTCCTGCACCTAAAGTGATTAATTTAAGGCGGACCCGATCTCCTATTCCTGTTCCTGTATCTGTGCGAGTTAATTCACCTGCTAGATATTCAGTAAAGAAAAACCCTGTTCGACGGAAAGGTGAAAGGAGACCTCGTTCAAGGAGGCATCCAAAAAATCCCAGTAATAGGGACAACACGGTCTTTTGATACTTTTTTTTTTTTTTTTTTCTCTCAATTCACCCGTTTTTTTATAACAAAAGGAATAGAATTATCTCTCTTGCAAAGTCAAAATGATTTGCGATTGTGTGTAGCATATGATGGATAGTTTCTCCCAATTTTGGTTAATACAATTCAATTTTTGTTGTAAATACTGGGATATAAAATAGTCTTTGAGACATGTTCTTTTTACTTGATTCATGCCTTGTCTCTTTGATTATTTTCTTCATGTTAGTTAATGGATCTATATTATCTATTTGGCTATTTTGCCTTGTACAAGTACAGCAATGTTCAAATTATACTGTAGTTTATAAAGACCAGAAAATACAATAAAGTATTTGGCTAGTTATGATTTTAAGTAAGGGTTTCACAACTGTTTCATCACTATTTTAATTTTAAGCTGTGCCTCCTACGACTCCTCACGAACAGATGATATAAGAAAAGTTCATTTATAAACACAAAAAGAGATCGGCTTAAAAATATGTACATCAAAGCACAAACAGGAATGAGCAACTCCTCAAATTCAACACAATTGACAATAAACAAAATGGGGATACAACAGAAAACACCATTCTCATAGGATTCAAGATTCAAGATCCAAAATTGTAACGTTTTAGATTTGGATGCTCATTTATTAAATCAGTGTCTCAGATAAAATTCTTGACGCATTCATAATTTAATTTGGTAGACTTTAAACAGGTGGCTTTCGTACAACCATAGAGAAGTTAACACTCTTAAGGAGAAATGGAAAATCAGGCGTTGTTTGCATCTGCTTCTGCTGCCGCCCTTAAGGATTCAGCCAACATCTTTTCCCTATTTTGTGTCTGCCTTTCTACAGCAACCATATATAAGCCTGCAGAAGCAAACAAATAACAGAAAGTTAAGCAGATAAAGTAAACAGTCCAAGAAACTAGAATAGACTCAAACCGGTTTGATCCAGAATCCAATTTAAAACTAAACAAAAAGAGGTGTGTGTCTGGTGTTGTAGTAACAGCATACCAACGGCACTTCCAATTGCTGTAAGCCAGAGAACCCTCATGGACCATTTATCACTAATCACTCCTCTGGTAGTTCCCATTTGTAACTGTCATATACATAAAGAAACACCATAAGTTACACGAGGAGCCTAGAATGCACTTTGAAGATCCTTAGAAGAAGAAATCAGACACTGGTGCATCACAATATATTTTACTCATTGATCTGGACACTATTTAGCAATGGGTATGCTATGGTTCTTTTCTATACCATCTAGTAGATGTATGTGCTTCTATTAGTTGACCCAATTATAAAACTAGACACAAGCGGGGTTTGGACTTCTTCGAAACCACCAACTGAATCTGTAACGACACTATGGCATAAAAATTGCTATGGATAACTAGAAGTAATGATACTTAATGTATGGATGCTATGTAACTTGTTAAGAGCAAGATTTATTCAGTATATCAATAAAGTAAATGTCGGGAGCACCATACTGCCGTATCTGACACAACCAATTACACATCCAAAGGGCTCTGCATCATTTTACCAGAATAGAAAACCATATTTTATAGAAGTTATGGAAATGAAACACTGGGTACAGACAGAGACAGGGCGACTTGACTAGATATCTCTGCATTCTACTCTTTGGGTATAGGAACATCGAGAGAGTGAAATATGTGTGGATACTTAAGAATGTAATTGTGGACAATGCATATATGTAGAAATCTTCACAATTTACACAATATTTTCATGCAGAACCTCTGCGCAGTGAAACGTGTCCTAAATGCCAAATGACACCTAAAAGATGCATCTCATTTATGTGATGGGGCGATTAGGTGTAACAAAAAACTTGCATGAGCGAACTGTGAGGCATGACTCACAGCAACATAGTGATGGAAGTACCGATCTGGCTACACACAAGTAGATTAACAACGGGTTACAAGATGTGTGCTTTGAGTTCCACTCCTAAGCAAAAAATATTATTCGGGGGTTCATTTCTTTCCTCCATTATAAGTTTATACCACAACTTACAGAGGTTATACATTGACACCACAGATTTCGTACACTCAAAAGCAACATTCAGTTTAGATTCTGATTAAAAAAAAAGTATTTCGGTGTTGTTTTCTATCACCAGGCCCACAATTTTGCATCGCTAAGATACACAAACACACAATTATATTAAACAAACTCCCACTCGACAGTCAATCTTAGAACAGCAATAGAAAACAAACCAGTTAAAACACGCCGAAAAAACACCCTCAAAAGAAAAATGGCCCATTTGACTATGATTCCATTACTACATTCCAATACCATAAACCCTTAAACCCCAAGAGTTAAAAGTGAACCATCAAACCAACCTAATACTTGAGCTTGTGAATCAGTAAATAAACCTTATGTTATGACTGTTATATAGATATGAGCTAAATATATAAAACTAATAATAATCAGATCATATTATTAAGATTAATATGAAAGAAGATTATAAAAAGATTATGGGTTTGGGACCAAAAAGGATACTTACTTTTGATTAAAGTTGACTAACTTCAGGTCTTGAACGATGAGCGGTTTTTCCGATTTCGCTTTTTTCAGTTTGGTTTATTCGGTTATTGGGGTTTTATTAAGGTTTTGGATTGAATGGATCGGCTATGTTTCTCGGTTTATTTGAACGCGCCCATGGTTCTAGCCCCTTAAATTATAAAAAGCCCTTTAAAAAAAAAGGTTTAAATTATATACTTTCAGATAAAAAAAGGTTTGAGCTTTTGGTGCGGTAATGGTATATATATGTTTGAGTAAACTCCAAAATACATACACGTGGTTTATCCTGTTTCGTATTATACATCACTCTCATGAAAGTTTGATAGATACGTCATTTCCGTTAGTAAAGTTAACACTATATCATCCTTCACTTAAAATAAGGACTAACGATGCAAATTATTTCTCCGTTATCTCCTAACGAGATATAAAATACTTACACCGTTAGTCCTCTGGGTTAACGTTATTTGCACCATTAGTCCTTTTTAATTTTTCGTCCGTCTTTTTTTATGTTTTTGTATTTTTTTTACGTTTTCGTCCGTTTTTTTACGTTTTTGTTCGTTTTTTTACGTTTTCTTCCGTTTTTACGTTTTCTTCCGTTTTCTACATTTTCGCCCGTGTTTTTACATTATCGTCCGTCTTTTTACGTTTTTGCCTTTTTTTTACGTTTTCGTCCGTTTTTTATGTTTTCATCCATTTTTTTAACGTTTTCGTCCGTTTTTTTAAGTTTTCTTATGTTTTTTTTACGTTTTCGCCCGTTTTTTTACATTTTCATCTACACCTTTACGTTTTTGTCCGTTTTTTACGTTTTCGTCTGTTTTTTTTACGTTTTTGTCTGTTTGTTACGATTTTCATTCGTTTTTTTTACGTTTTCGTCCGTTTTTTTCTGTTTTTTTACGTTTTCGTCCGTTTTTTTACATTTTCGCCTGTTTTTCTATGTTTTCGTCCATTTTTTTTTTACATTTTTGTCTATCTTTTTACGTTCTTCGTCTGTTTTTTTTTTATGTTTTCGTCAGTTTTTTACGTTTTCGTCTACCTTTTTCACCTTTTATCTGTTTTGATACACTTTTATTCGTTTTCCTCGATTATTCCGCGTTTTCATCCATTTTCTTACATTTTATCCGTTTTTATCCATTTTTCTTACGTTTTTATCCATTTCATACATATAATATGTATGAAAACGGATAAAAATGTATAAAATTGGATAAAAACGTATGAAAATGGATACAAATGTTTCTTTATTGATTTTAAATCACGATTTCTGTTTGAAAAGGGGTCAAAATCGTGATTTAAAATCGATAAAGAATTTTTTTCCCCATTTTCATACGTTTTGATACATTTTCATACATTTTTATCCGTTTTCATACATATTAAATGTATGAAATTGTTAAAAACATAAGAATAATCGATGAAAACGTTAAAAAAAAATGGACGAAAACGTAAAAAGCAAAAACATAAACGTTAAAAACGAGAAAACGTAAAAACGCGAAAACGAAAACGTAAGCGTAAAAAACGTAAAAAAGTAAAAGTAAAAGTAAAAACGTAAAAAGGCAAACACGTAAATAAACGGACGAAAACGGACGACAACGTAAAAAGCGGAAGAAAACGTAAAAAAACGGACGAAAACGTAAAAAAATGGACGAAAACATAAAAAAATATACAAAAACGTAAAAAAACTGACGAAAACATTAAAAAGAACTAACGGTGCAAATACCGTTAACCCATAGTACTAACAGTGTAAATAGATTATATCTCGTTAGGAGATAACGGAGAAATGATTTGCACTGTTAGTCCTTATTTTAACTAAGGGATGTATATGGGTTAACTTTTACTAACGGAGTGATGTACCTGTTGAAACTTTTGCGAGAGGGATGTATGGTGCGAAACAGGGTAAACCACATAGATGTATTTTGGAGTTTACTCAATATGTTTACTAATAACTTTTTTGGGTGAAAGCTAAAGATACGTAACATAGTTTTTCAAAACAGACGATGTGCAATGAACTTTGAAAATTACCATTATACACAAAATACTTTCAAATTTGAAACGATGTACCTAATATGACCGGGAACTAGTAGGTTACCAGGTCACAAAGTTTGAAAATTGGCAGAAATGGTCCCTGTGACTTGCGTCGACTTTCACCGGTCATCCTTTAACTTTTTTTTCAATTAAAAAGTTATAGTAATGGTCCTTATGGTTATTGACTTTCAGATTTAGTCCGTTATTATACTTTTTCACCCGTTCTTTTACGTTTTTATCCATTTTTCTTACGTTTTTATCGGTTTTCGTCCGTTTTTCTTACCATTTTTTTATATTTTTGTCCGTTTTTATCTATTTTTCTTACGTTTTGTCTATTTTTATTCGTTTTTCCCCTTTTCATTCGTTTTTGTTACATTTTGTTGGTTTTTCTTACGTTTTTGATTGTTTTTGTACTATTTCAACATATTGAAAATTTTGAAAAAAAAAGAAAAAAAGAAAAAAATTGGAATTTTTTCAAATTTGAAAAAAATTCCAAAAAATTTGAAAAAAAATTCGAAAAAAATTTGAAAAAAAATTCAAATTTTTTCGTAAACACTTTTTTTCTAAATTGTTTTTGAAATTCTTTTACAAAAATATTTTTCGATATTTGGACATATTGAAAAAAAAATTCGAAAATAATTTTTTTTCGAAAGTTCTGAAACAAATTCGAAAAGTCATAAATACAAAATATTTCGAAAAAATTTGGAAAAAATTTCAAAAATAATTTTTCAATATGTCCAAATTTTGAAAAAAATTCTTTTTGTAAAAAGAATTTCAAAAAAAAAATTTTAGAAAAAAAAAATTCCAATTTCTTTTTAAAAAAAAAAGGTATTTACGAAAAAAAAAATTGGAATTTTTTTTTCAAAAATTTTTTCGAATTTTTTTTTCCAATTTATTTTTTCAAAATTTTTTTTGGATTTTTTTTTTTTTTTAAATTTGCGAAAAAATTTTAAATTTTTTTTTCAAAATTTTCAATGTTTTGAAATAGTCCAAAAACAAACAAAAACGTAAAAAAAAATCGACACAATGTAAGAAAACGGACAAAAATGTAAAAAATACGGACAAAAACGGAAGAAAACGGGCAAAAACAAATAAAAATAGTCAAAACGTAAGTAAAATGGATAAAAATGGACAAAAATCTAAAAAAAGGTTAAAAAATACGGACAAAAACGGTTGAAAACTGATAAAAACGGACAAAACGTAAAAAAACGGATAAAAACGTAAAAAGAATGGATGAAAAAGTATAAAAACGGACTAAATCTGAAAGTCAATAACCATAAAGACCATTGCTGCAACTTTTTTAACTGAAAAAAAAGTTAAAGGATGACCGGTGAAAGTTAACGCAAACCACATGGACCATTTCTGCCAGTTTTCAAACTTTGTGACCTGATAACCTACTAGTTCTCGGTCATATTACGTAAATCGTTCCAAATTTGAATGTATTTTGCGTACAACGGTAATTTTCAAAGTTTATTACGTACATCATCTGCTTTGAAAAACTATGTTGCATATCTTTAACTTTCACCCTAACTTTTTGTAGTTTTGTAGTTGTCATCTAATGTTTATTTTATATTTATGAACTTTAGTTCTAACTATATGGTCAAGTATATCTGAAAATGAAAAGTCCAATTTCAATTCCAGCTATCACAAGTTTCAATTCCTATAATTAGGCTGGACACAATCGTGACTAGACATGACCCATGTCACCAGGTGCCACATCAGCTTTCTTTCTCCGGCGATTAGACATGACCAGGATTCCACAGTAAATGACCGAAGTGTGTCTTTTTTTTTTTTTAATTCAAACATTTTAAACATTAAATTTAAATTCATTAAAATTAAAAAAAAAACATTACAATACTTAATTAAAATAAACATTACAATACTTGAAAGAGTAAAGAGTGAAATGACACTATAGATAAATCACATCTACTTAATGGCTAAGGAAGAGCAGGAAACATGATTCAAATTCAATTCAAATAGGAGCGGGATTATTTAAAATTCAAATTCAAAATCACAGCTACTTGATGACACTATATATACAACCCTACCAGTCACAAGTTACACACACAACTCACACAATTCATACACAAAAATGTCTCGCAAAGATTTTTCTCAGCAATTCCCAAGTCCACCAAAGTTGCCGGAAACAAGCTGTTCAACTTCACCACAGTTTTCTCAAACTAGCTTTCCAACTTTAGAAGAAGTTGAAGTTTACTCAACACCACCTGAAAAATGTTTTTCCGGTTTTTCAACCGGAAAATGTATTTTTAAACACTCCACCTGTGAACAATCCAATTGTTCCAACTCCACCTATGAGCACCCACAGGTGGATCTTGAAAACAACTCATTCGGGTTAAGTGAGGCTTCCTTTCGTCAACTTGAACAAGACGAAGAAAACTATAGGAGATTATGGAAGAAGCGAGCGCGAGAAAGTCGCTCGTCGTGAACAAGAAGCAAGGGAAGCTCAGCATCTTCAAGATAACTACTTTGACATAATGGAGACTCGGCTCGTTAATGGCGAGTTTTATTCCTCTCAAAGTTCTGAGGGTTGGGACTCAGATGACTCGTTTTATTAAGTTTTAGTAGTTTTATTTTCATCAGTATGCGTTGTAGTTTTTTATGTTTAAGCGTATTATGTATTTCATGTTTTCAGTTACTTGTTCAATGTAATTTGTGTTTTTCATCAATATGCGTTTATGTTTGCATTCTTTTTTTCTCCACGAGCCTTTCAATCTTTATAAAACACATCATCTTCAAAATTATTTACCCTCTCCAAAAATAAAACTCAATAAATAAAAAGAAAAAAGAGAAAAAAAAAGAAAGAAAAAGGAAGAGCAATATTAATTCGGTCGAAATTTGGACCGATGTCCCAAAAAAATGGTCGTCGAGCGATGTGATGAGCCGAGCCCACAACCGTCTTGACCGATGTTAACATCGGTCGTGGGTCGATTTTTTCGACGACCAACCGATGTTAAACCATCGACTGTGACTAGCCTTACAACTTGTGTGTTTGTTTGATTATGCTTTTATTATTATTATTATTATTATTATTATTATTATTATTATTATTATTATTATTATCTCTTCTTCTTATTTGTTCGTTTTTATTTGATACAAAGCAATTATCAAGTACCACTATAGTTATTATTAGGATGAGGATCATCTTTGAACATGAGAGGTAAAATTGTGCATGATATGATTGTACATTTGATTTAAAATATAAGAAATGTTTTGTAATAATGTCAATTTACAATCATAACATGCATAATTTCACCTCACATGTTCAAATGAACATAAAAGGATCCTATGCGAATAGTAACTCTATGCGGACTGTTACTCCTATATCTTCAATCTCCCATGAAAATCTGGCAAGTGGTTCTAGATCGATGAATTTTACAAACCGCAACATTAATTGTACAAGGAAAACTACAATGTTTCCAAAAGATTTAAATGGTAGTGTTTTTATATCTATTTAAATCGCGAACACTTATATTATGTTGTAACGATATTTATAACAAAACACATTTTTATACGCTTAACAGGGATGACTTCTCAACTTGAGTCAAGTCATGTTACTACCAACAAATCTTTCAAGAGGGCCGGAGTATACCAAGTTCTTTGGTTTGCTATGAACATGGTTCTTCTAGCATAGGAAAACAAAAACATAAGAGATTCCATAATTATAATATTCCAACTTTTGATTTATCGTTTGCTGAGACTAAGAGTTATTTGGTGGGTGTTCAAAAAGTCTGTGGCATTTCTAAAGGTTATATAATCTATTTTAAGTTTACATCTACTTAACTTTTTCTCAATAATTAAATCTGTGAATGATTTGTTTCTAATGTTGATGTTGTAGATTATTTTGATCATGGAGATCCCACCTATATATGTCGTGAATGTAGTGCTATGTTGTGGTGTGCTGAATCACTTAGGGGAAATAAAAATGGCCGTACTGCATTCTCTCTTTGTTGTAATCATGGCAAGGTTGAGCTTCCTAAAGTGAAAGAGCCTTCCAAATATTTGTCGGATTTATACAGAAACAATCTTCCATTGAGCAAGAACTTCATAAAAAATATCAGAACATATAATAAGATGTTTGCTTTTACTTCGATGGGAGGAAAGGTTGATAAGGCAATTAACAAGGGACGTGGTCCATATGTTTTCCGTCTTGGTGGCCAAAATTGTCATCTTTTAGGAAGTCTACTTCCTACTCAGGGTTCAACACCAAAATTTTCACAGCTTTACATTTACGACACAGACAACGAGCTTGATAATAGAAAAAATGCTGTCAGGTATGAAGCTCTCAACTCTTATTTAAGACCATAAATGCCCACATTTAATCAGTTATAAAATACTAATTAATTATTCTGTTTTTTATTATCAATTCAGATCTGGAAGTGATAAGGCATCTTCGAGTAATGATACTCTTGACCATCGAATTATAAGTGATCTCAAGGATATGTTAGAAGTGGAAAACCCTTTGGTTATTTCATATAGAATGGCGAGAGATCGTTTTAATGAAAATGATCAGCAACCTGTGAAACTAAGACTTCTGGGAGCAAGACAAAAGGATGGAAGGACCCATAATCTTCCAACCGCATCTGAAGTTGCTGCAATTATCATTGGAGATATTGATACATCCTTTGATAGGAGAGATATTGTTGTAGAAACTCAAGATGGTTCACTAAAACGCATAAGTGAACTGCATCCATTATATCTTCCTCTCCAATATCCACTTATTTTTTCCAAGGCAGAGGACGGATACAGGCTTGGCATCAAACATAAAGGTCTTCCGAATGATGCTAAAGGAACTAGGACAGATGTTACAATTAGGGAATTCTTCGCTTTTATGATTCAAGATAGACCCAATGTTTCGAGATTATTACTTGTTGCAAGGAAACTTTTCCAACAGTTTTTGGTTGATGCATAAACTATGATTGAATCATAAAAGTTTCATTTTTATCGGACTAATCAGAAGAAATTCAGATGTGATTCATATCATAATCTTGCAGCTGCTATCGATGACGGCAATACAGAGGATTCATCGACCGACAAACGTATAAAAATACCTTCATCATTTACTGGTGGTCCAAGGTATATGATGCAAAAGTACTTGGATGCTATGGCTCTGTGTAAAACATTTGGATATCCGGACCTTTTTATAACAGTAACATGCAATCCTAAGTGGCCTGAAATCACCCGGTTTTTGGAAGACAAAAAATTAAGTTCCGAGGATAGACTTGATGTACTATGCAGGGTTTTTAAAATGAAACTTGATCAGATGATAGAAGATTTCAAGAAGAATAAGTTGTTTGGTTATGTTCTAGCAGGTATTTAGACTTTTTTGTCAATGAGAATATCATTCGTTTTCTTATATTTAATTCTATCTTTTTTTCAAGCCTCTTAGCTGAAACATTTTATCACATTTTTGCAGCTGTTTACAGTGTTGAATTTCAGAAGCGTGGTCTCCCTCATGCTTACATATGTCTTTTCTTGGATTCTAATGATAAGTTTTCTACAACACAAGATGTTGACAAAGTGATATCTGTTGAGATTCCGATAAAGATGAAGACCCTGAGTTGTATCAGCTTGTGCGTGACTTTATGATTCATGGTCCGTGTGGTGTTCATAATGCACAATGTCCATGCATGAATGATCAAAGGAGATGCTCCAAAAGATTTCCAAAGAGTTTTGTCAGTCATACTACAATTGATAAAGATGGTTATCCAATTTATATGAGGCGTGATAATGGTAATGTTGTTGAAAAAAGTGGGGTCGCCTTAGACAACGGATGGGTTGTTCCTTACAACAAATTCCTGCTAAAATGATATCAGGCACATATTAATGTTTAATGGTGTAACCAATCCGGTGCTATAAAGTATTTATTTAAATACATCAATAAGGGTCCTGATAGAGTTACCGCCACTATTTATCAAGGAAATAATAACTCAAATGATCAAGAAAATGTGGATGAAATAAAAGCATATTATGATTGCAGATACATATCCGCATGTGAAGCATGTTGGAGGATTTTTGCTTTTGATATACATTACAGAATTCCTTCTGTAGAAAGGTTACCATTTCACTTAGAAGGTGAACAACAAGTTGTTTATGAAGATGATGCCGATCTTTCTGAAGTTGTCAATAAGCCATCAGTTGCTTCGTCTATGTTTACTGCTTGGATGGATCGTAACAAACATGACAGTAGAGCTAGAGAACTGACCTATGTTGAGTTTCCTAAATATTATGTTTGGAAGGCTCAATCTAGATCCTGGGAACCAAGGAAACAAGGTATGTCGATTGGAAGAATACATTATGTTCCTCCATCTTTGGGGGATGTGTATTATTTGAGAATGTTGTTGAACAAAGTTAAAGGACCCACTTCATGGAAGGATATGTATACTGTTAACGGTAAACTCTATAATTCATACAAGGAAGCTTGCTATGCACTTGGACTTTTAGATGATGATAAAGAGTATGTTGAAGCTATTGAAGAAGCAAGTGAATGGGCAAAAGCTACTTATCTACGCTTATTGTTTGCCATGATGTTGTTGTCTAATAGTATATCTAGACCAGAATCTATTTGGTCAAGAACTTGGAATCATCTTTCGGAGGACATACTTTATAGGCAACGAAAGGTCAACAACAATCCAGGTAAATTTACAAGACTGTTTATTTTCTGTCCTTGCTTGCATGACTTTAGTAATAGTTCAGCCCGTTATAATTAACTTTAAGATTGATTTTTATATCTATAATTGTTTTAATATTCAGTTGCTTTATCATGGTAAAGATAAAAACTGCAAGTAAACTTATATATTACTGTATTTATTTTTCTCTTTATGCAAGTTTGGTACTTTCAGATGATGAGTTAAAAAATTATGCTTTATATGAGATCGAGAAAATTCTTCGTAGCAATGGCAGTTCTCTTAAATATTTTAAAGGAATGCCTCTTCCTGATGATGGGTACATATTATCATATAATAACAGGTTGATTCATGATGAGCTTGGTTATAATAGAGGCGTTACAAGCTCAACATGTAAAGTTCTTGGAAAGCATGACGGCTGAGCAAAAAGAAGCTTATGAAACAATAATATCCGCTGTTGATAAAGATGAAGGAGGGTATTTTTCTCTATGGTTATGGCGGTACTGGTAAGACTTTTGTGTGGAAAACTTTATCTGCAGCACTGCGCTCAAAAGGTGAAATTGTCCTGAATGTAGCTTCAAGCAGAATCGCTGCTCTTTGCTTTCTGGTGGTAGAACTGCACTCTCCGGTTTATGATTCCTATAAATATCAATGAGGAATCATTTTGTTCAATTAGTCAGAATAGTGATTTGGCAGATTTATTGAAGAAAGCGAAACTGATCATTTGGGATGAAGCACCAATGATGCACAAGCATTGTTTTGAGGCTTTAGATAGGACAATGAGAGATATTCTTCGTACAACTACACCGGGTAGTGAAGATAAACTGTTTGGAGGTAAGGTTGTGGTTTTTGGTGGAGATTTTAGACAAATTCTCCTTGTAATTCCTAAAGGCACTAGACATGACATAGTCAATGCTTCTTTAAATTCTTCTTACATATGGGACCACTGTCGGGTACTTGAATTAACTGTGAACATGAGGCTACAGGTTGGAGCTGCCAATTCAAATTTAGATGAAGTTAAGAAGTTTGCAGATTGGATCCAACTATGTGATAAAAGTATAAAGTACTATTTGATGAAAATGGTAGTAAAATACTAAAAGATGGTATCACCATAGCTAAAGGAGTTAGGAAAAATAACATATACGTCATGAAAATAGATAAAACATATAATGACAAACTTTGCTTAACAACATTAGACGATAGCTCATCTCTTTGGCATAGACGCTTAGGTCACGCTAATATGAGACTTATACAAAACCTATCTTCAAAAGAGTTGGTTAGAAATTTACCAAAATTAAAATATGACCAACACTTTTGCGACGCTTGCAAATTTGGTAAACAAACACATAGTAGTCACAAATCTAAAAATATGGTGTCCACATCTAAGTGTCTAGAATTATTACATATGGACTTGTTTGGACCATCCGCTATAAGAAGCTATGGAGGCAACTTATACACTTTGGTCATAGTAGATGATTACTCAAGGTTTACTTAGACGTTATTTTGAAAACCAAAATGAAGCTTTTGATAAATTTGAAATACTTAGCAAGAAAATTCAAAATCTTCTAGGTGTCAAATTGTGTCGATCCGAACGGATCATGGTCGTGAATTTGACAACGAAACTCAATTTGGAAACTTTTGTGATACAAATGGTATAACACATAACTTTTCCGCCCACGAACACCTCAATCAAATGGAGTAGTAGAGCGTAAAAATAGAACAATTCAAGAAATGAGTAGAACAATGCTTAATGAACAAAACATTCCTCAAAAGTTTTGGTGTAACGCCGATTGATACTTCTACATATATTTTAAATAGAGTCTTAATCGTCCTTTCCTAAACAAAACACCATATGAACTTTATAAAGGTAAAAAGCCAACATTAGGATACTTTAGAGTCTTTGGTTGTAAATGCTTTATTCTTAATACTAAGGATTATCTCACCAAATTTGACCCAAAGTCTTATGAAGGTGTATTTCTTGGTTACTCTCAAACTAGTAAAGCTTACATTGTCCTAAATAAAGAAACAATGATAGTCGAGGAATCGTTGAACATAACATTTGATTTAAAGTCCACCTCCTCTAAGACATCACCTTTGGTAGATGATGACTTAGTTGAAAGTCAAATAATAGAAAGCCAAATTAATAATAACAAGGAAGATGAACCATCAAATAAGGAAATTGTCAACATCAAAGAATCTAAAAGTCATCCATTAGAAAAGGTCATAGGACAACTTAATCAAAGAACCTTAAGGTCACAAGCTCAAAATCAAAGTAATCATTTTGTTTTGTATCCACCATTGAACCAAAACCATAAATGAAGCAATAAAAGATGAATCATGGGTAATTGCCATGCAAGAAGAATTAAACCAATTCGTTAGAAATGATGTTTGAAACTAGTTCCAAAACCCAAAGATCAAACTATAATTGGAACAAAATGGGTCTTCAAACAAAATGGACGAAAATGGTGTAGTATCTAGAAACAAAGCTAGGCTTGTTGCACAAGGTTATAATCAACAAGAAGGAATTGACTATGATGAAACTTATGCACCGGTAGCTAGACTTGAATCTATTAGAATATTACTTGCTTATGCATGTGCTTATGACTTTAAATTATTTCAAATGGATGTTAAAAGTGCTTTCCTTAATGGGTTTATTAACGAAGAAGTGTATGTTGCTCAACCTCCGGTTTTACCGACTTTGAGAAACCACATCATGTCTTCAAACTCAAGAAAGCATTATACGACCTTAAACAAGCACCTAAAGCTTGGTACGACCGTCTTAAGACTTTTCTTATTGATAACAAATATACTATGGGATTAGTAGATAATACTCTTTTACTAAGAAAAGGAATCGCAAATTATTATTGTTCAAATATACGTTGATGACATTATATTCGGATCAACTTGTCAAGAACTATGTGATGATTTCTCTAAAATCATGCATGACGAGTTTGAAATGGGTATGATGGGTGAGTTAAACTTCTTTCTAGGACTTCAAATTAAACAACTAGAAGATGGTATTTTCTTTAACCAATCTAAATATATAAAAGACATGCTTAAAAATTTGGTCTTGAAGATTCCAAACCAACTAAAACACCCATGTCCTCGGACACTAAACTCACCAAGGACGAAGAAGGTGAATCCGTAGATAACACTAAATATAGAGGAATGATTGGTAGCCTACTCTATCTTACGGCTAGTAGACCCGACATTATGTTTAGTGTTTGTCTATGTCTTCGCTTTCAAGAATACCCAAAGGCATCACACTTAGAAGCATTAAAAGGATTGTTAGATATATTAAGGGAACAACGTGTTTAGGATTATGGTATCCCAAAGGAACGGGTATAGAAACCATAGTGTATGCCGACTCGGATCATGCCGGTGATTATGTCGATAGAAAAAGTACAAGTGGTATTTGCACTTTTGTTGGACATTGTCTCACCTCATGGTTTGCAAAAGCAAACGGCTTTAGCCATCTCTACCATGAAGCCGAATACGTCTCGGTGGAAAAGCATGTCAACAAGCTCTTTGGATGAAGCAAGCTCTCGAGACTACGAATTCATCTCAACGACATTGTGATACTGCGACAACAAAGGAGCCATCGATCTCAAAGAAGAATCCCGTTCAACATGCTCGTACAAAGCACATTGAAATCCGTCATCACTTTCTTCGCGACAATGTTCAAAAAGGAAACATTTCAATCGAGAAAGTATCCTCCGAAGACAACATTGCCGACATCTTTACTAAACCTCTTAAACGAGAACCTTTTAATCTTCTTAGACTTGGTTTAGGGTTAATGGAACCAAACATGTAGGATAAACATAGCCTAAAACATTAGAATAGTCAAACCAAAACAATTTTGCCTTGTATCTCCATCGTAGCCACGGCACCAACGACAACACGGACGGAACCAAAGATTTGGTGCCGTCTCGTCCGTCGGTGTCTCTGTACAAAACCGCTATATACATAACATCCTCTTCCTCACAACCCACTTTACCAAAACGTGTAAAACTTAAACCAAGCTCATTATTGACACATTCCCACTCACTAATCATGAAGATAACATCATTGTAAGTATCCTAACTTCATTTCATCTCTTAATTACGAGGCTAGGATTCTTATTTATACACAAAACTATCACAAATCATTACATGGGGTTTTATGTATGCTTTTATACCAAATATGAATTCAATTGGCAAATTGCATAACTAGTCATTCAAATTAGGTACTACATTATCATATTGCATAAACAAATCATGTTTCCACTAATTGATAGATAATGAATATAAGGCCTTATTCAAACAACCAAACACCCCATGTCAAAAGTTTTGAAAAGCTTCTCACTTGTAGGAAAACATTTTCATTGCTAATACAAATAGAAACGTTAAAATTTTCATCACTTGCATGCTCTTGAATACTAAAGGTATTGCATAACTAATATGCACTCCGGGTATATTCAAATGTAGCCACATTGAATTAGGAGCATTTGGGTTATCTCATGGTATTTGCCAAACACCCCACTAAAACCATTTTGTGCATAAAATAAGTCGAGATAACCGCAACTCCAAATTGTTTTCATATAGGCACACTAGAATCAAAAACGTTAAAATTTATTTTCATTTTAACATATTAATTCTTGTCCTTAGGAATAACCATGGTAGCCGCAAGATTCTATGATCACAAAGACACCTCGAACTACATTCCCAAACACCACAAAACCAAAGGACTTACCAAGGAACAAGTAGAAATATTTAAGAGTCTAGAATCAAGGTATTTCCATGAGGGTAGAACCATTCACTCATCATTCCTTGAAAATACCAATCTTTGTGAAGAACTAGCCGCCATTCAATTCGATTGTCTTCTTGACATCGATGAACCAATTGTCCTAGGTTTGTGTTAGAATTCCATGCTAGTGTGACCGGCTTTAGTGATGAAGGCGATGATGAATTTTGTCTTAGGTTTAGAATCAATCAAACGACTACACCATCACCTTAAGCAACTTTGCTCAAGTGTTAGGAATTCCCAACCGAGGAACTTGTGTCTACACGGATAAGTGGTCACTCATGGCTCTTGATACAATCAATGACCGCCTCTTCCCTACATAACCCGTTTGGCCGATAAGGATGTCATCCGTGAACACCTTTTAACCCAAAAGTGATACAACCCGAGTTACCCGAAAGGAAAAGAGGTAAACCGAGATCCATATGGAATGGAGCTAAATGAACTTAAGCCGAATTTAAGAAATGGGAGGAACTACTTAGAGCCAACGTCATTAGCACCATAGGAAATAGGGATCACTTAAACGCCGCCTATGTCACATGCTCTACAACTTATCCATTCGACAACCATTCAACTTAGCCTACTACATAGCTAGAAGAATGATTGATATTCCAACTCAAGGATCGGTTGCTCTTCTATACGGGATGCTTCTCACCCGTCTCTATAGAAACTTCGCACCAATTCCACCAACCCCAAAGGGATGCACCTCCACTATGAACTCATCCTCACATCTTTGTACCTTTGAGTGATGCTCGAGTTGCTAAGACAAAAGGCAAAAGAGCAAAACCTCCAACTCCATCATCTTCATCATCAAATAGCTCAGGATGGTCTTCCAAGCTCTCATCTTCCACGTCATGAGTATTATGCATCTCTTCCGAGATTGAGAATGAATCGGTGAATTCAAGCAAACTAAGGGAATGTTCAAGTGCCTTGGTAGGATGATGAACAAGATTTACAAGAAATTGGACAAATAAGGGTACTTTAAGGAGTGTTTGGAACAATGCATTATCGTTAATACTATTTAGTTGTTTTTATTATGTAGGATGATAATATAACTTGAAACAATGGTGTATGCTAACAATCTCATGCAGGGGGATAGCACAAGTATGCTATCAAATTTTACCCATTTTCACTATATTGTGAAAATCAATAAGCCTTGCTCAAAATCTATGCTCCACTATGTTTACATATGTGTTATTTACTTTTCCTAACTAGAAATGTTTCAGATAATGACTTTTGAGAAAAATTTCGGTTTCGGAAATTTCCCACACCTAAAACGAACTCTGTCCAAATATCAGACTCCACGGATCGACGGCACCATAATTTTGGTACCGTCCTTTATGTATTTAGTACCGCCAGATCAGTATAAGCGGACCAGACGCACCTTTTAGGGTACCGTCCGTGTATGATTTTGGTGCCATGGATCCTCCGGTATTTTTAAATTTCGACTCTTTCGTGATTCCAAATTATCTTCCATCACTTATAAATCAATCTTAACTAGTTTATCTTGTTATTAGAACTAGTATTATTTACTAAGGTATATAAAAATTCATTTCCACCAAAATTCAAAAATTTAAAAATCCACCCAAGGAGCCCTTTGGCATAAAGGAAGGAACCAAATTTTGGTACCTTCAAATCCGTGGGTAATCTGAATGTTAGGAAATTCCACTCACTAGAACACATTTATTGCAAATCTTTTCTTCTTCACTCCATCTTCCTTGTATGGATTGACTTGGGTGATCGACTAGCATTCAACCCACTTCCAAATCATTAGGAACCTCATCTCTTCAATGGTTCAACATCAAATCAAACACATTTCTCAACAATTTTAACCTCTATAAATTGAAAGGCTTTACCATGATCATCCTCACACCTTCCTCATTCTCACTACTATCTAGCAAATCAAAACCCAAGTTAAAATGACTAAATCATCACCAAACCTTGCAAGAAAACCGCTAGAATTAGTGTAAGGCCTTGTTGTTTTGTTCATCTTAGCTCATCATCCGAATCTTCACCACTCACAATCTCATCTCCCATTAGAGATGATACACATCTTACCTTAGCTACACCCACTTCATCACACATTGTGATCACCACTCCACCACCAACAAAAACACCTACTTCACCTCCACGGCACCCATCCAAACATCCAAACCCCTCACCACCTTCACCAAGGTCTCCCACTCACTCCCATGGAGTTATTTTCAACCCACCAACATCACCAAATCCTTTCCTAGAGGACTTGGAAGACTTGCCTCTAGGCCAAGTCATCCACCACCATTGCCATCCTTTAGCACAATTGAGCAAATCGCTCATGAGTCGCCTCGGTCATCCATTGACCCAAACGCCCCATTAGGGCCAAGACCTCTCCTTTTCCACCCCATTCACAAGGACATTCATGGTCCTTTATACGGGATCATCCACTTCCATCATCAATGTCCCTCATATTGAGGGCATTCCGATGCATGTGGGATGACAATCCCACTAGAGAGGAGATTCGAGCGAACTCCACAACCTCCACCAATTCAAAGGCATGGTGGATTCTCACTTAAGTGAGACAATGCAAATGCAAAATGCTTTGCTTGCATCCATCATGACCACTCCAAACATCCCCAAAACCACCACACATCCACCATTCTACCACCACAACCTCCCCAAACATTCTACCCTCCAAGGCATGGTTGCTCAACTTGTGAGCAAACGGGCCAAACCATGGAAACGGACCCGTGTTATGGTCATGACTTCCAAGAAGAAATGAGGTTCATCCTCAACCACATCCTTGAGCGTCTCAACGCTCTTTCCCATCCACCATCACTTTAGGATGGTTTTAGAATAGTCTTTCTTTTGTTTACTTTCTTAGGATAATTTTTATTTCTTGTACTAAAAATACATCATTGTGTTCTCTTTTCATGATCTTTACTCATGAAAAAATTTTAACTAATGAATGTTGTTTATTATATTGTTGGTGTCATTTCATAGTGTTTGGAAATGCTTGTGAATGATCATTATTACTAACAATTTTTTTTGTAGCTTTATTTTCACAATCCATGTATCTTCCCATTTAAGCACCCAATTTAGGGGAGCTTTGAACAAGGGAGATAGTAGCTCGGGCTCATTACATTCCGCATAGCCTCTTCTTTTTGTTGAGACAAAAGGGAGAAAATATAGAACTTTGAAATTATTATATTTGACTTTTACGAAAAGTCAAGCGCATACATTGACTTTCTAAAAGTCAAACAGAACCCTCATCGATAATACTTGACTTTTCTTAAAAGTCAAAGCGCATACTGACTTTCGAGAAAAAGTCAACATCATGCATCAACTAGTGAATTCTTTTACTTTCATAAAAGTCAAATTTCATACACTTGCATTATCATTTCCTTTTCAAGTTCTAAAACTAATATTTTTATAACTCTTGTACAAACTTTGTTTCTTTTATAAAATAAAATTTATATTTTGTCCTCAACAAAAGGGAGATTGTTAATACAAATATCGTCATTAAACGTTATTTATATTTTTGATCTTTGCCTAAGTTTTGTTAACGACAAAAGTAAATTTAATTTATAAAGCTTAAAGCTTGTCAAGTTTATTAGATATTAAAACAAGCTTTCTTAAACAATATATTCATCATTCAAGCATTTACATTTATGATTAGTAACATCTTGATATGACTCTAATCATTATGTATGATAGTAGTTTGTAGAATGTGTTAGGTTCTTAAAACCAAACACTACTTAAGCATTGCATATTTCTATAAATAGTAATACAACATTTGACATCATGTATTACATCATGGAAATCATTGGAAGATTCCATTAGATATTTTGTGAAGATTTGTACTCTTCATATCTTGCACAATCTCTTAGATAGAGTTGACTTTGGCAAGATTTGATATCTTGGTACGTCGGACCGGCGGTACAAAATGGGCGGAACCCTTTTAAGGGTCCGTCCGTCCGTGACACTCTGTCCATTTGGCTATAAATAGCAATGCCAAGCCAAGTAGTTTCTCATCCCTTTCTAACATACTCTCGTACATATCTTCTCTAACCTTTCTAACTCGGTTTCATATCATATTAGTGATCTCTTTTGTAGCAAAGAAGATCAAGTCATATTCAAGCTTCAACGAGAAGTTGGAAGTCTTGTTTGTTTAGTGTTGTATGATCTAGTGTTGATCCATACTTCATTGTTGTATCAAACCATCATAATCTTGTGAGTGTGAGTGGTTAGTATTTTAGTCCTCAAAATACATTGTGTGTGGGAGTAGTTGTACCTTGGAAAGAACTCGACATCTAGCTTAGTGTCGGAAATAGTGTAAGCGAAGTGCGAATGTGTCGATCCTGAAGCTTCAATTGTATCATTTGCATACAACAATATTCTTGATAGCATTAAGGATGATTCATACTTTCAAGATAGAGAAATATTGTCTCCAACACATGAGATAGTTGATACAGGAAATGACCGATTGTTGTCAATGATTCCAGGAGAGGAAAAGGTTTACCTCAGTTCTGATAACGTATGTGAATCTGAACAATTAAGTGGATTTCAGGAAGCTTTGTTCGCTCCAGATTATCTCAACAGTTTGAAATTTCCAGGTCTTCCACATCACAGACTAGCTTTAAAAGTTGGTGTTCCTATTATGTTATTAATAAATATAGACCAGCCCCATGGATTGTGTAATGGAACTAGATTGCAGGTAACAAGACTAGGTAAAAATGTTATTGAAGCAAAGATAATAACAGGTACAAAGGTTGGTGACATAACTTTGATTCCAAGAATGCGGTTGACTCCATCTGATAAGAGGATACCATTCAAAATAGTCAGAAAGCAGTTTCCAGTCACTCTTTGTTTTGCAATGACGATTAACAAAAGCCAAGGACAGTCTCTTTCACGAGTTGGATTGTATTTGCCACGTCCGGTTTTTACTCATGGTCAATTGTATGTTGCTGTTTCTAAAGTCACGAGCAAGGATGGATTGAAGGTAGTAATTTGTGATGGAGATGGTAACACTACAAATAAAACAACAAATGTGGTGTATAAGGAAGTCTTGCAGAAGATGTAATGCATTGCAGGTTGTTCTTTAGAGTGGAGAATCATTGCATACAACTTATAATGTTTACAACACCGCCAAAAGTCTATATGAAAAGGCATGATACTTTTTAATCTATCCCGTCATTAGGATGTTGTTTTTGGTTTTCGCGTGCCCTTTCTTATGTTTGTTACTTTTCTTTCTACAATTGAACTTTGTGTCGTCATTTACTCATGTGTAATGTACTTTGTTTGATATTTATGTATGAACTTTTTGGTTGATGTTGACTTGGATTTTACTTTATCTTCACAATGTACTTTTTGAGTGAAATTACATTGTTTTCATGCATATTAAAGAATATGACTTCTCAGCAATTTACTTAATTTTTTGGAAGTAACTTACTTAATAATCAACAACCAAGTAGATACATATATGAGACAAGTTCAAGAAACAATTTGCCTGCACTGTGTATAAGTTATTTATTAGAATAGCCGCGATATATTATTTCAAAGAGAAGAATAGCAAAAGAGAAGTTTGCAAAACGTGACTATAAAATACGTATTATAGGTGCCAAACAACAACATTGCCACAATATATTTTTAAAAGAAAAGACTACCAAAAGAGAAGTTTGCAATACGTAACTTATCAAATGCACGCTAGAAGCACCAAACAATAGCATTCAACATTTAAGTAATAAAAATTATAAAATCATACATCATGTTACAAGATTTTTTAAATATTTCATAAGTATTTATATAATAAATCCACACATGTGAAGCCTTTTTGTTAAATAAAGAAATTATTGAGGACACATGAAGATAATGTCATATATTTATTAAACATTTTGTATATAACAAACTATAATTTTAAGGACCATTAAATTTACATATTAAAAGATAAAAATGACGTGCTTAGAACACTCATGATGGAAACCCGGACTATTCACGAAACTAAAGGGTTTTCAACTCTTATTGGCTTCCTTGTGAGGTGCAATTGGAGAACGAATCTATCACAAAACCCTAACACCTTTCATTAGCTCTATTAAATGACTCCTCAACATTTGTTTACCTCTACATCCATATTTGTTGATTTCTTTCTTGATTTTGATCTAAGTTTATGGCTATGGAGGAGGGAGGATTCAATTTCATTAATGACATCGACAATAACAAAGATTCATTGGAGATCAAAGTGCGAATAATACGATTATGGAAACAACCATGTAATGTGTCGAACCAACCATGTCACATAGGCATGGTTCTAATGGATGAGAAGGTATTTTATTTTCATTGTTTAGATAGATTTTAACACAAGTTTTTAGTAACCTATTGTTTGAGCCTTAGACTAATTGTCCATTAATTATTTTAGGGTGAAAGAATTCATGCGGTGTGAAGAAGCAATTGATACCTACATTTGAGCCCCTTCTTGAACAAGGTTTTTCTGTCGTTATCACCAAGTTTGGTGTTGCTGAAAATGGTGGTCAATACCCAATCTTGAAACATCCTTTCAAGCTCAACTTCTACCGTCACACTATTGTAAAGAGGTGCCCTGATTTTCAAGGCTCACTCTATGGTTTTTGCTTTGTTCCATTTCCTGATATCTTGAACTTTGATGTTGATGCAAACCAATATGTTGGTAAGTATTGAACCTGCTCTTTTATCTTTTTAAGTGAATGGAAATAAACGAAATTTATATGTATTTACTTTTGTAGATGTTATTGGCAATGTTGTTTCTTGTGGAAATCTTGGTGTTTACAATGCCCGTAATGGTAAATAACTAAAGAGACTAACTTTTGAATTACAAGACTTACAATATGATACTCTTTCTCTTTATATTTTATGTTATTAAAAAGTTTTTTTCAACCAGTTTTGCTTAACTTTAGTTCAAAATTTGGTTTCAGAGGCAAGGTTGTTAGAGGTACTTTATGGGATGGCTTGGCACAAGAATTATCAGACTTTGTAAATGCTCATGATAAGGAGGATTACGTGATAATGATTATTCAGTTGGCTAGGATCCATGAATGGAAAGGTAATTGTTTGTACAAATTTATTAGTGTACCGTACTATGACACCAATCTGGAAAAAATTTCCTCCTTAAGGTTACTTGAATCTTTTGTCGCTATCGTTTTACCATTACAAATGGTACATAAGCCACTAGGGGTTTTCATTAAATAGTTTGAACCGAAAAACTGCCCAACCCAATAAAACATATGGTTTAATTGGTTTCAGCCACCTTTTGGTTTTAACCAAAATTTCTTAATTTGGTTATTAAATTTAAAGTTCCAAGCCCAACCGAGACCCATAGTTTATAATACACAACCTTTTAAGTAGGGTGGATTCGAAAATCATATAATAGCAAGGTATTAGATGTAAATTATTTTTGGCGCCTTAGAGTTACCATTCGTGAATTAGTTTTGGACATTTTCGTTTCATTGTAGAAACATGCTTCAAAGGACTTTTAAATTTTAAAGCCACTTTTTGCTATATTTCTCTTGGAACAATAGGAGTATTCAGATAACTCAACCTTTTGGTTGGTTTGGATTGGTTTTGTACATGTTTGCTTTGGGTATTGGGTGGTTTATAAATTTTCTAAAAACCAAATAAACCAAAATGACTAACTCCATTAAACTAAAACCCGACCGTTTGAACACCCCTATAAGCCATGATTGTGACTTAGAAGCTTGGGATGAGTTTTCATCTTTACATATGTTTTTTGTATCTATTTACTTTTAAGTTACTAGACATATAATATGACCATTCAATCCTTTACTTAACTACTTGATAATACATTTTTAGGCACTCGAACAATTCATAATGCTCCTTTGGTCAGTCGTCTCTTTATAAACGAGGACATTCAGGAAATTGTTGATTTTCAGAAGAGGTATGTTTTTTTAATTAATCTCCCTTCCTCCTAAAGCAATTTAATATTATTTATTAAGTATGTAAATGTTTTTTTTCAGGCTAATTATGAGTAATGGTCAAGATTCATCACCTCGAAAATTAAGTCAACTATCAAGCCATCCAATTATCACACTTCGTGATCACGTTCATAACAATGGTCAAGATTCATCAGCTATAAATTCGATTTAGTTATCTAGCAAGACAATCTGCTCTATTCGTGATGATTTTCTCTTTTATACCCAGAGAAAATACATTAATGAGATTAGTCAACTTAAAAAGGTAACAAATATTTTATTTTTCAGCCAAAACCTTTTTAGTAGCTGAATGTGTGCCTAATAATTCTCGAAACTTTCCAGGAAAGTGCATGTGTAGTGATGGGCACTGTTATATTCATTGAACACGAGTTTGATTCTTACCATCTTGAATGTATAAAGTGTTCCAAAACAAAGTTCAGTAAATCTCGGGTTGCTTATCTTGGAGACATCGATGTTCTTGATGAGGATGGTGATACATTAATTTGTCGTAAGTGTAAAACTATCCAACCTGAATTTGTTCCAAGGTAAATAAACACAATAGCTATGTGTTTTTATGTTGTTATTTAAGAAAAATATTAGCTTTTACTCTCAAATCTAATACTCCGAACTACTTTTAAATCAGGTTCAAAGTTACTATGAAGGTCAAAGATTGTACCGGGTGTGCTTCATTTGTTCTCCTTGATTCAGACGTGACTAAGATGAACATTTCTACTAATACACATATTTGTGAAACACACCAAAAGGTTTTTCTTTGACCGATTTATATAATTAAATAGATAATAACTATTTCATTGTTTTATTGCTTTACTAAAACACTTAAACTTTGTAACCATAAATGTTTGGTTGTGATGATAATTTCTTTCTTTGTCGATTTCTATCAGTTAATTGGCAAGAGGTTTCTTTTCAAAATTGAGATCTCAGAGTACAACATTACAACCGGGTGAAATGTGTATAGGATATTGAAAATGTGCGATGATGACAATATTATACAAGAAATGATCCAGAATGATGTTGTGAAGGTGGTTTTTGCCATATGTAAGAATAAATTAATAATGCATCAATAATTTAACATTTTTTGGTTTTACTTAGGTTGTTGAAGCTAATGTTGATGTCGAAACGATGAAGAATGATGAATCTAATAGAGATAGTCTTGACACAAAGGTTATACATTATAAAACATAACTCTTTTTCAAGATTAATGACATGTCTTTTATTCTTTAAGTTCATAATTTTGGTTTTTTCAATACACGAAGGATGGTAATGGAGATTGGTTGCCTCTTAGTGATGTTGATCCAAATAACCCATCAAGTTACGTGGGTAAGCGGAAAGAGATGTGCTTCTTTGCCGAGTCTTCAACAAATACAAAACTTATGAAACTTAAAATTGAAAATCCTTGATGTGATTTACATTATTGGATGTTGCTTGGTTAATCAAGCATATCTGTAGCGTTGGGATGTTTGTCATTTTGGTTGTTATTTCGTTAAACTCGACGAAGAATTTATCTTTTGTATGATGGCTAAGCTTCATTCGTTGTGTTTTATGTTTAGGTTTTGTTAAGTATGAAAATCTTCAATGACATATTTTCTTAAAATTCAGTATTTTGTACTAATTGAACTTCTAATTTGCCATTTATTTTTCAAAGTTGCATATTTCCTTATTGTAGTTATCTTTAATATCAGGTTAATATAGCTCTCGACGTACATATACGTTACTACGAGTGTTGATGGTAAAGAATGAGGAAGCATCTTTACAATGTTGCAAAGTGTTTTGGCTGTGATGAAAACCGTTTTGACATGATTCCTTATATATTTTTAGCTAAAGATTGAGAACTTCGATTATTATCTTTTAAACATTCTCTTCTAATACACTTTCTGTTATCTTCTAGCTTGAGGACATGACTTGAAACATTGTATACCCTTTATTTTGGTTAATATAGATATCATACATTATTAGAGTTTTATATTCATTATCTATAGAATTAATCAGTTAAAACAAGATATATTTAGGCTGCACGTGTGTTACACGGGTCTTAAACTAGTTAATATAAACAATAAGGATTTTTCTAACATGTGCCCTAGGGGCACATGTTAAGCATATAAAAAGGACGGCGGAACCTACGAAAAGGGATGTCCGGACTCACAAAAAATACACTTTTCAAATAAAATATGTGATTCCGGACGTCCTTTTTCGTGGTCCTCCGTCCTTTATGTGTTTAACGTGTCTCTCGAGACACATGTTAGAAAAACCCAAACAATAAATAGTTAAAAGTGCTTTTCGCTTAAACTTTTGGCAGATCCTAACACTTGGCCCTCAACCACTCGGTTCTCACTAAATTCCGCTTATAACTTTGATGTAATTATGTGCTGATCTGAGCTTATTTTGTACCACCAAACGTCCAAGCCTAGACTAGTAGACTGACTTTCAAAAAAGAAATTGTGATTAAAACATATATTGTGTTTTAAAAAAAGAAATTGATTTGCACACATTGAGTATTGATTGTGACACTCTAATCTATGCATCAAATACATGTACAAATATTGGTTTAAAAATGCGCGCATCATTGCGTAAATTGCGTGCATCATTGCATTGCTTTTAGGATTTCGCATCATGGTACCTAATGCAAGGCCATCCCAAAATACACTCGCATTAGACCGTAATTTACCACATTTGTGTAATGCTAGCAACGGTTGCAATTGTCGCAATATGGAATTTAGGTCATTTAAAAAAAAAAAAAACCATTTAGAGGAATATAAAATATTTTAATGGACTTTAAAAAATAGAAGTTGTTGAAAGACGTTTAAAACAAACACAATAACAACATCCAAATTACCCTACATCTAAATTACCCTTCGGTTCAAGATCATACACCATTAACATGATTTGAAATCCCTCAAACAATCATCTTATTACATCTTTATATTATGAAATATTTCATGTTGTTCTTTGATCATAAATAATCATATTTGTTAAATAGTTGAGCCGAAAATCATATGTGTGATTAAAATTTGACTAAAATATTAGTTTTGACTTTTGTTGTTGATTTAGTAATGAATGAATTATGATTGTTAGCCACTGGTATAACTTATCAGTATACCTTTAACACATAATAATATCATGTCATCATGTATATGTATAGAATCATGTATATGATAGAATAGACTTTAATCATTCATGTTCAACCGCATTACTGCAAACAATAACAAGGATCTAGAAATCATGGAATTCAAGATCCTAAAATTAAAAATAAATTTACATGCTCATCCTATTCGAAAGTAATTAAAGGAGTTTCTCGTTTAAAAATTTTAGTCGGAGTTAATAATGTTGTTTCTAAGTATTTTATGTCATGACTTTGTGACTTATATGTTTTACAAATAGATCATTTGCCTATTTGTTTTTTGTATCTTTGTGGCTTATTTGTAAATTTATTGCATTTGCTTGGTAATTTTTTTTTTTTAATTTACTACGTATAAATAATTTTTGTATTTTTTAATACAAAATGCATCGCGTCTAAAATGCGCTCGCATTCGCAACACGCATCACACATCGGCCTCTAGGACCTTTAACGCATCAGATCGCAAAACGCAATTTTAAACCAAGTGTACAATATTGACATTCTGTTTTAACTTCGTGTACATGAAAGTATGCAAATTAAAGTCAGAGTTCGTTTAGCTGTATGATACAATGATGCATCCAATCGTTATGCAATTATTCAATTAACGATTATTTATTTATTTATTTTTTTTTTTTTGCAAAACTTGAAATTTAACTGATAATAGATCTGAGATATAGGTTTGAGATACAATTATGGAGTCATGAGCTTCCAAATTGATATTACAAACATTGACATTGAGATGAAAATTACAATTTGCAAACACTGATTTCTAAACTTGGATTTTGAACCATTTGAATCTTGGAACACTTGATGAAATTGCAACTACATGAAGTCTTTTAGTATAATTGACACCATTGAAACTTACTTCAAACTAGCTAAGAAAAACATCCTACAAAACAAAAACATCAACAGCATAAATGCTTATATGCTGTGATTGAAAATGACTCTACCACCAGTGGATCCAAAGAAAAGATACTGCCATTAAAAGACAATTGATTCATTCAATCAAAACTTGCAAGTTGCAACTGAGAGCATGGGGTATGGTGAAGTTATTGCTCGCCGTTTCCTACGTGGCTAGCTCGCCACGACACCATGCTCCATCGCCACTTCCCTTATCGTCGTTACAACGACATGGTAAACGACAAAGACCAAATATTACCGTTTCATATTATCTTTGGAAAATATGAGGGTGGGTAGAGCCCAAATAAATAGAAGTGAGTTAGTTGTGATTGAAGGGGTATTTTTAAGTGAGTATGTTGGAGTGATGTGGAGGTGAGATGACACACGTGGGGCCCAAATAAAGAGCTTTGAGCATGAAGACCCCATGCTCTGAGGCTAGGCACATGTTTCAAATATATTATAATGCCCTTTACCATAATTATCTTTACTTCTACTGCACATAATAAGTAACCTATTGCATAATAATAATAATGCTACTACAACAAAAGTTAACAACAAAAATGCCACAATACTTTATGGCCTACATCCCCTCATTGTCCAATTCTTTGCACCTCATTTTGATCATCAAATGTTTCAATTAAAAGTGGAGGAGCATAATGTGCGGTTCCTTGATGCTCCTCTGCATCTTGGCAATATGAAAGGATAATGGTATCAATCGACATTTCCACCACTGCAAAGAAGAGGGTAGCCACTATATATCCTAGACCCCAACACACCTGCATAATCCCATAAAAAAAAGGTTAGGATTCAAAATCGATCTTTCAAGTTACATAAACTATCTTGGCTTTAACCCATGTGTTACTTACTAGCACGGGAAATAACGGGGATGTAATCTTGTTATGGGATGATTTGTATTTGTGAGTATCCAACATAAGAAACGCGAAAAGTGCACTTGCAAGACTGACACACAACTTGCCAAGAAAGAGAATAACATCCCCGATGACATTCACTTTGCCTATACGTAGAATGTTACTAATTATCAAATCTGTTGCCATCTCAGAAGCTCTAAAAAACCCTTTTCCGGTTATAGCAATCTGCAAAAAGAAAAAAGTTAAAATAAAACTCCAGTGGCATACACAAACCAGAAAAGAGCAACTTAAAGTTTTAAGTTTTAACTTACCATAATGTATGCGTTTCGATTTACAGATTTAATGGTCAATTCAATACCCTTTAAGCAGAACCGAGAAGTATGGAACATCATCCTCTTAATCCAGCTTTCGGGCATGATGTCAGCAACTTTTAATCTGCGACGTATGGCCTCGAGTATGAAGCGAGTTGACTCAACAAACGATACAATCAAGGACCCAATTGCCACTGATCCAAGGCTGTACCGCATGAGTAGCTTCATTGACGAGAAAACTGGAAGAAATGGAATCGTTGTCTGAATCACAAAGCAGCAACTTATTAGACAAATAAAATGCTAAAAAAAATACAGTATACTTATTAGGGTAAGTGGCTAACCGAAGATTCCCCACGAGCCCAATAGTAGGAAGCTACAGAACCGGCAATCACGGTTGAAGAGCATGCTATGATAAACTGTGTAGCCCAGTAGCACCCGAATAAGTGGAATAAAATTGAAGCTGCTATATGAGGGGTGTACTGGATGCTATAGCCACAACAATCATCACAGCTAACCCTTTTAGCTTTAAGATCATAAGCACAGCAATTTGTACTGCAATCATTGCGGACTATTTGACCTGAACTGAAAAGATGGAGGGCAGCTGACAACCAAAACATGTAAAAAACCGCAAGGATTAGGTATGGTATGACTGGAAATATTATGAGAGCATGAACTTCTCCAATGACCTTTGCTGCAACCTACAGGTAGACGAGACAAATTGACTTTTATATGTTACACAAACTGGTGTTGAAACTTTTGGGATTACATCATTAACATATAGGTGCTCACCTTAAGTACTGAAGTTGCCATGAGGATCCGCCTTACAATAGCTATGGATGATAAAACAGCAACAATCATCACACATGTCATGAAAAAAGCAGCAGCATGGATATGATGTTGCTCCTGAATAAAGCCAATTCGTAAATACATAGTAATGAATATATAACACGTTTTTGTGAGTAACTGTGTGAAGGGATTGATCAATACCCTCGCAGAAACATGATAGTATGGATCATGTTCACCAATGATGGGCGAGATAGCGTCGTCTCCAATCCATCCAGCTAAACCATGCAAAATAATGGAATATATTAAACTTCAAAATACACTGATGTGATGATTTAAAAGTTTCAGGATCAATAAGTTAGTACAATAGTACATATAATCTTACCTTTCATGTAGTAGAACATTGTGACTGATATTATGAGACCATTAAAGAAAAATACGGTAACCCATGGCATTCCAGCAACAAAATGTCGAATCATTAAAAGCCATAGCAACGACAGAAATAGAGGCAAGAATCCACCGCATACAAGCAGCACTGGCCATGATTTTCCAACATCAGCCACATATCTCTGCAATCATTACACCAAGAATTAGTCTCAATTTTGAAATTACAAAGGTAGCGTTTGGTTTGTAGTCGGGAATGGGAATGACAATTTCTGAAACGACTCCCAAAATTTAGGATATGATTCCTACTTTTAGGACCCATCTCCTCAAACCAAACACTCCCTAAATGCTCAGTAGTAGGAGAGCTAGATTTTTTGACAAGTAACGGTACTATCGAAACAAAAACAATTCAGGGATGCATTAAATAATTTTAGTTATTTAAATTATTTTACACTACAGAAAGAAATTTCAGGGTACCTTTAAAACTGAAGACCGGGCGTTGATGGCTTTATGAATAGATTTATCTATGACCATGTCATCATTGATGGTAACACCATTCATTTGCTTCCAATGTGTTAAGGACACGTTCGATGGGCGATCAATAAACTGGCAAGTCCAGTAAACTACATTCACGATACAGCTTATTAATAACTCAATAATAAAAAAAGTAGAGTACACAAAACTGACTTATGACATACCGTTTACGCTTGGAAAAATGACAGGGTAACAAGGACCTTGAAGTTGAAGAGAAGTGTTTCTTAACTCAGGAGTAAGGTCAGCAAAATAATCATAATTCATATCGATCCAATCATCTAATGAAAGACGAATATCACCCTCTGGATAATCACAAACCCAATTTAGAGAATCTTCTGATGGTATGGGACAATCTAACAAACATATTGTTCGGGCATTAGACAGTTTGAATCCACTATTCTTTGATCCACTTTGGTAAACTTGGTTAGGATTAACATAGTATTTGAGTTCCAATTCTTGCAGGTTAAAATCTTTGTGTTTGCCTCCACATACGTTTCCTTTATAATCCAACCCGAAGTTTAGCCTACATAAATACAGCTCATTATGTACCGCACGATAAAAAAAGCTTAAAGAAACGAAAAACTTATTACACCACATAGTGAAAATATTAGCGTTCGAACAGAAAATGATGTTTGTGTGTATCCATCCAGATTGTGACCTTTCCTCTTTAATTTAAATATCTATGTTTCATGAATGTGACATCTTGTAATTAGGTGTATGACATTTGCGTTTTGGAAAAACAGTGATATGAAAGAATCAGAATCCTATGATCAGCTGTAACAAAGCAAGATGCTGGAGATAGTATTTGGATTTGTTTTCGTTGTTTGAAGTTGTGCTAATAAGATAATCAATAAGAATCAATGTTCTGAATAACTAGATACTCGGAATGTTTCACTAGTACCCAACCACTAAATGAGTAATCTTTGAACTAATCAAATAATCAAACAGTCACTTTCTAAATGTATTGTCAAACACTGATAAATTACTCCCTCAATACTAATTTTCCTGAGTAATTTCTTTGAACAACCTATCATGAACCATATTTATAGCTCTATTCCTAACATTAGTCACAAGCTTATAAATCCAACAACCCAATAGTGAATATACATTCAAATCAGAATCTTGATATTTAATGAACACTAACTAGCACATTAACATTAACATAACCACAAAATCAAATCTTGAACTAAACATCATATACAAAAACATAAAACTTACACCAACTCCAAGAAATCTTGCAAACAAACCCTTAATAAAAAATAAAAAACTAACAACATTTACTAAAAACCTGAAAAGATTAAAACTTTATTACTTTTGTTTAATCATTATTAAATTTACCTTAAAGGGTTTCCTTGGTTAAACCCAAAACTTGAGTTAACAATCATAGCAACCCAAAAAGCAATAAAAAAGACAAGAAACACAACATCTTTGCATTTTCTGTTGTGTTTTATGATCCCATTAGCACTACCAACTTCACCATTTCCATCACTTGATGGAAATTTACCAATAATTCCTCTCATTTGTTTGCTAAAGAAAAGGGTTTTGGTGATGAGAGAGAAAGAGCAAGTGAAGTGAACTAGTTGAAAGTAAAGTGTTGGAAAAAGTAGTGTGAATGTGTTCACAAAGGAGATATGGGGAATATTGTTTTTTTAAATAATTTTCTGTTCCTGTTTTTCTTGCTTTTTTGGTTTTATGGTGTGAATTTTTTTCTTAAAAACTTTACTTTCCCAAACATGTGAGAATATTAAAAAGACTAGAAATAGTGAAAAACATATTGTACAGCTCATGCATTCTCTATTATTTCATTATTTTGTGTTAGTTGAAGAGGCTTAATAGGAATGAGTGAAGAAAAGTTTCAAAAAAGTGTGGCGAACTTTATTTTTCTTTGAAGATTTTATAACATTTACTTCATTTTTCTTTAAAGAGTTTATAACATTTACTACTTCTTCATTTGAAATATTAATAACTAACAATGATATTCAACTGTACAACTATCTTTTATTTGATAAATCTTTTAAAGGCATTAACTTTTTATCTAAAATAATATGTCAAGGATAATATTCAACTAATTCAGCAACTACTTTTTTTTTTATTAATAAATATTGAAAAAATGTAAATAAAAATCAGTTTTTGAAGGTTTATGAGAGTCAAAAGAAGGATTAAATGAAGCGTAAAAAAATTAAAATGAAAAGGGTGAGAAGGAAGTATCTATTTTTAAATTTCTCCTCCTAATTTGAAATATGTGGCTCAAATTTCTTCTTATTCTTCTTATTTTAATTTCTCTTTTCACTAAATCTCTTCCCATAATCACAAAAATTAACTTATATGTTAGGGGACTGGCAACGGGGGTTCGGCATGCTTAGGCATGAATCATGCCGATCGGGGTATGCAATGCCACAAATTCGGCATTCGGCATGGTTAGGCATGAACATTCGGTGTGGGTATTCGGTATAGTTTACCAAATTGGCATGGCACAAAATGTGGACGTTGGATTTTAAAATGGAGCCGTTGGACATTAAATGGATTTTAAAATTAGATGATGTATGGATGAGTGCAATAGATCGAATGAACTAAAATTAAAATCAATCGTTAAGTATGAGATTGGTATGAGATGAGATTGGAAGGATATTTGGTGGGTGATTCTTCATTGAAAAACTTCTTAGGCGTGATTCATAATCACCACTTATATGTTACTAGAAGAATTTATTATTACTATTATTATTATTATTATTATTATCAAATATGGGAGAATGAATTCTTTAATTTTTTTGGCACATAGATAATTGTACAAAATGGTCAAAGTAAACAAGCCTGATTTGTGTTTCCAAAAAATTAAAAGCATGTTTGTGATCTAGGTTTTCTTGATATGATTTTGCATAGATGATAACTCAATGTATTGATAAAAGCTCGAATAGTTTAGTAGCTTTCACTTCACATGCATACATTATTTGATAAACTTTTTAAGGGAATTAACCAAATTTCAAACAATAATTAACTTTCTTACTAATCTAGATTCAAATTAAATGGGTATTAAATAAAAGTGTGGTAGCCTTTAATGGTAAAATAATCACTTATACTTTAAGACAAAGATAATGGTCCTCCTTATATTATTTTATTATTTAAGGGAAGACAGCTTTTGGATTTAAGACAAAGATTTCACAGAATTGATTGCTAAACAAGATCTAATGATGCTGAAGTATTTACAGCTTGAGCCGAATTAAAGTCGGCTCCTGTTGTGCCCATAATCTGTATGTTTTCTTCTCTTTTTTTAATGCTTTTTTAGATCTTTGCATAAAAGTCCTTGTTGTTTCACAAAATTGAGATTGTTTTTTTCCCAAACAAGTGGCCAACTATACAAGAACTTTAAATCAATTCAAGTGGACAATCTCAAAATGTTGTATTTTGTCTAGACAAAGAAAATCTAACATATATTTTCGAATGTTTGTTTCAAATCTTAGACTAGATGCATTGGTCATCATTCATCATCACTTCTTCGCCTTTCATCTCAGCGTTACATCTCATTTAGCATATCACTACTTCCTTCAACTTTCGGGTGCAATGGTCATCATTCCTTTCGTCTTTCAAACATATACCTCACAAAATACCTCACACACACTAAAAAATCAAATAAATAATAAAAACTTGCACGGAGACCGAGTGGCGAGGTTGGTAACCTTTCGTCTCTTTATTTGTTTGCATCAAACGTGAGGTGATGATGCTCACAATGGTGTGAAAGGTGAGGATGAAAGGTGAAGGTGATGGGTCACACCCATTGCATCCGGCCTTACTAGACTTTAATACTAGATGTAGTGGTGATCAAACATCATCTTCACATCAACATCTACTCTTATTCCAAACCAACTATTAAAGCTATGTAAATGATGGTGACCACCAAACAGACATTACTTAAACACAAACATATTTCACAACACACAAATACACACAAAATAATCGAAATTTGGTTTGGTTAAGAAAGTGAACCAACCATCTCCAAAATCTGGTGACCACGTTTGAACCCACTTAAGTGTGTATATGCAATGTTTTGGGACCGAAACCGATGAACCGGTTCGACCCGATTCTTCTGATTCAACCGAACAAACCAAAAAAGAGGAAAAAAGCCGATTCAATGTCCAAATTTTCAAACATTGTGTATACGTGGTTGTAATTGTCTCAACGCGCGTGTAATTGGTCTATTAAGTGTGGTCTCTTAAGGGAGAGTTGTGTGAGAGTAATAGATGCTTGAGAAATGGTTAAGACGACAGTATAAATAAAACCTTTTAGCATAAAAATGAGAGATTTGATGTTTGACCTTTTCGGTGTTATCACATCTTCATTTTGTATTGGTTGTATGTAACAATAAAACTAAACCAAATAATTATTTTCTTTGTAATACAAGCTTATGCAGAGGCAAAATTTACTTCAATAGTAATTTAAATGGCCCAAGCATTATTGTCTTATTGGATCACAAATTGCTGGTCACATATAGGGAGGTGAAGCTTTGATCGGTACATCTAATTTCATGCTTTAACCGGTTATACATATGTCACATAATGCATATTCTATTATATATTTGAGTGTGTTAATCAAATATTTGAGTACGTAAATCACCACTCTTAGACTACCTCAAACCCTCACACCTTTTCACTTTACATCTCAACGTTACATCAGCTTTCTCTCTCCTTCACCACCATCTCACTTTTCACTCCTAACCGTCTCACATCACTCCACCTTTCAACACATTTTTTATTTATTAAAATACCTCACTATATTCTCTCACACACTCACAAACTAAAAAAAAAAAAATACCCACTAGCACAATGACCGAAAAGTGAAAACTTTACCTTTTGTTGCTTCACCTTTGAGGCTTTGAGTTTGCCAACATCTCACACTACACCCCCACTGGAGGTTCACGCAACAAAGCAACTTCCCAACCCCTCACACTTTAGACTACCCCCAACCCTCACACCACTTCATCTTCAACCTCAATGTCACATTAACTTTCTCTCTCCTTCACCACCATCTCACTTTCACTCCCAATCATCTCCAACCCCTCATATGGGATTAAAAGTGATGGGTCTTGGGTCACTGCAGGTGTTTTATCATAGTGTGAGTGGTCAGATGGGTTTGTTCCGTTTAGTAATAAAGCCTAAGTTAGACCACTACTACACAAACTATTTTTTGGTACGCCCTTTTAATACGGTTAGCGAAAAAACCGTATCAAAATTAAAGAAAAATATTATTTGATACGGTTGTTAAAAGAACCGTACTTAAAAGTCATTATTTGCTACGGTTGTTGTGTTGGTTTTATTTTTTGCTACGGTTATTTATAAAACCGTACCAAAAGACTTTTATTTGATACGGTTTTTTTTGAAACCGTAGCAAAATTAATTTATTTGCTACGGTTAATTTCAAAACCGTACTAAATAAATTTTTATTTGGTACGGTTTTCTAATAACCGTACTAAATAATATTTTGAAATAAAATATCAATTTTTCAACAATGTTCGGCAAGAAAAGGTTCGGCGGAAAATTCTAAAGATACACATGTCTAAAGATACACATCAATTCGTTTACTATCGTTATCCAAAAAAAGGTATCAATTCGTATACTACCATTATACTAAAACTAGCAGGGTACCCGCGCGTTGCGGCGGCGGGTACCCTGAAATAAATTTTTCCTGTAAATCATGTATTTTAGTTTACTATATTCTTTTTGACAATTAATTTACGGATATCAAAAATTTCATTTAGCCCGTGCCTGTTCGGGCTTGAGCCTGTTTGGCCAGCCCCTGTTCGGGCTCGAGCCCGTTGGGCCCATGCTTGTTCGGGCTCAAGCCCATTTTGCCCAATGCCCGTTGCCCGTTTCCCATTTTGCCCAATGCCCGTTGCTAGAACTTCCTGACATCAACCAGCTTCCACAATACACCCTCGTCAGGAAACCATTCGGCGTAGTTTACCGTAGTGAACTACAACGAAACTGCTTGATGGCGTGTAGAGATCTTCACAAGTTTGGGGATCACACATTGAAGAAGGTTAGAGATGGCTTGGCTTATAGGTTAAAGGGATATATGAAGGCATTGGGTCTCCAAAGCGATGGAATTCTCGGAAAGACGGATGTGAAGAGGATCATCACCATGATTGATGAAAGGTTGTACAGAAGGACCGATTGTAACACCGGAGAGCTTTATAGGTGGTCGTCCCAGATTACTCTCACCGCTATCAACGCCTTGTTCGCATTCTGGAAAGATTGATGGACTACCGGTACCCTTAAACTGCTTCAATTTCATAATTAATTTGGATGTGTGATTTTATAATGACTATGGCTTCATGCACATAACAATGTACAACCCGCTTTTGTAATGAAAAGATCCCGTGGTACGCTTGATTGCTACAATCCTTATAAAAGGAGCGAAGCTTCTTAATTTTGAGTAAAACCTATCAAACCTTTCATTTTTCAAAGGTTTTGCTCAAAAGAACAAGTACTTCCCTTATGATTTTCAAAACCTCAACCGCTTATATCACTTGTTGAGGGGAGTATTTGACTTAAAACTTTGTTCACAAATTGTTCTTGTGTAATCTTCCCACAAAACTCAAAATGGTCATATTTATTCTCAACATTTCTTCAAAAATAACATATTTATATGCCATTTTTTAGGGGGAGAAAAATTATGTGATAAGAAATATGTTGTATTTTTTTGCTATTGAATCCTCGTGTGAAAAGACTTCAACCCATGAATTGACGGGATCTGAACAGTCATACATTGAAAAGATTTGTCTTATAAGACTTATCCAAGTAAATTGTACCCATTCGAGAAGCTCTTGATAGACATGAACTTTGACGGGTTTGACAACCTTTCGGGGATGTCCACATCTTCAAGGTAGTTATTAGAGCTAGTTGTCACCTAAAAGGCGACGATGTATCTCTTTAACTATGCAACGTAATCGTGTCTCGCAAGGAACTATCTATCTTGAGTCGATCAATTCAAAAGTGCGCTTCTTTCCTCATTGTGCATTTCATCAAAACTCTTAAGCACATGTGGAGGGGAGTATTTCGAAAATCTAAAACTCTTGAAGTGTTCAAACATGTTTTCATTCACAAACACTTGAGAGATTTTCATGAAAATGGTTTTATGGCAATGGAGTTATGAGGTGATTAAGGTTAGAATAACAGTCTATGATCCGCCAGAGTCGGAGGGATCTACCCAAGGACACTACCAATAGTTAGAATTAGAAGTCCTTAGGTATGATTATAAAAGGAGAATATGCGAAAAGGAGAAAGAAGGAGTTGAAAAATTAAAAAGAAATGCAAAGAAAATGGTGAAAAGAAATAGCCCTCCAGTTATTCAACTTAGTAAGCGGACACCGAGTTCAATTCATATGCTTCTTGGTTGTCACCGATGACGTCGGTATTGAAGATTAAAAGTCGTCATGGACCCAATGACGCATGCACTAAACCTTCTTAGCCACTCAAGTTTCTCTCAATGGAAGCTTGTTTCATTCTCACAGGAACCCTACGTAAACTATCGGCTTTCACTTAGAGATCTTTGGTATTGAAGAGAGACCTCTCCAGTCTCCGCTCGGAAAACCAAAACGCACTATCGAGTCCAGAGCCACGAGATTCATCAAAGATCTCTTAGGTACACTTGACATTTCATCACTTGTCGTTCAACAATAAGAACAACAATGTGGTACGTTATCGAGTCCTACAGATCCTAGCAATGCGTCGAGAACATTTATGAGAGGTTCACTATTGCGATCTCGGTGATTAAATGGAAACTCCGCCAGGTCAACATCAAATGCCCCTAACGGTGGTCACGGTAACTCCCCGTGGATTACGCTTTAGTGTGTCTCAAACGGTCTACGATCGTGAGGTGATGCTTGATGTACCTCAACGACTCATCCGAATCAGGTGTACGGTACATCGCGTTATCTCACATGGGACTCCGGTTCGAGAACGACCTTTGTAAGAATTAGAGTTGTGTTTTCACACTATGCTGTTAACACTCTCGAAGTTCAAACTTATAAGTGCTGTTAACAATTCGTTGTATGCAGTGCAATAAATCGATTAGTGATAGTGAGTGGCTCCGACACGCAACATAACTTAGTACGGCAAGTTTAGTCTTTATGCATGCTTAAGACTCGATAAAGTTTAACAAAACTCTATAAGTTTTACAGTGTTTGCTCATTTGCTTGGCTTAATTTTATTAACTAGTAATTGGTGACCCGTTATTGATCCCGAGTTACGTAGTTTATATATAGAATAAATAAAGTCGATACGATATATTAAATGGTACCTCTGTGTATAAGTGTCACCTCATAGAATCACATGTGTCTAGCGATATAATTATGTCCTTATGTATTTACACATAATAATACGATAATTATATAAACTTTTAATAAAATAATACATGATTTTTAATCCTTTAAAAACTTTAAAAAACATTTGCCGCAAAACGAAAATAAAAAGGAACCCCGCCCAACTTTCCCACACTTAATTTCACAAAAATTTCAAAAATTTTCAATCACAGTTCACACCTTTTTCAATACCACTATGTTTTGACTTATTTAGATGAAAAATAACACACACCACAAGACACAAACCATCAAGTAGCCACCACACCTCACCAAACCTTATCTACAGTTTGTCATTACACCACAAACGCCGGCCATCACCAAAAAACCTCACCATCGTTGACACCACCACTCTCACCACCAAACATCAAACCATAAATGTGTTGTATTTTATCACATAGTCTTTCAATGCAGCTCATGTTTAGTCTATCTTGCAAATTAATAAATGTGTTGTACTGTTGTATGATACTAGAAAAACCACTCGATTTATTACATGTGGGTTGCTAGCGTCACTTATAAACCCAGGTCGACAGTTCCTTTTACATTTTTATTTGGTAAAATATGTAGTTCTACAAATGTGTTAGTATAACTGATATGGTTTTTGCATTTGTGTTGTTTGTTTATTTGAATTTACAGACACCAACAAAAGGCTATATGGGAATGCAAGTATTATTTGATGAAGTTCATGAGCGACATTTCTGTAAGAAAACAAGACCGCTTTCAAACATTGTAAGTATATAAACTGTTGTAATTTCTTCTGTTGGTTATTTGCAAAAGTTATATATTTTTAGTCAATGATATATGTGTTTTTTACTATACAAGGCATCTAAAATGACAAGAAATGGCGGAGGAGCTTTTATGATCGTGGTTGCTCCTCTAAATACATCGAGCTGTTGAAGATTTGAAGTTTTTATTTTTATCTACAGATGTTAGTTATTAAGACTATTATACAAAGATGGCATTTTCCCTTAGATCTATGTGTTTGTTGATGATGCATATATAAAGCATAAAGTTTTTTTCCTTAATACTCCATATTTTGGGTTGTTAATTGTTGTATATTTTATTGTTTTGGGTTTTGCTGTACATTGTGTAAAAGAAAATTACAGGGTTCTGTGTTACAGGTTGGATGTAGGTTTTGGAAAATTGAAAACATTTTTTTTTTTCAAAAAACGGGCATTAGATACGGTTTATACTTCAACCGTACCAGAAAAACAAAAATGTACATTATTTTGGCCAAACAGATTTGCTACGGTTTTGTAAATAACCGTACCTAAAATTCGTTTTTTGCTACGGTTCCAAACCGTACTAAAAAACTTTTTATTTTTTGGTACGCCATTATCTAGTACGGTTCAACAACCGTACCAAAAGCCCTTTATAACCGTACCAAATGATATTTTTGTGTAGTAGTGGACCTTTGGTATTGCCATATTTTGTTTCATGTTGTGACCCACGTAAAAATGCAGGGAGTTTTGTTGTTTTGTTCTTTTTTATTGGCATATTTTTGTTATGATGATAGATACTGATATATGAAGAAAATTATACAATTACTTCAGGTGCAAAAGAAAATCATCTACACTACCTAAGATTAAAATGCTTAATAATAAAGGAATGGCAACAATGGACGTTCAGATTTCTATGTGCTATTGTTCTTAATGATGCAATTAGAACAACAAATTACATTGTGTATGAATTAGTTCTAAATAAGCAACTCCAAACACACCAAATAAACAAATACAACACATGTTGAAGACTAACCAGTTAATCGCAGTGTGCAAAATAAACGGTGTGAATATGCCTGCATAAACCACATACTAAAAACAAAAACACTGGAAATTTTGTAGACGACAAACCTGTAAATGATAGTATAAAGATATTGAAAGGATGCATCCACGGACCACGCAACAACAGTAACAGAAATAGTTTAAAGTAGAGACTAACCAGTTAACTACATGTAGAAGACCAACGAGTAAACTAAGTACGGTAGCCAAAAAGTAAAGATGACAACATAAGACATGAACTAAGAACGAAAACACTGGATCTTGTAGAAGAAAAACCTGTAAGTAGTAGTGTACAAATAGCTAAAGGACACATACAAGCAACAACAGCAATGACGATATTCCCTTGCAGAAACAGCACTAAACGACCATAACAATTACAAACAGTAGCATAGGCGAATAGTAAGAGTACTAACAACAACACATACAATAATGATGCTTTTTATACTAAACATTACTGTAATAAAAAACAACCACGAGAATTAGCAGCAGTGTAGATGAAGATGACAGACAGCAGCACCAGTGAAGAGGCCTACAAGTAATTACGCCTTTCGTACTAAACATCATCTGACCACTATCCTTTCAGATTATTTCAGCCCACAAAAATACAAAAATGCAATAATACTGTAATAAAAAACAACCACGAGAATTAGCAGCAGCCCACATATGTACTTCTTTTAGCATTCATGGCCTCATACAGTTTCACATTTCTACACGTTAATATAATATTGCAAGTGTGTCGATTCCCACACAGAATGCCCAGTTTGTGGATGTCTAACTTAACCCATACATCGTCTAAACGCTTAGAACTTTTACACCATTCTTTGTTCGCATCGCTGCTACTTCAACCTCTTTTTGTACCCTTATAACATGTAATTTTCAAGAAACAGATGCAAATACGATATTGGAAGACCATTTCTACAATTTTGAGCTATTGGAAGACTAACTATCAGTAACTCAATGCCCTCTTAGATTATGGTCTTTAAAGTAGTATATATGTGTAAAGATAACAAACGCTACTATTTTATCCTTTTTAGTGTCCAACGTTGACATTTGGCACTAACAAATGGAAGGCTAACTATCAGTTGACGACTTTGAAAAACTAATTATCAGTGACTTTTAGCACTACACTTTATTTACATGCAGTGCTTTCAAAAAGGGGTTGGTTTCTTATGAAATTACTTCAAGGTGCTTTCCAAAAGGGGTTGGTAAATACAATTATACAGTAGTACACTAAAGAATTGCCATTTTTGGCCTAATAATCTTATTTGACCCATTCATGACAAATACAATTTATCATGAACCGTTCTTGATAACTGATTGAAGGTAGTATTATATTTCAAAAATCAAATTAAAAATTGTTTGGTCCCTGTGGTTTACTCCCAATAACAAGTTTAGTCCCTAAGTCATTTTTATTACACCACATATACCTATTTTTGAAACCTGTTGCCCATTTAGTCCCTATTAGAGGAAATAGGGACTATCCGTGTAATAAAAAAAACTGTAAATACACAGATAAAATAGGGACTAAATGGGTAATATGTTTCAAAAATAGGTATGTGTGGTGTAATTAAAACGACTTAAGGACTAAACCTGTTATTTGAGGTAAACCACAGGGACCAAACATGTAATTTTTTCCTATTTTAAAGATGAACATGGGTGAAACATAGTTATTTTCAACACCAGTTATTTTATGTCCTAAATTTGAGGAAAATTAATAACAAACTAAATACTAGATGGATGTTTATTTTTCTGATGAATCAATTTTAAAAAATAGTCATCTCTTAACTCCACACGGATGCAACCAATAATTTGACGACGCTTGCTACGGATGATATGCAGAATAATAGCAAGAAAAATAAAATGAAGGATATAATGGATGCCAATAACAATACGCCTGATACAACATATAACCTCAATGAGTTAAGTGGTACACATGATGCTTTTCCGGCTTTACGAAAACGTGGACGACCTCCTTTATATGACATCTCAAATGGTAAGTTTTTACTCCTACCTGCATTTATGATTTCTCATATTCTTATAAATAATTTTGTGCGTTTTTCTTATGTGTTAATGTTAGTAGACTCGCACAGTAGTAATTCAAATACCCCGAGTCATGGTTTAAGGAGTATACCCAGCGTGTTGTCTAATGCAACATCAACCCGAAATGAAAATTATGTTGGTCAAGATTCTTATCCACCTTTACCAACACGTGGACGACCTCCTAAATATGACATATCAAATCGTAAGTTTGTTTCCTACTTTACTTTTTACACTTATCGAATTACCATAATGACTTTCTGTGTTCTTCTTATGTGTTATTAGTGGACTTACATGGTAGTATAGCAGCTACACCAAGCATTAGTTATACTCAGATATCCAACGTGGCCCAAGTCACACAAAGTGGAGCAGCACTATTGACTAATGAATCGCCGAGTGGTAATTTATCAATTAACATCCTGTTTTGCATATATTTTCTTCTATTTCTATCTTTTGCTAGGGGATGTTTGGCATTGCCATTGCAAAAGCTGACCATGTGGGATAACATATATTGTACCCGTAAGCTTTATTCAGTAACCCTTTTTACATTGCCCTTGATTATTAAGTTAAATACCTATAATCAATAGATCTCTTTGAGGTCAAGCTTTCCAAACAACATGACAATAGGGTCAAAATCCTGTAGCCACTGTAAATATAGAAAAACTAAAAGGCAAACCACAAAGATCAGTAGGCACTCTAAAACTCACAAAGTCACAGATTTTTATATTACTAAATGTCTAAAATTGTCAAACTCACAAAGTCTAACAACATGACAAGATCAGTAATGGTCAATCTTTCCTAAATATATATTGGTCACGATTCTTATTATCGACTTACCACGGAAACCACCTTTACCGAAACACAGGAACCACTTTACGGAACCAATTTTACGACCACCTAAATATGACATCTCTAATCGTAAGTTTCGAGCACGGGCGACCACCTAAATATATTTTGGTAATTTGACTTTTTTTTAAAATTGCATTTCACATAATTAACGTTCTATAAACACTATCAGGCTCATGTGTTTCAATGTCTAAGCCTGATGAAACCTACCATACCCGCTCTTCATCTTTTGGTCACGTTATTCATGATGGCCCGCAAACTCAAAGAAATTATCAATCTAAAACTAAAGGAAAAAGGAAGATTAATCAAGATGGACATGATAGTGACACCAGCTATCAGACTCCATTGAATTCCATAACACATCGTATGTAACTACCTGTTACCGTTATATTTTCATTGTTTCTAATATAAGGTTTTATGTTTATCAGAATTATTCATGTAATCACTATTTATACAGGCTCAACCGTTACGAATTCATCATCCATGTCAAACGTTGCAAATGATAATTCTTCAATGTCATCTAGAAAGCATAACCTTAGAAATAAATCAGTTCTACTGTCGGATATACCTATACTTGATCTCGATGGTGCTGAAGATGATGACATTGAAATAGACTTGAGGAATCCTTATGTAGGTGTATCTGAGGGTACGCGTATCTCTTTACTCTTCATTTAACAGTCCACATTAACAAGTACATTACTATTTTAACGTCAACTTTTGTTTTTCTGATCTCTATATTCATCCAGAATATCTTGACCATGGTGATCCTACAAACATTTGCGAAGCTTGTAATGCAGTTTTATGGGATGCTGAAGCGAGAATGAAAAGACCTTACAAAGGAAAATGGTGTTATTCTTTATGTTGTTTCTATGGCAAGGTTCAACTTCCAGATTTAAAGGACCCACCACCTATGTTGCTCCAACTTTTTCGCGGAAATGATTCATCAAGTAAAAATTTCCTGAAAAACATAAGAACTTACAATATGATGTTTTCATTTACTTCAATGGGTGGAAAGATTGACCACTCTGTAAACATTGGAAGGGGACCATATTGTTTTCGTCTACGGCCGAACTATCATAGACTCAGAAGTTTGTTGCCGGTAAATGATGCAAAACCAAAGTTTTCACAGTTGTATGTCTATGACACCGATAATGAAGATCAAAACCGAATTGACGCTGTAAGGTATAATATCTTCTTTTTTCTTTTCTTTTTTCACTTACCAGCCATGTTTAATATAAGTGTCATATTGTTATAAAAATTATATAGTGGCTCCTTTGTTTATCCATACAAAATAAATACGATTTTAACATATCAGGTCAGGATCAACCGATCAAGCAATCGAAAAATCAATGGGAATTCTATTGATCCGCAAATTACAGAGGAATTACGTACAATTTTGGATGGTAACAATGAGTTGGTAAAGTCGTACCGGATGGTCAAAGATCGTTACATATCACAAGAAAACCAACTAGATAATGTAAAATTAAGATTATTAGGAAGATGAACGTCTGATGGTAGGACATATAATCTCCCGACCGCATCTGAAATTGTTGTTTTGATTGTTGGTGATATTGAAGAAGCTCTTGATGAAAGAGACATTGTTGTTGAATCACAAACCGGTGATATTCAACAAATAAATGTTTTGCATCCAAAGTTTCTATCACTTGATATCCTTTGTTATTTCCTTATGGAGAGGATGGTTATCGCGACATTCTACATAGAGATGTTGTTGATCCGGATACAAATAAACATGTTCGTTTAACGATGCGTGAATTTATGGCTTATATCATTCAAGAAAGGCCCATAAGTTTTCCCTTATTCATAACTCGGAAGATTGTTTCAACAATTTTGGTGGATATTTTACAATGATAGAGACCGAGAGAATGTATTTCTATCGTAGCAAACAAAAAATACTACGATGTCGTCATATGAGAATCTATCTAATCAACTTGGCAATGGCAATCAAGATGCATCTACAATTGGCAAACGTATTATCTTACCTTCATCCTTCCTTTGGTGGTGCAAGGTACATGCAACAAAATTACTTAGATGCAATGACACTTTGTAAATGGTTTGGGCACCACGATTTTTCATTACATTCACCGCAATCCAAAGTGGCACGAGATTTCAAGATTTGTGCGTAAAGGGATTGAAACCGGAGGACGGACACGAAGTTTTGTGCGGGATGTTTAAGTTTAAACTTGATCATTTGATAAAAAACTTGAAGGAAAATCAAATATTTGGTCGTGTTCAAGCGGTATTCTCTTTAACAACATAACCTAAATTGTGGTCAAATTTCTTTACATTCTTATCTGATTCTGATTTTAATACTTTTCCACTTATTATTCATGATTGCGGTTGTGTACACTATCAATTTGAGCGTGGACTTCTCACGGTCATATATGTTTATTCTTGCACAAAGATGATAAGTTCTTTGAATCACGAGAGAATTGACGACTTCATATCGGCTAAAATTCGAGATAAAGACTTGGATCGGTTATACACTCTGGTCACTGAACACATGATACATGGTCCGTGTGGAGCGGACAACCCGAGCTATCCATGTACTATTAAGGGAGTATGCACAAAAATTTTCAAAAAAGTATTCTAATCGTACTTCCAGTGACTCAGATGGTTACCCTGTTTATAGGCGTAGGGAAGATGGTAAATTTGTTGAAAAGAGTCGTGTGCGGCTAGATAATCGATTTGTTGTTCCATATAATAGTTATTTGCTGAAAAAGTATCAAGCACATATCAACGTTGAATGGTGCAATCAAGCTGGTTCAATTAAATATTTGTTCAAGTATATCAACAAGGGACCAGATAGAGTTACAGCTTCAATTCAAGTAGGTGATCATGAAAATGAAGCTCCTTCCAACGATGATATTGTTGATGAGATTAAAGATTTTATTGATTGTAGATACCTTTCGACTGTGAATCTTCTTGGCGTATTTTAAGATATGAGGTTCATTATCGTACACATGCGAGTGGAGAGGCTACCGTTCCATTTACAGTCAACAACAAGTTGTTTATGATGCCGATGATGACATCACCGATGTTCTTAATAAACCTTGATCGCGTCTAGCAAATTTCTTGCATGGATGGAGTGTAATAAAACAAATGATCTTGCTAAAACATTGACTTATCTTTGAATTCCTACAAAGTTTACATGGATTGGACAAAAAGAATTTGGCAAGAAAGAAAAAAGGTTATGCAATTGGAAGAATTCATAATGTTCCTCCATCGGTTGGTGGCGCTTATTACTTAAGGGTTCTTTTAAACAAGGTGAAAGGACCGGAGTCGTGGGAGAAACTTTATGAATATAACGACATTATACACCCTTCATTTAGGGAAGCGTGTTTTGCCCGTGGACTACTTGATGATGATAGAGAATATATTTATGCTCTTCAAGAGATAAGTGGTTGGGCATTAGGGAGGAAAATACGCCGCTCATTTGTACATCTAATTATGTCTAATACTATTTCACGACCTGATCATGTTTGGAATGAAGCATGGACATTTATGAAGGATGATATTGAGCATCGTCAACGTCAACTATTGAACAATCCAGGTTAGATTTTGTTTTTAAATGTTGTTACTACCATAATTCTATGGGTCTTAATTATTTTTTTGGTTACTTTGTATGTTGTTAAAATTAGCTAATAAAAAGTGTTTAGGAATGTTTATTAAAATAAGATGTGAAAGCATATAATCAGTTCTATATATTATTAAAAAGTATGGTGGAATGCACTGAATATTACAAAGTGTCACAGAATTATAGCATACATTTTATAAGTCATATATTATTAAAATGGATTGAACTGAAGGTTTTCCATGTAACATGTCACACTATCTGGTCCAAAATGGTCCTCTCATAGGGTTGCCCATTGAGCAAACTTATGTGAATAAGGTCCTAAAATAAACTCACACACCTAAGTCTTACATAAACACAAATAAGTTGTTGTAATATAACTAACTTAATTACTTAAAATAATGAAGAGTAAAGGCACTATCAAATGGTCATACATAAAAGTGATTAGAAGCGACTTTGTAATATCAAAGCGGGTTGATTTTAAGCATCATTATTAGTTCGGGTAGGGTTGGGTTAACCTACTAACTTTTTAGTCCATCTTAATGACAAACTAATTCATTTCATTATGAGAAAAGAACAATATTATTACGGTGACACTTAAAGTACATGTCATGAGAGTCTTTCGAACGTGTAGATCCATGAAGCTAATAAGTCAAGTAAACATATTCGTGATGACGGTGAAAGCTCTGATTCGGAGAATATAATGGCCAAAATAGGTAAGTCACGAGATGGGTCAAAATGGTTTCTTGACCCGCCTAGGGCTTGCCCTCAAAAAAAAAAAAACAAATATATTTGTCATCTATACTTTTGGTGTGAGCGTGGTTGCTTAAAATAAGTCATGATTGTAAAATTATTATAATTTCACGAGCCACAATTGATTCCTTGATGGGATGAAACTTAAATGGCACAAGATAGTACTAATCATAAGAAGAAGGCTGCATACATAGTAATGGACATATTTTTTTGATGATTTAAGTGGTTGCATGCGAACTTTGACGTAACTAGAACTCCATGGCATTAATGTATTTTGCTAAGTATTTTCATCTCATCCTAACTACCTTTTTATTTATAAATGCAGATTTGGAGATGCGTGAACGTCATGTCAAAAATTTAGTTCTACAAGATATAGATGCAATTCTTCGTTCTATGGGAAGTAGCCTACAAAATATATCATCAATGCCGTTACCAGATGTAGAGTTCTTACAAAATTATACTAATACTCTTATCCATGATGAGTTGTGTTATAACAGAGATGAATTGAAAATGGAGCATGAAAATCTATTTTCAAGTTTATGAGAAGAACAACAGTGTATATGGCAAGGTTATTTTTGGTTGAAAAGAATGAAGGTGGCGCCTTTTTCTATATGGATATGGTGGTACCGGAAAAACATACATATGGAAAACACTATCTGCTGCTATTAGATGCAAAGGAGAAATTGTGTTAAATGTTGCATCAAGTGGTATAGCTTCATTGTTGCTACCCGGTGGTCGTACTGCTCATTCTCGGTTTGGAATTCCAATCAATGTTAATGAAACTTCCTTTTGCTCAATTACTCAGGGTTCAGATCTTGCAGCTTTATTAAGTAAGACCAAATTGATTATTTGGGACGAAGCTCCTATGATGCACAAGCATTGTTTTGAAGCATTGGATAGAACATTAAGAGATATTCTTCGTGTCACAAATCCTAATAGCTTTAATATTCCTTTTGGCGGTAAGGTCATTGTTTTTGGAGGAGACTTTAGACAAATTCTTCTGTTATAACTGGTGGCACAAGGCAAGACATCGTACATGCATCTCTTAATTCATCTTATTTATGGGATCATATTAATGTATTAAGGTTAACCAAAAACATGCGGTTGAGAGTTGGTTCTGGTTCATCAAACACGGACGATATTAAAGAATTTGCAGATTGGATATTAAAAGTAGGCGATGGTCGCTTGGGGGGTCGTAATGATGGTGAGACTATGATTAACATACCAGGCGATATCGTGATAAAAGATTGTGCTGACCCGGTTGGCGCGCTGGTTAATTTTGTCTATCCTTCCATTATTGATAACTTAAACGATCCTACATACTTTCAAGAAAGAGCGATTTTAGCTCCAACTCACGAAGTGGTTGAATTTATCAATGATCATTTGCTTTCATTACTTCCTGGTAAAGAGAAAGTATACGAAAGTTCAGATAGCATATGTGAATCTGAAGGATTGAATGACAATTTTAATGAGTCGTTGTATTCTCCCGACGTGTTGAATGGTATGAAGTTGGCTGGCCTACCAAATCACAAGTTAGTATTGAAAGTTGGGGCGCCGGTTATGTTGCTTCGTAACATGGATCAGAGTGAAGGGTTATGCAATGGGACTAGATTGCGTATTAAGGAACTCGGAGACCGTGCTATCAAAGCCGAAATTTTGACTGGAACAAAAGTTGGAGAAATAGTGTCACTGACAAGATTCAAATTGACTCCTTCCGACAAAAGATTACCTTTGCAGATTAATAGGCGACAATTTCCAATATCTGTATGCTTTGCAATGACTATCAACAAAAGCCAAGGGAAATCACTTTCGAAAGTTGGAATATATTTGCCTAAACTGTCTTCACATGGTCGACTTTATGTTGCGGTATCAAGAGTCACAAGTAGGAAAGGCCTAAAGATGTTGATATCGATAAAGATGGAAAGGTTTGCGGTGATACTATGAATGTTGTTTATCCCGAAGTTCTTCAAAAGTGTAAGACACTACAAGCATGTTTAAATAAGTGATATTATTATCGATTTGTTTATCATGATTTTATCTACATTAATATGTTTCAGTTGGACCTTTTTTTTACGATGTCATCATGGTCTTTGTAATTTTTTTCGTACTTGGTGAACCTTTGTAACTTTGCTATTAGCTGCTATTTATATAATGCCATGAATTGGCACTGATTTGTGTGGGTTCATTATGAGCATCTAAATTATGGTATAATTGTTTCATGGAGATAAAAAGTTGATATGGTAATGACGAGTTATACCAACGTTACAAAATTTCAGTTTGATATATTTTATAATCACATAAACTGGTTTTGGTCTTCGAATCTTTTGTATATTATTGTTGCTGGTTGTTGTCAAGTTGAGGATATTGCTATTTTATAATGTGAAGATGGATTTATCTATGAAGCATTTATTGGGCTGAAACTAATAAGCAAAAGTTTTTATTGTTTGGTTATTGTATCATATGTACTTATAGAACTTGTGTGTCATGTATCATGTTTATGTGCAGGAGCGTGTTCTCAGCTCACTTCCTAAGTTAATTAGTTTGCTTTCACCAATCGTTGAGGCTTAAGTACTATTTCCCACCTATATCAACTCATGATTACTTATGTCGATCGAAACTTAGATTTTCCCACGTATTTTAGATTTTTCCCACATAAAATATAATACATTTCTAAAAAGCCATGAAACCGCGGTCTATAGTCTAGTTCTATTATATATTTGAGTGTGTTAATCAAATATTTGAGTACGTAAATCACCACCCTTAGACTACATCAAACCCTCACACCATTTCACTTTACATCTCAACGTTACGTCAACTTTCTCACTCATTCACAACCATCTCACTTTTCACTCCTAACCGTCTCACATCACTCCATCTTTCAACACTTTTTTTATTTATTAAAATACCTCACTATATTCTCTCACACACTCACAAACTAAGAAAAAATAAAATAATAAATAAATAAATAAATAAACCCACTAGCACAATGACCGAAAAGTGAAAACTTAACATTTTGTTGCTTCACCTTTGAGCTTGCCAACATCTCACACTACACCCCCACTGGAGGTTCACGCAACAAAGCAACTTCCCAACCAACCCCTCACACTTAGACTACCCCTAACCCTCACACCACTTCATCTTCAACGTCAATGTCACATTAACTTTCTCTCTCGTTCACCACCATCTCACTTTCACTCCCAATCATCTCACATAACTTCACCTTTCAACACATTTTATTTATTTATTAAAATATCTCGTTATATATTTCTCACACTCACAAATTAAAAATAAAAATAAAATAAACGCCCACTAACACAAATGCCGAAAGGTGAACTCTTCACATTTTCTTCGCATTTCTCTCTCCTTGCCAATAACTCACTCCACAGACCACACCCCATCCATGTTGCTGCGTGAACTTGATGCCTGCCAATGCCTCACTCCTTCCGTTGGGGGTAGCCTTACATATATGTCTAACGTCTTAGGATTCACTTTTATATGCCAAATGGTCTTTCTTTGTTTAGGAATCACTTTTGCAAGTTAACGTTTCATCACCAGTTCATACAGAAGGGTTACAGTGGTCACAACGCGCATAACTTTACCACTTCATTACTGTCAAAACAGCGGCATTAATCTACCACATTTATAATAATCACTCCCACCCACACCAAGAGCAAAAGCAGCACACAAACAGTAAAAATCAAATTAACAAGAAAACGTTAGTGGGATTTCCGGAGCATTACAGCAAATACATCAGAATCCAACTATACAGGTGGATATCAAATTTATTATGCTGTTTGCAGTTTCTGTACTTGTGATATCATAGACGAAACAAATACGATGACTAAATTGGTGCAAATCTAGTATATACATAGTACCTCTACAAGAACTTTTCAATGCAGGTACACAGAGTTGATCTTGGAACTGCACCAATGACGGCGTCTTTCTTTTCTCCGCCTTTAAAGATCATGATGGTCGGGATGCTTCTTATACCATATTTGGTTGCGATTGAGGGACTCTCATCAGTATTTAACTTGTAACACGTGAGCTTGCCTGTGTATTCTTTCGCGAGGTCATCAACAACAGGGTGGATCACGCGACATGGCCCACACCATGGAGCCCAGAATTCGACTAGTACAGGAAGAGCAGAGTCGAGGACTAGAGATTGCCATGTTCCATCAGTCACCGGAAGTACTGCCATGTGAAATTAACAAGAAATCTAACTTAGTTTCCACATCAATAGATACACTCATTTTTATAATGTTATCTAACAACTAAATTAGCTTTGAACATATATAACAAAGAAAAGCCTCAATAACCATAGACTACTCTTTGATTCGCATAAGAACGAGCCTCACAATAACGGGTTAACACATAAAGTTAATAGCCGCGTATGACTTTGCAAGTTATGTAAATCACATCCAATCACTAGCCATATAGCTACACTAGTTTCATTTTATCCAAGAAATGATAATGCCATACTTCAAATGGACAACTGATATAGCATGATTACCCAACCATTACGATATAAAAACAAACAGAAATATTCCATCCATTGCAAACAAAGAGACAAAGTTTCAAATCACATGTCAATAGACATAAATCTATTCTTAACCTTCTTGAGCAAAAACTACCGACTACATTGCACTTTTAGCTACAAAATCAAAGTGTAGTATTCATTTTTATGAAAGTAAATGCAAAACAGAATTTGCCCGACATAAATGTCACTCCTAATCGAGATCCACCTCTTCTTCGCATACAACTATAACTACGTACTCTACACAAGGGATGATGTATTCAACTACGAGAACATCAACAAAAATAACAAAAATGTTGCTAGCTTGGACGCTTATTACATATACACGATACATTCACTAATACAAACTGGTTTTCGAGCGAGCATTACACTTGGACTTATTAACCGATACGAGCCTAGCATGGGATAGGTGCGTATCAATTGGTATTAGAGTTAGCCCTACCTTCGAGGTTCCAACACTTGAATGGTGGCCTACGGAGTGGTGGCTTGGACCCAAAAGAGGTGCCAACCGTGACCGATGTAGCGTTGATTCTTCAAAGCTTGGGGTATTGTTACGATCCCATCGCCAGTCTAGGTGCCTATTGGAGTATAAACTAGATATGGTTGTGTAGGTTTATAAGTCTAGGTGTCCTAAGGGACATAACGTTTAGAATAAAACCGGTACCAATGTGTACACCGTTAGAAAACTATATATAGGGCAAGAATTCAGAAACACAACATCACATCAATACAATTCGTAATATATATCGCTTGTTCAAGATTCAAACCTCTCGCACTTTTATTTTATCGCAACATAAACCGTGAAACAAGAAGAAGAAACCAACAATTGGTATCAAGAGCAAGAACGATTCGGGAATCAATCAAGTAAGAAAGAAAGAAGAAAGAAGGATTACCCGTTTCATTCATTGGAAAAGTAAGAAGACATAAATCAAGAAGAACCGATTCAAGGGTCATTGTGATATTGAATTCTTTGTTCGAAAAACAAATAGAAAGGAAGTGCGTGTATTGAGGCGCAATTAATCAAGAAGGAAGATACACAACAAATCCTCATCATAGAAAGAAGAGCGTTATGTGATGCTTGCCCTAATTTCGGTTTGTTTTTCTTTGAATACTGAATCAAAATATTAAAGGGTAGAGGGATAAGAAAGAAAACATTGTTTGCACTTTTGTGTTGCAACTTTACAAGGGAAGGATACGTATAATTAGTGGGAATTAAAAGTTTTAAGTTAGAATCCTCTTTAAGAATTCGATTGTTGATAGTTAGTTGGAATTCCATTTAAGCTTTAACTGGAATCCCATATTATTTAGACCCTCGGATTGATTGGTGTAAAGAAAGAAATCATAACCTTTGTGGTATAGTAAGCAAGAATCCAAAACCTTAGTGGTACAAATCCTTCGTGGAACAAACCTCCGGTATAGTCCTTCGTGGAACAAACCTTCGTGGTAAAACCTTTGTGGTATTAACTTTGTGTAGTGCGAACAAGTAAGCAAAAGGAAAACCCGTGGTACAAGGAGACGAAGATAGGAAGAAAGAAGGCAAGAAAGGCTAAAGCACGGCAAAGCAAGAAGAAGAGAAAGGAAGAAAGCATGACGAACAATAAAGAAAGCAAGACGTCTAAAGTTCAAGAAAATATAGCACTTAAATGCGCACGGTTAGCGGACTCAATTACACAACATGGGCGGTGTTGATGGAAACAATATTAAAAGCGTATGGCCTTTGGGAGACGATCAACCCGAAAGAAGGAAGTAGTACAACAGATGAAAAGAAGATGCATACAACGAAAGCTATGATATTCCGCACAATACAGAAGATATTTTGATGCAAGTTGCACAATATGAAACCGCAAAGGAAGTTTGGGATTCGGTGAAAGTACGATACCTTGGTGCGAGACCTAGTCCGAAAGCACCGCTACAAACGCTAAAAGTGAGTTAGAAACTTTGAAGATGAAAGAAAAGCGAAAGAGTGCAAGACTTCTCGTGAAAGTTGGGCAAGATAAAAGCCAAATTTGCAAGCCTTGGCACTACCTCAAGATAAGATAATTGTGAGAAAGTTACTCAACTCGGTCCCGAAGAAGTTTCTACCGATTGTAGCCACCATTGAACAATACTCGAAATAGATACCATGCCATTCAAGAAGCGTTGGAAGAATAACGAGATATGAAGAACGACAAGAAAATCGATGAACCGTAAGAGTATGATCCAAGGAAATTCATCGTTAGCAAGTACAAATAATTCGAAACAGCTTAATGGTAGAGGGCGTGGAAGAGGATCGGGACGTGGAAGAAGTGTTAGTCAAACAAGCAATGACAAGAGTAAATTCAAATGCTATGAATGTGGTGAGTATGGTCATTTCGCATACGAATGTACAAAGCGGCGGACAAAGAGAAAGAAAGGAAGAAGAGGCACATCTCGTGGGATGATGAAGAACCAAAGACTATCAGAAGACAAATCAAGAATGAAGACCTTTAACTATATTTAGTTTAAGGAGGAGTATTGGAGTATAAACTAAATATAGGGGTCTTGGTGTAATTATTAGGAAATATGTATGTAATATCAGAATAAATAGCGGTTAAGAGTCCTAAGGGACATAACGTTTAGAATAAAACCGTACCAATGTTTACAGGTTAGAAAACTATATAGGGCAAGAATTTCAGAAACACAACATCACATCAATACAATTCGAATATATATCGTTTGTTCAAGATTCAAACCTCTCGCACTTTTATTTTATCGCAACATAAACACGTGAAACAAGAAGAAGAAACCAACACTCTCCTTTTATAAGCTAGCTTTTTGAGCGAAATCTACACTTGGACTTATTACTCGATTCGAGCCTCGTATGGGATACGTTCGTATCACAAACTCTTTCTATGCTAATCAACTAGTAACATAAGATAAATATTTCCATACATTATCGCACCGATTGCAATATCCAAAGAGAGTTGATATTGACACCAAATAAATTGATGGAGACATCACAATTATGCACATGGTATGTTGTAATATATGCATTAGATATAATATTGTGGTGTCCCCATCAATTTATTTGGTGTCAATATCAACTCCATATCCAAAATTCAATCACTACTACATAATATCCTCATAACATAAACAACTTATTAGTTTATTAAACCTAACAACCTTTTTTTATTTGGGTTACCATGGTTTACGACCTTTTCGCTGACTAATCCACATGGTTTGAGTCGACCGGCGCCACACACACATGAATCGGGTAAAGCGCTAACCTTATTTTGGAGAGGTCAGCGTTGTCAGTGTTGTTTAGCATAAATTGAACTTGAGACCTCTAACAATTTGGTGATAGTAGTCACAAGCCTTTTGCCATTAGGCCACGAGTGGTTAAATGGAACAACCTTACTAGGATAAAAAACCTACTTCTTTTTATATATAAAATATCGATTTCTACTACTATTCAGAGACATAACTAAAAATGACCCGGTGCACTTCAGAAGATTTATGATCTTTAATAAAAATTAAACTAGACCTCAAAAAAATTCAAGGGGACCACCCTCGTTCGGCGCCAGCTTAGTTGGTAATGGGTAGGGCATCTTTGCACGTAACTCGCACGAGGTCAAAAGTTCAATCCTTGACACCCCTATAGCCGCAGGCAGCCGATTGTAGGCCGGTTCGGTTAACCTTTTGCACCTAACTACTAATATACATTGTCGCCCTAACTCCTAACACCAAAATATTAATACCTAGTTTCATAAATCAACCCATTTACATACATTGTATACAGAGTATATAAAACATAATAAATTCAACACAAATTCATAACATAATAAATGAAGTGATAATAACCTTGAACAGATGTTGCCTCCTGAGCTTCACACACAATTCGGTTGAATCTGGACCTTAAATTAACCGATCCATATGATCTGAATGACCTGATGTTTAGTTTTGAAGAGGTCGGGATAAAGTTCCGGCGAATAGAGACCGGAGGAGTTAAGGAAGCCGTTGGAAATCCGGTTGTTAAGGTGCCAGCCATGTGAACAACGTAAAAGGTGTGTGTTTGTTTGTTTTTGAGTTTGTTGGAGAAAAGATTAGATTGGATTAGATTGGATATGAGGTTGTTGTCACACACTTGTAGTATTTTGTATTTCCATCTTTGTCTTGTTTTCATGCAAGTAACCTGTTCACAAAAGATTTATCTTTTTAAAATGATTTTTAAATTTCAAAAAATTACTGATATGAACCATTTATCTATACTACTTATAATGCACGAAATCGACTTCACTCTTAATTTTAAGGCGTACGAAATTAGCGTGGTTTCAATGACTTTAATCTTGGCGATTTTCGAATTACAATGAAATAAGCGTATTGACAATGAAAATAAAGCGTGGTGTCGTTTAAGGCCAAAATTCCATCAAACGACGTTAATCTTTATTAAAAACAGCATCTTGCCAAAAATTACAACCATTTAAGCATGATGTCTGATAAATGCAACCAATTTTCATATTTACAACAAAATAAGCATAGTGTACAACAAAATAAGCGTGATGTAATTTTGAACTGAAAATTAATCTTATTAAAGTGGTCGATGTTATTAATGGTATAATGACTACTACTTACAAGAAAAGAAAGCATAGTGTACAACACTTTAACGCATGGCATAATTTTCGGATCGTCTGAGACAAGAAGCGTAGTGTACAACAAGCACACCACATTAATGTTATTTAATATGTAGTCGATTATTTAAGCTGGTCGATAAATCTGATTAATACGGTTATTAAAACACACTTCGTAAAATACAAATTATCAAGCATATTGTACAATCAAATTAAAGCGATTCACTGCATTAAATTTCACTACTACAAGTAATAAAGCGTTATCTGAATATTCAGGCGACAGCAGGTAAATGGGCAGGCTTGAGAACAAAGCGGACCATCGGGCTCGAGCCCGAGTGAACGGACCAGCGGGTTAGAGCCGAGCAGGCGCGGTATCTGAAATTTTGATATCCGTAATTTTATTGTTAAAAACATAATAAAGCTAAAATCATTATTCATGAAAAATTTATTTTAGAATCTGCCATTGCTGACGCGTGGATGCCTCTTATAATCTTATATTATGAAAATGAACCGCGCATTTGTATTTTATCAAATGAACTTTTAGCGTGCAAAAGCAAGCTTTCGATTAGATAGATAACACATAGCACATCAACAACTTAGGAGCCATCATGTGTCTAATGCACGCTCATAACATCTGCTCGCATTTACTAGACATGCTTTACTAGACGTTTTGGGCATGTCCAAATTCATCCTTCTAATACGTTTTGTGATTAATATATAGTTCACATTTTCGAACAAAAATATATATTAATGGATCGATGGTAGTGATGTTGGATCGTGATCTTTCCTAACATCATGAGATCTTAATAATGGGTGAAACAACTTGAGTTCTGGGGTCTTGTTTTGTTGATCTTGCAAAGAACACCAAGCTGAATGTTGGAAAATGAGTTTTGCAAAATGAGTTTTGCAAATTTTGGACACTATTTAATATATGTATATGTTATATATATTTATATTTCTTGGTAGCTGCGTTCTCCTCGACGAGAGAGCTTAGCAGCGAGCTAAAGAGTGTCAAAATGGAGTTGATATGAATGAGATATCGTGTCTCGAAGTGAGGCACTTGAAACATAAAATTTGGAAAAGTGGGAGTATCCCACATCGCCCAAAACAAGAAATGAAACCTTGTTTATATAGGAATCTTGATATGAACCTTCAAATTGATTTGTTGGTTTTACTCCAACACCTACGTCTTGTGCAGTGGGAGGGGTGAGGATTTACAGGCCAAAATGGGTTGAAGCTTACGAACTCATGCGAGACCTGCGGACTGCGGACACGAATGCGACTCAAAACCTCGCATACTGCGTATCTTTTTTTGTAGATTCGGGCTTGTAATTTTACGATTCATATCAATCTATTTTAGGAATAGATTTAAACTTAGTGAATAAGTTTCTGAGAATAATATTGTGTTAGTAAATTATATGCAAATCGTGTTTTATTATAATGATTTGTATATTTTGAACTTATTTATCTTGGAAAACAAGTTAGGTTTTCAATATAAATACAGCGTCTCATTCGGTTTCGAGACAGAAAAGCGACTCCACGAAACATTCCAACCATCTCTTGATCGAAACACTCGATCTTCCGTGATCTTTCGAGCAAGTATTCTAGTCGGTACGTGCATGACTACGTGCGTTGTACCACAGGAAGCAGGGCGTTTTAAGGGAATCGTGTTCAACACGAGCCTCGTGCCTTTTCTTGCTTTCATTTAAATTACGTTGAATAGTGTATGTCTTACGCTTCTACTCCATTACATACATCATTTAATTTTAATTTTTACTTGTTTGTTTATATCATTGTTATTGTATTACGATTTTATTAATTAAAAGTGTAAACGCGTTCCACGGTCTTAAAGCAGTTCGGTTTAACCAATTTAAAAACACTTTGTTAAAATCGGATTAATTATTAACGAGTTTTATAAAGCTGTTTTCTGTCGAAACCTTGTTGAGTATCTTTGAAATCGATTTCTTTTAAGCGGTTTTATACATCTGATTTGGTTTCGGATCTATAACGTTTTTTAAGCGGTTATCTTATCGATTTATAACGAAACCAAGATTGAGTTTCTAAATAAGCGATTTCTTTGATCCATCGAAACCAAGATAGAGTTTTGTTGAATCGGATCTGGTACAAGTAGATACCAATTTAAAGCAGTTTGTTTAGCTGTTTGTGTTTGATCTTCGGGATGACAAACACGACTACCCTCCTGTGACTACTCGTGAGCGTGCACAGTGCGCGATTACCAACACGGTTGCTAATCATCTTTGAGAAACCGAGAGAAATTCAATGGGTAGAATTTCAAGAGGTGGCAACAGAAGATGTTTTCTATCTCGACTACTTTGAACCTTGCGCGGTTCTTAAAGAAAACCACCTAACGTGGAACCTCTGCGAAGGTCAATCCTCTAATCAACAGTGTTCAAGCCTTGGAAGCATGGAAACATTGATTTTTGTGTCACAATTATGTTACGAATGGTTTGGTTGATTCTTTGTACAACGTGTCTTGCAAGACCAAGGCGCCAAAGAATTATGGGAGTCATTGGAGCATAAGTACAAAGCGAGGATCTTTGGTACAAAGAAGTTCGTGGTAGCTCGTTTTTGGATTACAAGATGGTTGATTCAAAGAATGTGATAAGTCGGGTTCAAGATCTGCGGGTTTTGCTACACGACATTCATCTTTGAGGAATGACTTTGAGTGAAACTTTTCAAGTTCTTGCTATTATTGAAAAGTTACCTCAGTGGGTAGAATTCAAGAACTACCGAAGCATAAGCGAAAGGAGATGAGTGTTGAAGACTTGGTTGTTCGTCTTCGTATTGAAGAGGACAACAAGTGGCTCGAGAAAAACACGTATCGCTGATTACGCAAAAGGCAAATATGGTTGAGCATGTTTCGTCATCTTCAAAGTCAATGTCAAAGCTAAAGGCAAAGGAAAAGGAAAGAATGACAAGAAGGGCAAAGGAAGTCGAGTACCTTGCTCTAAAAGTCGCAATTGTGAAACGAAGTTCCAAGGGTGTGTTTCAAGCTGTGACCGGCCAGTCACCGTCTTTGCTAATTGTAAGATGCCGAAGCGGGTGACTCACGCGAGCTAATATGGTGAATGAAGATGTGGACATGATTGCTATGGTGTCGATGTCATTGCCATGATCTCGAAGTTAACTGGTAGGTTCCAACAACGAGGGAATGGTGGGTGGATATTGGGGCTACCCGTCGTGTGTGTCTTGATAAGAGTATGTTTCACTCTTTCGGGCGGTTGATAGTGGAGAGAAGTTGTACATGGGAAACTCGCAGCTGGCGATATCAAGGCGAAGGAGATGTAATCTTGAAGATGACATCAGAAAGAGCTCAAGTTGACTAATGTCTTGTATGTTCGAGAGATTCGCAAGAATCTTGTGTACAGTTGGTTTATTGAACAAGTTTGGTTTTCGTCTTGTTTTTAGTCGATAAGTTTGTTCTTTCTAAGAATCAAATGTATGTTGGTAGGGGATATGCCACGAATGGTATGTTTAAGCTCAATGTAATGGTTGTTAAGAATGATATCAATAAAATGAATTCTTACGCTTACTTGATTGAGTCTTCTAATATGTGGCATGGCCGTCTTGGACATGTAAATTTTAATTCAATCGTCGTTTGATTAAATTTAATTGCATACCTAATTTCCATATTGACTCAAAATATAAATGTGAAACTTGTGTTGAAGCCAAACTTACAAGATCATCTTTCAAATCGGTTGAGCGAAAAACCGAACCACTTGATATGATACACTGCGACATATGTGATTTGAAATCACTACCCACAAAAGGTGGCAATAAGTACTTTATCACGTTTATTGATGATTGTACAAAGTATTGCTATGTTTACTTCTTGAAAAGTAAAGATGAAGCTATAGACAAGTTTGTTCTATACAAAAGCGAAGTTGAGAATCAACTTAGTAAGAAAATCAAGGTGGTACAGTGATAGAGGAGGTGAATATGTGTCTCCATTCGTTGATCTATGTGCAAAACATGGAATTAGACACGAGTTCACTGCTCCCTATTCACCTCAATGAGCGGTATTGCCGAAAGGAAGAACCGTACCTTGAAAGAAATGGTTAATGCCATGTTGATAAGTTACGGTCTAAGCCGGGACATGTGGGGAAGCCATTTTAACGGCTACTTATCTTTTAAATAAGATACCTCGTAAGGAAAAGAAGAGACCCTTATGAATTATGGATGGGAAGAAAACCATCATATCGGTACTTACGAGTGTGGGGTGTCTAGCAAAGGTAGCTATACCGACTCCCAAGGCCCAAAAGATTGGACCTAAATCATGGATTGTATATTCATCGGATATGCTAAGAATAGCGGTGCTTATCGTTTCATTGTACATGATTCGAAAAATCCGGATATACAAAAGGGTACTTTAATGGAATCAAGGAATGCTTCATTCTTTGAAACTATATTTCCTTGTTTAACGAAGGAAGCGGAAGTTCATCTAGAATAGATGACGAAGTTGTCCAAGATAAGAGACAACGAGATGATAATGATCTCCAAGATGAGAGACAAGATCAAAGCGAGGAAGAAGAGGTTGAACCTAGAAGAAGCAAAAGGGCAAGAAGCAGAAATCGTTTGGACCCGATTTTGTTTCTTTTATGGTTGAAAACGAACCTACTTCATACCGAGAAGCGGTTACTTCCTCGAAGGGCCTCAATGGAAAGAAGCCATTAAAAGTGAAATAGATTCTATTTTACAAAATCATACTTGGGAGCTCGTGGATTTACCTCACGGTTGTAAACCACTAGGCTATAAATGGATCTTCAAGAAGAAGATGAAAGCCGATGGCACCATTGACAAGTATAAAGCAAGATTAGTAATCAAAGGATTTAGACAACGAGAAGGTCTTGATTACTTTGATACATATTCTTTATTCGCGAATAACCTCGATTAGGATGATACTTGCTATTGCCGCTTTAAGAAATTTGGAAGTTCACCAAATGGATGTGAAAGCGGCATTTCTAAGCGGAGATTTAGAAGAAGAAATCTACATGAACCAACGAGGGTTTCATGGCTCTGGACAAGAGAACAAAGTTTGTAGGCTTGTTAAGTCATTATATGGCTTAAAGCAAGCTCCCAAACAATGGCATCAAAAATTTGACCACGCCATGCTAGAGAGTGGATTCAAAATTAATGAATCGACAAATGTGTTTATGTCAAAGACACAAATAGTGGATATGTAATCTTGTGTTTATATGTTGATGATATGCTTATCGTTGGCGATAATGACAAGATGATCAAATCTACTAAAGACATGTTGAAATCAAAGTTTGACATGAAGGATATGGGTTTGGTGATGTGATCCTTGGAATAAAGATCATACGAACTCAAAATGGACTTGTGTTAAGTCAAGCACATTATGTGGACAAAATTCTTAATACTCATAATGCGGGGATTCGGCCTAGCTAGAACTCCAATTGACACGATAAGCATCTATCTAAAAATAGAGGCTTAGGTGTTGCCCAATTAGAGTATTCAAGAATTATTGGCATGTTAATGTACTTAATGACAGTGCCGACCGACTTAGCATATGTTGTTAGCGAGGCTAAGTAGGTATACTAGTAATCCAAGCTATGCACATTGGGTAGCTATGACTAGGGTACTTCATTATTTGAGATACGATCGCGATTATGGGTGCATTATGATCGATATCCATTTGTTATCGAAGGATATAGTGATGCAAATTGGATATCGACATAAAGGATTCTAGATCGACTAGTGGATATGTGTTTACACTAGGAGGCGGCTATATCTTGGAAGTCTTCCAAGCAAATTGTTATAGCTAAGTCCACGATGGAATCGAATTTATCGCGTTAGATAAATGCGGACAAGAGGCGGAATAGCTCGTCAATTCGTAGAGGACATACCAAGGTGGCCTAAACCGTAATGACCATTAGTATACATTGTGATAGTCAATCGGCAATTGGCGAGCTCATAGCATAATGTATAATGGAAAGTCCGGACATATCCGTCGTCGACATAATTCGATCGACAACTACTCTCAACAGGAGTTATCTCAATTGACTATGTGAAGTCAAAGGATAACATCGCGGATCCGCTTACGAAGGCTTAAGCGGAGAGTTAGTTAGTAAGTCGTCTAGAGGAATGGGACTAAAGCCCTTGAAGGAATGAGTTTCTATGAAGGAAAACCTAACCTAGTTATTTGGAGATCCCAAGATCTGAGTTCAATAGGACAACATAATCATATAAATGTGGGGAAGGTCACGTCAATGTGGGGGAGTTACTAAATATTGTAACTTCCTAGTCCATTCCTATAAAAAAAATGTGACTCGTTGAGAGGTTAAACATATGGCTTTAATGATTCGGGATCAAATCACAAAGCATAATTATTCAAGATGATGTTACAAAACATATGATTTTAATGATTCAAGATGAAATCACCTATGTAAGGGAGAAGTGGGGTTGCTTCGAAAGGAATTTTTGGGGGCGCAATTCCTAACAGCTCTTGCAGAACCAGGCTAGTAGTCATGATCATAACGAACACGACTATGAGGACTTGAAAAAGTCAGGGAGAGTCTTGTGTGAAGTTTAATGTCGTCTACACAAATAGAGGTTGAGTTCAAGGACATTGCATCTACTCAAATCTTGGAGACTAAGTGCATCTCACAAAGGAAGGTTTAAAGGGTCATACCTACCTATCCTATGCAAGACTTAACATGAAATTTCACGAAACTTTCGTGTGTTTTCGACCGATCTCCATTCATGTGGGGATTGTTGGAAAATGAGTTTTGCAAAATGAGATTTTGCAAATTTTAGACACTATTTAATATATGTATATGCTATATATATTTATATTTCTTGGTAGCTTTGCATTCTCCTTGACGAGATCGCAACGAGCTAAAGAGTGTACAAAATGGAGTTGATATGAATGAGATATCGTGTCTCAAAGTGAGGCACTTGAAACACAAAAATTGGAAAAGTGGGAGAATCCCACATCGCCCAAAACAAGAAATGAAAGCTTGTTTATATAGGAATCTTGATATGAACATTCAAATTGATTTGTTGGTTTTACTCCAACACCTACGTCTTGTGCAGTGGGTGCTGATTGAGATTACGGGCCAAAATGGGTTGAAGCTTCGAACTCATGCGAGCCCAGCGACCTGCGGACACGAATCGACTCGAAACCTCGCATACTGCGTATCTTTTCTTTGCAGATTCGGGCTTGTAATTTTCCATTACAGATTTGTATCAATCTATTTTAGGAATAGATTTAAACTTAGTGAATAAGTTTCTGAGAATAATATTGTGTTAGTAAATTATATGCAAATCGTGTTTTATTATAACAGATTTGTATATTTTCGAACTTATTTATCTTGGAAAACAAGTTAGGTTTTCAATATAAATCTGAGCGTCTCTCATTCGGTTTTGAGACGAGAAAAACGACTCTCCACGAAACATTCCGACCATCTCTTGATCGAAACACTCGGTTTTTACGTGATCTTTCGGGCAAGTTGTCTAGTCGGGTGTGCAGCACTTGCGTCGTTGTACTGCAGGAAGCAGACGGCGAATCGTTTTAAGGAATCGTGAGCCACGAGCCTGCCTTTCTTTGCTTTCATTTAAATTCGTTGAATAGTGTGCATGTACAACGCTTCTACCCATTACATGCATTTAATTTCTTGTTGTTTGTTTTATATTTATTTATTGTATAATCGATTTTATTAATTAAAAGTGTACACCGTTTCCCACACTGAAAAATCAAACAAAACTACTTAAAAGCTTCCAAATACCAGCAAACCCACAAAGAAGTTCTAAAACTATTCCAAAAACTTTCAATTTCCGGTGCGTAAATAAAAGAATAGTATACTTATTGGACAGTAAATTTATACTATTAATTTTATGGGTGTTGTTATTCCTACCCCTGTAACGATTCTTTACCCCTATCGACAAGAGAAATACTATTTTTTAACATTTTTTGTTTCATAGTTGTTTCTTCTATTACTTTTATCTTGTTGAATTTATAAACTTACCCGCAAAAAATACTCTGCAAAATAAGTTAATCTATTTCGTACACTTTTGTATTTTATTTTTTTACTTTTTTTAATCTTTTATTAGTTTTGTTTTGTCAAATTTTATTACTTTGCCTTATAATAATATAGTTCAAATTCAAAACAACAAATATTCTGTAACTTTCATTTTTTTTTTGTTGATAAAACTAGGGTATTATAATTTATTTTAGGGGGAGTATGAATAACCTCCTCTATTTAATTTGTTACACAGTTGACAAAAGTTAGATAAAGATAATCTTACAAACCAAAAATTAATACTGCTAATTTATCACATAAATTTGACAATATAACTTATAAAATGGAATGTCTAAATTTTAGCTGAGACTCTACAACAATGCACAATAAATATACATGAATGTGACACCATTCAAGCTTTAAACTACATATTACACTCCCGGAACAAAATGAATACCTGAAAAAGAACAAATGAAAACGAACGCTAGTGTTATGAGATTTTCAAAATGGACACCACTGAACTATGACAAGTTCCTTTCGCGCATATAATTTTCGATCTTGGCGACATCTTCCGGAGTATCAACACCATGAGCATCATGATCTACTTTTATTACCTGCAACCAAGCAAAAAATAAATACATCAACAATCTGATCATATTTCATTTTCATATCTATATGTCAAGAAACCACATTTTGAGTACCTTCATCTTGTAACCATTTTCAAGAACTTTAAGTTGTTCCAAATCTTCTTCTAGTTGCAATGGAGTCGGTGTCAAGTCCGGATAAATCTTTAAAAATTCTGAATCATAGCTCTATGAAAACAATTCAAACAAAACAATGTTGTTACTTCGTTATTATTTATAAACATGTAACAATGGAAATAGAATCAAACTTTGTTTTTGTTTTTTATTTTGTATGGGTACCTGAATACCGAGATGAAGATTGTATGGGAATTCAGGATTGACCTTCCCTGACCTGCACAAAGAAAGAACAAATGAATCCACTAAAGATAGATATAAACGTATAAATAAAGGCGAAGGTGAGCATATCTTCAAGACAATAAATATACCCACTTGTTAAAAGGGATCAGTCCTCGAGAGAAATAGATTGCATAACCACGGTTATCAACCACACATTTCACACGATTAGGATCAAAAGCATCTTCTGGTTTCAAAGATGTAACACAAGTGCTGAAAACTGCATCTGGGGTGGTCTGCAAATAGCATAAATAATAAATTTAAAGACAATAAAATTAAAGATATAGCATTGATTCTTATGTTGTTAATTTTAGAAATTCATCTGTCATTTTATGAGATCAGTGTACCTGAAGAGCTTTGACAATCCCATCAATGATTTCAGGTTCAATAAGAGGCTCATCTCCTTGAATATTGACAACAATATCATACTTTTTCTCGAGCTTTTGAAGTGCTTCACTACACCTTTCAGCGCCTTACACATCAGATAATAGTTCAGTTAACAGACCATATATATATATGATTAAAAATTCAGTTGACAAGCATAATTTATACCATTTCTGCACGATTCTGCAGTCATTATCACATCAGCACCAAATCCTCGACAACATTCTGCAATCCTATCATCATCCGTTGCCACAACTACAAAACAAAAACTGTAAAATTTAGCTACAAAAGTAAGTCAATATTACTTAGAAGTTATAAATGACCTCTACAACAACCTACTAGACATACATACCAACACGATCCAATGTTCTTGCCAATTTTGCTCTCTCCATGTTCTCTGTTACAAACAAATTTATATTAAAAAAAGAAAAAAAAAAAAAAAAAAAAAGAAAAAAAAAAAAAAGAAGCCAAAGTTGAGTTTACCTGAATCATGGGTTTTCCAAGTATTTCGACAAGGGGTTTACCCTCAAACCGGGAAGAAGCAAACCGGGCCGGGATTATACCCACGACCCGGCTCCGGAAAAGAGTGGCGGATCGACGGTAGTAATAGTAACCACCCGCTAATGCCGTCGCAACGGCGGCGGCATGTAGAATTGCTGATTTGGTTGACATGAAAATGACCCGATCCAATCTACTACAATCTGGTTCACCGCTCATGATTAATCAGTGGGTGTGTGTTAGGGAGCTTATATTAATACAAGTGATAGGGATTTGCATATTTTTTAAAATGAAAAAAAAAAAAAAAAAAAAAAAAAGCCAAAATCTTTTTTTTTAAGTCCATTTGTGATTAAGTTTTAAGCCGATGTTTAAAATGGTCATGCGCAACAACTTGACACCGCAGCTCAATCTAAAATTCGCTACGTGTCCAAATGAAAGTACACTTTTTGTACTTTTTTTTTTTATTATTTGTACTTTCATTTGGACACGTGGCGAATTTTGGGTGGAGTTGCGGAGTCGAGTGGTTGCGCAGTAGCGAATTTTGGGTGGAGTTGCGAAGTCGAGTGATTGCGCAGACCATTTTAGACATTGAGTTAAAAAGTGATCACAAAAGGAAATTCAAAAAAGATTTTAGCTTAATTTTGTACTTTTCTCTTTTTTAAATGGGTTTTTTAGCCAATTGGTTACAATCATTTACGAAAAATACACTAACAATGAATCACGTACGCACAAAAAAAAACATGACCCACAAAAGGATCAGGACTCACATTTATAGATCAAAATTGTAGCCAATTGCCTACAATTAATTGTATATAATATATTCCCTTTTTAAATTGATTGAATGCACTATTTAATTTAAATAAATACACTTTAAATTAGAGTATGCCAATCAATTTAAAGAGTGTGCAAATCACTTATCTTAATATAACGGCACCAATTTATAAATTCAATGCGATTTTACAATTATGCCCTTAATTTATTACTCCATACGGGTCTAAAATTATTGTCATTCAACAAAAAAACAAATAGAATAAAAAATACATTTATTACTGTTTTGATTTTTGTAAAAGAACACCTAAAAGCAGTTTTACACTTTGACTATTTATTAATAATTTCTTTTAACTTTGTAAATAATAAATTTGATTAAAAGTACTAAGGCAATAACTTTAAACCATTTCAACTTTTATATTTAGGATTATTTTGGGACAAACTAAAAAGGAAATGTGGAAAATAATATTGGGACGGAGGGGGTAACCTATTCTTCACATTGATTAATATTTGACGAATACTTGCATAAAACGATGGTGTATAGTGGCAAATAATTATACTTGCGAAATTGTGATTATTATTTGACCTTTAATGTAAAGCTTACGAACTCAATGTGTAGGCATTGTGAAAAAAAAGTTCATGGTTAGAAAAAAAAAAAAGAAGCCAAAGTTGAGTTTACCTGAATCATGGGTTTTCCAAGTATTCGACAAGGGGTTTACCCTCAAACCGGGAAGAAGCAAACCGGGCCGGGATTATACCCACGACCCGCTCCGGAAAAGAGTGGCGGATCGACGGTAGTAATAGTAACCACCCGCTAATGCCGTCGCAACGGCGGCGGCATGTAGAATTGCTGATTGGTTGACATGAAAATGACCCGATCCAATCTACTACAATCTGGTTCACCGCTCATGATTAATCAGTGGGTGTGTGTTAGGGAGCTTATATTAATACAAGTGATAGGGATTTGCATATTTTTTAAAATGAAAAAAAAAAAAAAAAAAAAAAAAAAAAGCCAAAATCTTTTTTTTAAGTCCATTTGTGATTAGTTTTAAGCCGATGTTTAAAATGGTCATGCGCAACAACTTGACACCGCAGCTCAATCTAAAATTCGCTACGTGTCCAAATGAAAGTACACTTTTTGTACTTTTTTTTTTATTATTTGTACTTTCATTTGGACACGTGGCGAATTTTGGGTGGAGTTGCGGAGTCGAGTGGTTGCGCAGTAGCGAATTTTGGGTGGAGTTGCGAAGTCGAGTGATTGCGCAGACCATTTTAGACATTGAGTTAAAAAGTGATCACAAAAGGAAATTCAAAAAAGATTTTAGCTTAATTTTGTACTTTTCTCTTTTTTAAATGGGTTTTTTAGCCAATTGGTTACAATCATTTACGAAAAATACACTAACAATGAATCACGTACGCACAAAAAAAACATGACCCACAAAAGGATCAGGACTCACATTTATAGATCAAAATTGTAGCCAATTGCCTACAATTAATTGTATATAATATATTCCCTTTTTAAATTGATTGAATGCACTATTTAATTTAAATAAATACACTTTAAATTAGAGTATGCCAATCAATTTAAAGAGTGTGCAAATCACTTATCTTAATATAACGGCACCAATTTATAAATTCAATGCGATTTTACAATTATGCCCTTAATTTATTACTCCATACGGGTCTAAAATTATTGTCATTCAACAAAAAAACAAATAGAATAAAAAATACATTTATTACTGTTTTGATTTTTGTAAAAGAACACCTAAAAGCAGTTTTACACTTTGACTATTTATTAATAATTTCTTTTAACTTTGTAAATAATAAATTTGATTAAAAGTACTAAGGCAATAACTTTAAACCATTTCAACTTTTATATTTAGGATTATTTTGGGACAAACTAAAAAGGAAATGTGGAAAATAATATTGGGACGGAGGGGGTAACCTATTCTTCACATTGATTAATATTTGACGAATACTTGCATAAAACGATGGTGTATAGTGGCAAATAATTATACTTGCGAAATTGTGATTATTATTTGACCTTTAATGTAAAGCTTACGAACTCAATTGTAGGCATTGTGAAAAAAAAGTTCATGGTTAGAAAAAAAAAAAGATAAAAATTTGTGAATTAAGCAATATTTATAATATTAATTTACTTGTAAACGATGTTATCATTTTTAATCAAATGTATAGTAATTAACTAATATTACTTTAAATTTTAAGCATTTTAAGTTTAAAAAATGCATATACATGCATTATGAAAAATAGAGGTGGCAATTTGTGCTAAAAAAAAAGGGGCTAAATGGGCAAGATTTAGTTACATTTAGCCCCATATTTTTTTTAAATGGGCATGTAATGTCCATTTAGAAGTTAACTGGGCATAATGGGCACATGTTTTTCTCGAACATTAAATTATTTTTAATGAAAACTTATAGATATAGTTTATTTAGTCACTTAAATATAAATGAGGTGTAACGTTTGAGGAATTTTTTTGTCGTTTTACGTCTTTTCTAAAGCGATTCGTATAACATGAGCCCGTTTGGCCCGTACCCATTTAAGCTCGTGCCTGTTAGGCTAATGGCCGTTTAGCTCGTTGCCCGTGCCCGTCCAGCCCGCCCGTTTTACCACCTCTAATGAAACACAACAACAATTTCACTGTAAAAAGGTACATGTGATCGTAGAATTGAGCGACATAAGTAGTACAGATAGGCGTTGAAGAAAATGGTGGGTACTGAATTAACTATCTAGACGGCTCTAACATGAATACTATGGTAAACTAATAGAAAAAAGGTTAATAAATTGTAAGGGTATATTTTTCAAGGTTATAAATAGCGTAAGATTGTGACGTGGCGGCATAATCAAGTCTTACGCTTTTACGGTCAAGGCGAAGTTTTTGTGTTTATAAGGCGTGACATAAGACGGCATAAAATATATTAATATTTATATTTTATATCATATTTCATATATATCAAGTTTATAAAAGATGTGATATAAAGTGGCGTGACGACATGACGTGGTAACATGACTAAGTCTCACATCTTTGCGAAATTTTTGCGAAGACTTTGCGAGCTTTTTAGAGCCATAATATTTGTATACTC
>CM040243.1:230712409-230752224 GCA_022545495.1 Chrysanthemum lavandulifolium | reverse complement strand
TGTATTTTGTGTGACTATTGTTCATCCAATGGCCACTTGAATTTTATGTTTATGTGGCCTTTTGTAATATTTAGTCACACAAAGCATATTTTTTTATTGGTATTTAGTCGCACACAGTTAAGCAAAAAGTGGCCAAAATTGTTAATAAGTATGGCCATATGCTGTTTAAAGTGAAGAACTGTGTATTTTGTGTGACTATTGTTCATCCAATGGCCACTTGAATTTTATGTTTGTGTGGCCTTTTGTAATATTTAGTCACACAAAGCATGTTTGTTTTGGGTATTTAGTCACGTACAATTAAGCTAAAAGTGGCCAAAAGTGTTAATAAATGTGACCATATACTGTTTAAAGATGAGAAATGTGTATTTTGTGTGACTATTGATCATCCAATTGCTACATGAGTTTTTGTGTGCGTGACCTTTTGTAATAATTAGTCACACAACGAATTAAACAAACAATGACCAAAAGTGTTAATAAGTGTAACTACATCTTTTAGTCACATTTAAAAATTCAATAAATATCAAAACAAATTCAAATATATATCAAAACAAATTCAAATAAAATACTTTCCAAGTATCTATAATCTTTCCATAAACAACTAATACATATCATATAAGGAGTACTAACCATAGTCACGAGGAAACGCTAGCTTACCGCGTTCCATCGTTCCGGATCGATCGCATCGAAGCGGTACAATCGCGACTGGATCGCTCGGGGATCGCTATGGATCGCTAGTTTCCACGTTCCGTTTCAGATATTGTGATTTTCATGGTGATAGGTGTTTTCCGGTGAAACTTTGTTGAAGGAGGGAAAAGGGTAAAGAAAATTATTGAAAGAGGAGAAAAGCGGCTGATGAAAGAGAGAGACTTGTTTACCCTAAAAGACTTTATTACTTTTTGCTTTTTTTTCTTGGCCCAATTAAGAAGTTACACCATGGCCCAACTAAACTAAAATTATTCAACTGGACCCAAAAATATTCAAGTGGACTCAAATATATAATTAAATGCATACACAATATAAATTTTGTAACGTTTGTATAAAATATATATTAAAAATAAAAAGTTTAATAATAGAATTAATAAAAGTTTGTAAATATGTATATAAATTACATAAATACCTATTAAAACTTATATAGGTATAAGTATAATATGGTACATTGTACCAAATTGGATACATCATATCAAAATATATGGTACATCGAACCGAAGCGAACCGGAGCGTACCGAAATGAGCCTACCCCCCTTCGTACCGAATTTTAGGGACCTAGCGTTTCCCGTTCCCGTTTCCCGTTCTCGTACCGGAGCGTTCCGCGCTCCGTGTGACTTTGGTACTAACTATATGAACCAACGGTACTAACTTATAACTAACAATTGTAACTAATATACATTAGCAGTATCAACTTCAAGTAGTCTTAATCTCTTAGCAGTCTTAACTTTGTACTAGCAGTACTAACTTTTACTACCAGTAGTAACTTTTGTACATAGTAGGGTATCTCCAAACAATAATCTGGTTTTGAGAATATCCATGGGTGCTCACGAGTTCATTCACATTCTTTGATAATACGAGATTGCATACCTGCCATTGTAATAACACAAGGAGTTAGCAGTCTATTTCTAAATGTCTAAACTAACTTTAATGATGACAAAAAATATAATCTTGTGACCTCAGATCTATATCAGGCATTTTTAGTGATTGTTTTGTATGATGGTAATGGATAACTTGGAGCATTACCATACAAAATATAAACCGGAGATGTACAGATGTAATGTACAATTCATAATTGCTTTCTTGTGCCAAGCAATGTTCCAGGCAACATTGCTTTCATGTGCCAGTTCAATTTAATGAAGAGATCATTTAGATGTGGCTTTGGTCCTCTCTTTCACCATGGTTTGAACAAAGAGCTCTCCTGCCCTATATGACGATCGTACCTGAAACATTTCACGTTTATAATCAGTCGAACTCAGACATTTCACAATTTTAACTCGTTCTTTCAAAAAAAAATTATTGATGATATAACAAATATTTATAAACATGAAGTACCAGAGGTCCACTTGCTACATAACAAAAGCCGATGGATTCCCCATATTCTTTCGAGAAATTGAATTTTTCAGGCGTCACGTACTCTTTTACAGTAAGATGCAAAGGAGTTGGCTGTAAAGATGTATACAAAGATTAGCGTCAATGAGTATTAGTAAAGCTAAAATGGAAATGGGTACAATTACTTGAAAATGATTGTTTGGTTTATGCAACGGGTTTGGGTATTATTCCAAAACTGATGTTTCGTCTGTTGGAGGTGCAATGTTTTTGCAGCTTCAGCAGTGGCAAGAAAAGCTGCACGAGCAGCAAGCTGTTGAACTGCTTCTTTTGAATTTTTCTTGCCTTCTTTGCGATTTGTCTGAGAAGTGGCAACAAACTGAGTTGTGTAAAGCAAAAAAAAGACTTTCAGAGTCCACAAAGTATTGAACTACGTTAATTTGGGATGGAGCGGAACAAGAAGACACACAAAACATTTAATGAATTACCTCTTGGCTCTCTGTTTTAGTTGTTGTAACTCTCGTACTGCTTTTTAATCTCTTGATAATGTGGCTCCAACCTCAAAGCAAAATCTGCATCTGCAGTTAGCTAATACACAATATGATTGAACTTATAAAATGTTATAACGATGTGTTATTATGTGTGAAACCATACATCAGAAGGTATTCAAGGTGTATAAAGAGATGTCCACTCACATATGGTTTTAATGATTTTAGTGACATGGAAGATATGAAAATCAGATACAAATATTTATTCTTATGGAGTTGGAATGGTTGGTATTATTTCATGATGATCACCACCAGCTAAATGTTCACAATTTGCTATTATAACCTATTATCACCTATACTTATAATTCTAGTAACATCAATTATCAAATATATATAAATAATATTATACAAACGTAAAAGTGTAAGAACCAAAAATATGCCTCTTAAGTTTTAGATAAGCCATGGCCCTATTTGTATAAGCTACTGCAGTTATAGTGCAAGACTCCTGGAATAGCAGTCAAATATAGTCGAGATACAAAACACTATTCTGCAATGTTAATATCATCATAAAACTGAGAAGGAAAATCCCCATAAATACAATCCTTACCAATGCTTTCTCTGAATTCACATCTATAGAACTATTATCTGCCATGAAACCACTAGATAAATGGCTAGCTGCATCATATTTTTTAAGATAATCCTCTTCTCTAGAAACACTTGAGTGAACATACGTAGATTTACCCATATTTCTTCTATCGACACCAAATACTCCAACTTTCTGAAATAAAAATACACATATATACTTTAAACTTTATTTACTCGCAAAACATAGAAATAAATTGCATACATGGCAACCTTTGGTGATTTTAACCTTAGTAGCATCCGGCTTCTTTGAGCGACTGGCGAACCATGGGATACATCCAATTCAAAGATAATGGTTGAGTCTTTGAAACTAATGGTATTGAGTTTGAACATTCGACTAATAGCAGAGAGTTTATACCACCCGTCTGAAATCATTTAATAATAGATCATACTTGAGTTTCAGAAAGAAAAAACAAGAAACTAATAATTACTTTAACTTGGAATGCAGAACTTTGCATTGATCTTCAGAAGCAAGTTAGTGAGATACTTATCAAAGGCTAAGCTATATATACACCAACCAGTAATTTTGTTCTGTTCAAATACCCTCCCTATTTTCATAAAAAGGATCATATCGTACCTCCTAAACAAATAGTAATGACAACTAATAAAAAACCCACGACATGCGTTGAATAGAAGCAAGTGACATACATGTTAAAACAATAAGATAACTACGTGGGAAAGATAACGGGTTACTGGAATCAAACCCTGTTGTGTAGAATTCAACACTAGCGGCACTGCAAAAACAAACCAAACTTAATTCACTACTAACGAGTAGTATAAATGTAAACATAAATGAAGATACAAACTTATAGTGGGAAGCTGGGGAGGCGGAGGGGGATAGAGGGTTTGAGTAGGAGGCGGGTACTGATCGAGAAGTGAAGCTAAATAGAAAACACCAGTTCCGTGAAACCCTTTTTCACCTTCAAGTGTACGGATCTCGGGTCCAATGCCGCATACCACGAAATACTCAAACAATTGACTCATTTCTCCCTGTTAGTCAAGTTGGTTAGGCTTCTAATCTATATATATACTTATACTGTATTTGAGCTTTCTAAAATTAAAAGGCTTAAAATTTTTACTTGTTTATTATGGAAATATATATTATAATGCATATAAAATTAAGATAATAAGCTCAATCGTAAGATGACGTTTATCGACCTAACATACTCCAAACCTAACTTCTAACAAACTCCAAGCTAACTCCTAACCATCAAAAATTAAGATAAGGGCCCGATTATAAAATGACGTGTGTCACTTCACCATTAAAATTAAATCTTTATTTTCAAATTAAAATATCTTTTATCTACTTATTTATATTATAATCTAATTTCACCATATTTTCTAAAATTTTATCTTTCTTTAATTCAACATCCATTTTAATATATTTTATGAGTTTTAGTTTTATATTTTTAGTGGGTTTATTTTATTTTAATTCAAATTTTTACAACTTTAACCTTTATTTCATTTATTCCAATCAATATAATCTTGATTCGTCCAAATCATATACTTTTGGGAGAGTGTTTGACGCTGTAAGAGATTATGAGGTATTTTTATATCGGTAATAATGATGTCGCGTGAAAGTTCTGGGTAACCCAAATAAACACTTACAACTAACACATATACATTGAAGTGTTGTGAAGCGAATTCACTAAACGGGTAAGCAAACACATATAACTATCACGTATCGCGCTTGTTGTCACCACCATCTCATCACATCACCACCTCAAACATTTGTTCGCTACAAAATAGTCATCGGTACCGCCGCATTGTGCGTGTACCCTTCTAGTTAGCATACATATATACATCTACTCTTAATCTCTTATCTTTCTAACTCATAACTTATAAAAAGATAAGCCAAACAAACAGTGTATATAAACATAAATACATATACAATATCAGGGTTTGGTGAGGCGCTGGTGAGTGATTTTAGGGAAATGGTATAGGGTTTGTGTGTTTAATTTTTGGTGAAGCGGCAAGTGAAAATGTGTATCCCGCTAAAACTATTAGACATAAATAGATCGTTTATTTTGAATGTAATGGTTACATATAATACCCTTATAATGTGGTCATAAACATAATTTAGATACATATTTGTGACGTGGTGTGACTATTGTAAAGCCTATAGTCACATGATCGTGCTACAATTAAATGTGACTATACACATTAGGTTTTAGCGAGCAAACACAAATAACTTTGACACGTATATTAACTTACGTGACCATATGTATCAAATTTTAGTTACACTTAATCATGTATGTGTATGGTTTAGTGTAACCATATATGACATTTGGTCACACTGTTCAAGTGTGTGACATATTTATCACTTTTAAATGCATATCATGACTAATGCTTCAAACTTACTTTTCATTTGGCACACAAATTCATATATGGCTAAATATTCAACAAAAATAGTAGTCACTTTTAAATCATGTGTGACAAACTTGATTATATGATTTAGCCACATGCACATTACTTCATGTGACCATATAATTTGGTCACACTGTTCAATTATGTGAAATATATTTGTCACATATATATATATAGTGTGACTAATGTTTCAAACTTATTTGTATCGACACACGTCCTAAATTCAAAGTGACTAAATAATCAAAAGAAATTACCAGTTACCTCTAGTCACATAATTATTCAAATGTGTGACAATGAAATTCGAAATGGTCACACAAGTCGGATCAAGTGTGGTCATTTATTTTATTCTAGTACATTTAGTCACATAATATATCGATTGTGTGGCGTTCAAAAACAACATATGTGAAATCCCAAATTTGTACTAGTGACACCCATTCAATTTAATAACACAGTATTTTGTTCAATCATTGTTCGAATATTTTAGTGTTTCTTGTTGGTGTTATGTTTGAGTACTAAACATCCATTCGATTTAATAACACAAGTATTCTACTTTGAGTATTATGTTTGAGCACTAAAACACGTCTACATGAACATCGATCTCTCTTCCTTCTACAAACCTCTTGCAACAACCTCCACCATAATGACCGCACTAAAACATTCAACGGCTACCCAGCGACATATGGGATTCTCAGGCGACATGTCGCTGGGATCTGTTGGGAAGCCTAGCTGGGAAGTCTCGTGAGGATTGTATCCCCACGACAATCCCGGCGACGACGTGGGTCCCACTCAAATTTAAGTCAAAGAAGCAAGTACATTGTGGCACATTATCTCAGCGACATGTCATTTGGGAATAATCAATTAAGCAAAATGATTAAGGCACTAATTATATTGATTAAGTATCCCGACGACATGTCGCCGGGATACTATGGTTACTGTTGACAAGTCAACGAGTTAGCCTAGTATCCCGGCGACATGTCGCTGGGAAAACTTGGTTTTCGTTGACTTGTCAACGTTTAGTGCTTAGTATCCCGGCGACATGTCATTGGGAAACTTGGTTTTCTCGTTGACTTGTCAACGTTTAGTATAGTTATCCCGGCGACATGTCGGGGAAAAGTCTGCATTTTTTTAATGCGACTGCGGTCTGACGCGATTTTTCCGATTTTTCGGAAAAATCTACCAAATAAACCTGCACCAAAACACAGATAGACTCGCCACAACTTGTACCAAAACACAAATACCATATAACGGATCAACGCAATACAAATAGATCACAACTTTTACATAAACACGACTCAAAAGTCAATATGTGCATTGATAGATAGGGAAACAAGTGTTTAAATGGCGCCAAGATGAACCTAATAATATATAACACAACTACCTAAAGTACCAATGTAGCATACTAATAATATATAACACAACTAGCTAAAGCTAGTACCAATGTAACATACTAATAATATATACACAACTACCTCTCGCCGTTGTTATCCTCATCACCGCCATTCTCCTCGTCATCACCACACCCACCACTCCCGCTAGCACCACCCGAGTCATACTCCCTGAACATATCCGCGTATCTGTTGTCGCTTCTGAGGAGACTCATGATAAAGCTTACATCTTGGGTGACTTTCTCGCCGGGGGCGGGCATACTTGGCCTGGATGTGGCCCGTGATGGCAATACGCGACCCACACCGGGAATATGCCCACGAAGCTTACCCCCTCTTGCCAACGCATTGATTTGATCCTCCGTGTATTGACCCGTGGCCTCAAGCTTTTTCATCTCGTCCTATGTAGTGACAAAAACACAAGATAGTAAATATATTAGTCGGGTTGCTACATTATTTCTCGATAATTCATTAAAGTGTGTTTTGAAACAAAACTTACATATATCCGGCGGTCCTCATCGTTAAGGAATACCCCATCAACGATATGTGTTCGCCAATAAGTGTCGATGGTGACGGGTATTCATGAGTCTCGATGCTGCATCTCGTACATACACACGCATATAAGATGAATAATTTTAAAACGACAAATCACAACACACCAAAGCGTATAATCGATATATATATATATATATATATATATATATATATATATATATATATATATATATATATATATATATATATATATATATATATATATATATATATATATATATATATGCATGTAAAATAATTATAATGTTTATTACCATATTATCTCGGCGTAGACAATGACGGGATCCCTGTCTAGATATGACCTTGCTTTTGCGGTTAAGCCGATTTGTAGCGGCTCGAGAAATGTTCTTGGGATCATTCCAAAACTTAATGTACTCATCCCAATCACCGTTGTAATTTCCTCGGGACGTGCCCGCCTAATCGCCTCCGCATCGTAATCCCGGTGGTGGGGTCTACCTTCCAATGTTTGGCTTTGAAAGAAGCCTTGTTAGTATTGTAGGCTTTTGCGGTGCGAGTTTATGCCTTCGTAGATCCGGGGCCGGTGGAGGAGTCGATGTGCGGCTTGAGGTCAAATAGGTCTGCAATCATATACAACAAAACGAAAAGAGAGTTAGAGATATAATTTATATATTTATTTAAATTTGTTTATTTATTTATATGATATAAATAAATAAGCGAATTTAGATAAATATACACAATTAAATAAATGAACACGATAATGAAATAAACATAAAAGGATAATCGACCCCAATATACGAAATGATTCCCGCCTTCTTCTCCTTCGGGACCTTCTCCCGAAGGGTAGTAAACGGCACCTTCCTAACGACCTCCCGATGTAGTTAGACCAATGCGCCGCATGGGGCCGAGAGGGTTTAAGGTTTGTTTGTCACCCACCTCAAAAGTGATCGACACGGGACCTTTTTCGTCTGCGATTGCCTTCACGAAAGGTTCCGGGTCTTGTCGTGGTATTCACCTGCTCATTGCCGCCGCCCAAATTGGGCTTTCGTTTACCTTTGCTCGCAAAATCAAGTTAGTGATAAAAGTCATAAATATGTATCAAATTTATTCTTGTATTACAATACTCGGAAATTCTTACCTTTGTTAATGAAGCTTGCCCAAGAACCGGTGGGTACGCTGATGCGGAGGGACGATCCTCCCGCCACCGTCACCGCCGCTGGGACCGTGCAACATCTGTCGACATCTGTACAAGTACAATTAGCATAAGATATAGAAATTCATGAACAAAATAATATAAGCATGCACACATCCAAATACATACACATCCAAATAAATATACACATTTAAACAATCCACAACAATTTCATTCATTCATTCAAATATATAAGTGTATTTTGCAATAAATTAATTTCGGACGGGTTTTCTATAGGATGATTAATTTTAGACGGGGATTTTCCAAAATTAATCACTAAAATCCTAAAACAACTAATTATTATAAACTATAAACGGCTCATATCAACAAATAATAACTATAAACTAACAAAATAATATAAACGAGCACATGTCAACAAATAATAACTATAAACTATAAACTACATATCATTTCACTTTTTTAACATACATACCATTATTTTAACATACATACCATTTCACTTTTTAACATACATACCATTTCACTTTTTTAACATACATATCATTTCACTTTTTTAACATACATACCATTATTTTAACATACATACCATTTCACTTTTTCACCAAATAATAACTATAAACTAACAAAATTTAAACAACTAATTATTATAATTATAAACGAGCACATTTCAAGGCAATTGAACTAATAATAAATATAAACTAACAAAATTTAAACAATAAACATTCCCCAATGACATGAATAAACATTCCCAAATGACATGTCACCGGGATACCAAAAGGAGAAAAAAAATTATTACATACCTTGTCTAGCCTCCTCGCCGCCTCTTGCAAAAAAAAAAAAAAAAAAAAAAAATTAATTTTCTAATTAACAACTTACAACAATAATAATCTGCAAAAATTATAACATACCTCGCTCGCTCCTGCTCCTAAACTCTTGCCAAAAAAAAAAAAAAAAAAAAAAACTTCACTTTTTAATTAACAACAACTTACAACAATAATAATCGCAAAAATCATAATATAATTAACTAATTTAGTTGAATAACATTTAAAATTTGTAAAACAAACCGTAACGTGTGGTGGTGGTGATGGTGGATGCGTTGGTGGTGATGGTGGATGCGGTGGTGGTGATGGTTGATGATTGTTGGTGAATCGGTGATGGTTTTTGCTGCAGAAATCGCCACAGGAAGGAGGAGGATAAGGTTTTTTTTTTTTCGTTTTCTGCAGTGAAGAAGATATCCAGATCTACTTTATGATAAAGTTTTTTCCCCGGCGACAATCCCCGGCGACATGTCGCTGGGGAAAGGTATAGTTTTTGTCGTTTAGCGTAAATGGCGCGATAACGAAAATTTTGGTGGGTGAGTATCGGCGACATGTCGCGGGAAAACTATTAATTTTTTATTATAATCCCAATGACATGTCGGGGAAAACTATTTTTTTTTTTTTTTTTTTTTTGGTAAAATTTAATTACTTTATGTTGTTAACGACTTCAAAAGAATACGATTTTATCTTTTATTTTATTATAATCCTAAATATTTTCCTTTCTTTTAATATAAACTCGGGAACAAAAAGTTACCATTCGGCATCTTTATATTCTTATATGAGAGTTAGATTTACAATGCAGTAGCAGGCTAGAGGAACAAGAACATATTACATCAAAATGTTGCATGCAATATTTAATTGGATCAAGCCAAACGATGCATAGTTGAATGTGTTTTATAAATCTATGATTCACCGAAGAATAATTATGGTTACACATTAGACGTTCAACATCCGAGTCGGTATGTTATGGTTACACATTAGACGTTCAACGGATGAGTCGGTATGTTATGCTTACACATTAGACGTTCAACGAATGAGTCGGTATGTTATGGTTACACATTAGACGTTCAACGGATGGGTCGGTATGTTATGGTTACACATTAGATGTTCAACGGATGAGTCGGTATGTTATGCTTACACATTAGACGTTCAACGAATGAGTCGGTATGTTATGGTTACACATTATGGATTAGTCGATATGTTATGGTTTACATTGGACGTTCAACGAATGAGTCGGTATGTTATGGTTACACATTAGACGTTCAACGGATGAGTCGGTATGTTATGGTTATACATTAGGCGTTCAACGGATGAGTCCGTATGTTAGGGTTACATTAGACGTTCAACGGATGAGTCCGTATGTTAGGGTTACACATTAGACGTTCAACATCCGAGTCGGTATGTTATGGTTACACATTAGGCGTTCAACGGATGAGTCGGTATGTTATGCTTACACATTAGGCGTTCAACGGATGAGTCGGTATGTTATGGTTACACATTGAGCGTTCAACGGATGAGTCGATATGTTATGGTTACACATTGGACGTTCAACGGATGAGTCGGTATGTTATGCTTACACATTAGGCGTTCAACGAATGAGTCGGTATGTTATGGTTAGGCGTTCAACGGATGACATTAGACGTTCAACGGATGAGTCGATATGTTATGGTTACGGATGACATATGGACGTTCAACGGATGAGTCGGTATGTTGGGTTACATTAGGCGTTCAACGGATGAGTCGGTATGTTATGCTTACATTAGGCGTTCAACGAATGAGTCGGTATGTTATGGTTACACATTAGGCGTTCAACGGATGAGTCGATATGTTATGGTTACACATGGACGTTCAACGGATGAGTCGGTATGTTAGGGTTACACATTAGGCGTTCAACGGATGAGTCGGTATGTTATGGTTACATTAGGACGTTCAACGGATGAGTCGATATGTTATGGTTACACATTAGGCGTTCAACGAATGAGTCGGTATGTTATGGTTACACATTAGGCGTTCAACGGATGAGTCGGTATGTTATGGTTAGATGTTCACATTAGGCGCTTCATTACGGATGAGTCCGTATGTTATGGTTACATTAGGCGTTCAACGGATGAGTCCGTATGTTATGGTTACACATTAGATGTTCAGCGGATGAGTCGATATGTTATGGTTATAGTTCAGCGGACATTATGGTTACATTAGGCGTTCAACGGATGAGTCCGTATGTTAGGGTTACATTAGGCGTTCAACGGATGAGTCCGTATGTTAGGGTTACATTAGGCGTTCAACATCCGAGTCGGTATGTTATGGTTACACATTAGGCGTTCAGCGGATGAGTCGGTATGTTATGCTTACACATTAGGCGTTCAACGGATGAGTCGGTATGTTATGGTTACACATTGAATGTTCAACGGATGAGTCGATATGTTATGGTTACACATTGGACGTTCAACGGATGAGTCGGTATGTTATGCTTACATTAGACATTAGACGAATGAGCGGTATGTTATCAACGGATGAGTCGGTATGTTATGGTTACACATTAGGCGTTCAGCGGATGAGTCGGTATGTTATGGTTACACATTAGACGTTCAACGGATGAGTCGTATGTTAGGGTTACACATTGGATGTTCGGTATGTTGTGGTTACACATTAGGCGTTCAACGGATGAGTCGATATGTTATGGTTACACATTGGACGTTCAACGGATGAGTCGGTATGTTATGGTTACACATTAGGCGTTTAACGGATGAGTCGATATGTTATGGTTACACATTAGACGTTCAGCGGATGAGTCGATATGTTATGGTTACAATTGGACGTTCAACGAATGAGTCGGTATGTTATGGTTACACGTTCAACGGATGAGTCGATATGTTATAGTTACACATTAGGCGTTCAACGGATGAGTCGATATGTTATGGTTACACATTGGACGTTCAACGGATGAGTCGGTATGTTATGGTTACATTAGGCGTTCAACGGATGAGTCGGTATGTTATGGTTACACATTAGGCGTTCAACGGATGAGTCGATATGTTATGGTTACACATTAGGCGTTCAACGGATGAGTCGGTATGTTAGGGTTACACATTAGACGTTCAACATCCGAGTCGGTATGTTATGGTTACACATTAGGCGTTCAACGGATGAGTCGGTATGTTATGGTTACATTAGACGTTCAACGGATGAGTCGGTATGTTATGGTTACACATTGGACGTTCAACGAATGAGTCGGTATGTTATGGTTACATTGAGCGTTCAACGGATGAGTCGATATGTTATGGTTACATTGGACGTTCAACGGATGAGTCGATATGTTATGGTTACAATTTAGGCGTTCAACGAATGAGTCGGTATGTTATGGTTACACATTAGGCGTTCAACGGATGAGTCGATATGTTATAGTTACACATTAGGCGTTCAGCGGATGAGTCGATATGTTATGGTTACACATTGGACGTTCAACGGATGAGTCGGTATGTTATGGTTGGACATTAGGCGTTCAACGGATGAGTCGATATGTTATGGGTTGGACATTAGGCGTTCAACGGATGAGTCGATATGTTATGGTTGGACATTAGGCGTTCAACGGATGAGTCGATATATTATGGTTAGACATTAGACTTTGAACGGATGAGTCGATATATTATGGTTATTAGACTTATGATTATTATTATTAGTTATTTATTATTATTATTATTATTATTATTATTATTATTATTATTATTATTATTATTATTATTATTATTATTATTATTATTATTATTATTATTATTATTATTATTATTATTATTATTATTATTACCATTACTATTATTATTAAAAAGTCAAACGAAGTCAAGCGGTATCCCGGGGACATGTCGCGGGAAAGGTCTAAAATAAAATTTTAAAGTAATCAAATTAACACTAATTACATATTTTAAATAATCAAATGAATCCCTGCGACATGTCATTGGGAAACGTCTAAAATAAAATTATAAAGTAATAAAATTAACACTAATTACATATTTTAAATAATCAAATGAATCCCGGCGACATGTCATTTGGGGAAAATGTGAGGAAAAGTTCCGCCACGTTGCTGTTGAAATTTTCGGTCAAAATATACAACAGTATCGGCGACATGTCACGCGAAAACCTCTCCATAATTTAGTGACTTTTCTACGAGACTTCGTGCCACGTGAGGATATATTTTTGTCGTTTAGTGATGATTCCCAACGACACTTGTCGCCGGGAAAACGGCGATGGGGAAGCGGTAAATGTGGTAGTGCCAACGGTGATCTACCTCCACCACCTCCTGCCCTCCCTCTAATTGAAAAAAAACCTAAAGCTTCTTTTCTTCGGTTCTCTTTTCATTGGATTGCAACAAGATCATTTGTTAAAAAAAAGGGTTCGACCTTGATTGTTTGTTTTATGTTTTTCTTTTCACTTAAAGTCGACTAAAGCTCGACCTGTCTCCACCTATAGTCGACTAAAGCTCAATCAATGGTGTGACTTCATTGAATAAGCTGCAAGAGGTTACTTCTTCAAGAATCAATGTGAAACCTTTTAATGTCCTAATGCACATCATTGGTGAATATACAAGCTCGATAAGTACGCTTTTTTTGTTTGCTTTGCTTTCGCTTGCCGTGGATGTCTTCTTCAACAAAAAATATTTATAATTTTACTGTTTTAGATATCTTTCGTTGATCTGTGAGCTTAGAGTATATTAGGGTTTATTGTAATCTATAAATATTGGTTATTAATAAAGTTAAAGGCAATCACTTTCATGTAAACATCCGTTCAACAAGATCAAGGCCCCATAACGCCAAACGAATCAAAAGTTACGGTCCGAGGTGAGCCGCTTATCTCATTGCTCCATCCCAAAATCACCGATTTCGCACATCATCAACTTCTTCCTTCTATGTCGTTTTTGGATTGTGTGTTTAAGATCAACGATCGTGGTCATATATGATTACTAGTTAGATACCACGCGCAATGTGGCGATAAATATAGTAAATGAATTGCTAACCCAACTCTCGCAATTCCCTACCCGCTTAGTGAATTCATTTCACAACACTCCGAATGTATATGTGTTAGTTGTATGTGTTTGTTTGGGTTTTTCGTATCTTTCCCGTGACATCATTATTCCCGCATATAAAAAGACCTTCACAATCTCTTTCCCGTCAAACACTTTCCGAAAAGTAAATGATTTTGATAAATAAAGTTTGTATTGATTGAAATAAATGTTAAAGTTATAAAAATTTGAATCAAAATAAAATAAACCTACTAAAAATGTAAAAACTAAAAACTCATAAAATATATCAAAATGGATGTTGAATTAAAGAGCACAAAATTTTAAAAAATATGGTGAAATTAGATCATAAAAATTAAGCGGATTAAAGATATTTAAATTTAAAAATAAAGGTGATTAATTAGTTAGGAGTAGCGTGTGTCGTTATTAATTTCTTTATTTTAGTTTGTTAAAGCCCTCCTTTTTTTATTTTTAGTTAGAGAGTGACACATGTCATTCAATGATTGGAGCCCTTATCTTAATTTTTTGAATTTCACAACTTAAACGCTTTATATAAGAAGTATAGATATATATTAACACTAACACTTATCAAGATTAATGGATTTTGTTTGAATTGAAGTCCAATAAACAAAGACTGCTAATAAGATGATAAACAAACAAAACTCTATAAAACAAAAACATTTTATGTAACATATAAAAGTGTTGAGATATATGAAAATTAATTAAGAGCTCACATTAAATTAAAATAAAAGATATTATGGGTCTGTTTGGAAGATAATGGAATGAGGCTACGACTTTCAAAGTCATATACGGTTTTATTTTGTTTTGTTTTATGGCTTGTAATGAATCGGGTATATCATACCATAGATTCATTACACATCAATTTAGTGCCTACGAAACCCATTCCGTGGCCTCTTTTTCCACTACAAAATTCAAATATCATACACTTTTTCATATCATATTTGATCAATCAAACATAAACAATAGTAATATACACTTTTTCATACCAATTGTCATTTCACATCATTCCAAATCTAATACCCATTGTCATTCCTAACAACAAACCAAACGGGTAAAATTTAGCAAAAACTATCTATTAAGCAAAGCGGCTTTTTAACACTCGTTTAAGCCAAAGTGTCACATATTGTATTTATACTTCTGTCTTTTGATAATATTTCGTTGAAACTTACAATAACTCTTAACTGTTAGCATGATCATAAATAGTCGCATGCAAAATTGCAAATCACTGAATTTATCGATTCAAAAAAACAGAATAAAAAAATCAGCTCCATGCATTAATCTACTAACTGCAAATGCACCAATCCAAGAATTGATGAAAATCTATACAAACCGATAAGTAAACAGTTTACTTAGGGATGGGATGTCGACAACTAGGGCAACTTCGACTCAAGCGTAACCAATGCTTAATGCAATCGGTATGAAACAAGTGGTTGCATGGTTGCACAATCCAAATCGTTTCCTTCTCTTGGAATTCCTCCAGGCATATTGCACAATCCTGATTCTCAAATTTATTTGTCTCATAAATTAGTTCTTTCACGGTTTTAGGAAGAACCTCACTATGTAGCGCCTTCTTGTCCACCTCATCAAGGTTGACATGTCTTAACTCCGTTACCACATTGTGGATAACGCTTATTGTTGTTGCTGCTCGAGTTTGCTGTATTCTTCCTGTTTCAATATCCTGCATGTGTTGTCTATGTCGAGTTGCATTCCTTAGCTGAGTTAGCTCCCTCAAGCACCCACAAAAATACACCATGAACAGCACTATAACAAATAATATCAACTCGAATTTATCCTCAGACGTCATGGTTAGCTGATCGATCAATTTAATTCTTGATGTTATGCTTTTCTTTTTTTTTCTTTTTTTCCCAATTGTGTGTTTAAGATCAATGTTTGTGGTATTGATATATATATATACTAACACTAGAATTTTAATGATCAAGATTAATATATGAATATAATATAGTACGTATGTACGTGTTTGAAGTCCAAAAAAACCAGGACTCTTAAGAAGATAAATACATGCGAAGAAAATCATATTGATTATAATTATGAGTTTGATGATAAGAATTATATATTCGTTAGAATGTTTATGGATAATGGCCTATAAATCTAACTTACTTGTCACTTTGTATCGAACTTGTATTTTGTGTCACTTGTGTGTATTTTTGTGTCACTTGTATGATTTTGTGACTTTTTGCCATTCAATATATTAACACTCCTATTACCCGAGGAGAAAATGTCAAAAAAATACACAAATAACGCAAAATGCAAATTAGATCTGAAGAAGAAAAAATTAATTTAATATATACAAAAGGATATAATGACATTTATATATAAGCTATTATCAAAAAAATATAGTATTCCATTTCTTTTTAATGTCTAGCATTAAATTATTAATTTTCTATTAAAACTTCTTCTATTTTCTTCATAATCCTTTCATGATTATTCTTTATTAATCCTTTCATTGGGATTAGACTTGGTAAAAAGATAATTATTACGTAATAATGTACAATTTTAGTATACTAACTCCTTTAGATCCTCGTGCACACACAAAATTTTGGATTTAATTTTTGTCAAATTAAACTTTGGCTTAAACTTTGTTAAATAAATGGTTGTTTAAAATAAATATAGTAATATTATTTTATTGGTATTTTGAGTAAATTGAGTTGACACACGTCACAAAATAAACAGTAAAGATATAGAGATATAAACTATATTATGACATTTATCATTATCTAATTTTATCATCTACCCTAAATTAAAGTCATTAATTTACCTTGATTACATACACATACAATTTATTCTTATTTAAATAACTCGAGTATCTAATTTAGAATCAAATAATCCATTCTAATGCAAATAGAAACACACACATAATTATTAAATTTCATTTAGATAAAATAATAATTTTTTTATAATATCTACGTAATTATAAATATTATTATCCTAATAATGGGTAAGATTTAATTTTTAATGAATCACATACGTTTCTTTAGATGAAAATTTTGGTATACGAACATAAATCAAAAGAAAAACCTACAAATATTTATTTGTACCTACTTTCTAAACAAACAACATAATGCACATGTATCATCTTGAACCCGTCAAAAATACAATATATGAAGACTTAATATTCATCAAAAACCATTATGGTCTTAAATAAAAAATCAGTCGTTTAACAGAAAACGATTAAGAAATGGTTAAACATATTAAATTTTTGTATTTATGCTATTGTAGTTTTTTTTATGATGTATTTAACTAATAAAAAAATTTCGTTAACAACGCAAAGGCACCAGAAACTAAGACACCAACTTATTGGTAACATTAACCCGACAGAATTATAATAAAAAAACCCGTTCCTTTGTTTCCATGTATAAGATTAAGTGTTCTATAATATTTTAAAACCATAGTTATCTTCATTCATATTTTTTATATTTAAATTATGTTACGTGATAAATTCTAAATTTTTTGGTAAGTATCTTTTCAAAATTTTAATTTGACACTTTTACATCTTAAGAAACTTATATGATTTTTTAAAAATTAAATCTAAATCATTCTTAGAATAATAATATCGATTACGTAGATATTAAAAAAAATTGGTATACTGAACATAAATAAAAGGTAAAAACTACAAAATTGGATTTGTACCTACTTTCTAAACAAATATCATCACGCATATGTACCATCTTGAACTCGCCAAAAATATAATATATGAATAACTCATTGTTAATCAAAACCGTTATGGCCTTAGATCGAAACTAACCGCTCAACAAAAAGCGATAAATAAATGGTTAAACATATTAATTTTTATATTTATGCTATTGTTGCTTTCTTGATGGTGTATTTAACTACTAAATTATTTAAACAAGAACGCATAGCCATCGAAAACAAAGAAACCAACTTATTGTTAATAATAACCGTCGGAAATATGATAAAAAGAAATTTGCCTCATCGAATCATTTTAAAAACAACATGCATGTTTTAGAATATTTTAAAATTTATAGGTATATTAAACGATATCTTTTACATATTTAAATTATGTTACTTGATAAGTTATAAATTTATTTGATATATATCTTTTAAAATTTCCATGTGACACTTTTTCATCTAAAGAAACTTATTTAATTTTGAAAAGTTAAATCTAACATATTCTTAGAATAATAATATATATAATTACGTAGATATTAAAAATTTGGTATAATGAGCATTAATTAAAGATAAAACCTAAAAAGTTGGACTTGTACCTACTTTTTAGACAAAAATCAACAGGAACATGTATTCATCTTGAACCCGTCGGATATATAACACATAAACAATTTATTGTTCATGAAACCATTATGGTCTTAAATCAAAAACCAATCGTTCAACAGAAAACGATTAAAAAATGGTTAAAAATATTGAATTTTTGTATTTATGCTATTGTTGTTTTCTTGATGGTGTATTTAACTAATAAGTTTTTTTCATTAGGTACGCAAAACCATCGAAACAAACTTATTGTAAGATATTGATTTTCATAACACACTCTTGGATTTGATGTTTGTGATTTTAGAGAGAAAGAAAAGAGAATGGGAGTTCTAGAGAAAGAAAGTGAAAGAGAAGTAAAGATTAGATTAGAAGCTCCATCCGCTCCCATGGTGGGAAATGGTATTTATAGTTCTTACATAAACGCCTCTGACCCAGGCTATGGAGCGGGCAACAATGGGTAAAGACCCGGCCGACTCCATGGATGATACGATATCTAAACTATTATTCTTAATCCTACGAGCTAACTTATGCTAAATGTTACTCGGGGTGACCGAGTATTTCACATGAATTTTCATATTCTAACAATCTCCCTAGGGAGGTCACCCGAAAATTACAAATTGAATGCTAGCATTCTATTACAAGAATTTGATTTCCTAGCTCGTAGTCTTTGATTCTTCAAAGTCCGCAATCTTTGTACTTCCAGTAGTGATCTTTAGATGAATGTTCATTTGGCTTGGGTGATCTTTGAGCTTTCATAGAGATCATCAACCACTGTAAATCTCCAACTCATCCTTTGTAGTATAGCCTCCATGTGATGTTGTAACTTTCGAACCGACATGCTCACACTTTTCTGGATCATGATATTTTGCATTAGAATTACGGAAGCAGTGTTGTACATCTTTCAATTATCATGATTTCTTTGATTGTGAGTGTGAAGTGCGAGCATGTGGTTATGAATTGACATCTCATTGGCCATCAGCTGCAACCATCGAGGATTCCTGCAAAAAAACAGTTAGCAATAAACACATGAAAGTATCTTTATTCACTTTCATTGAATAGGGTTGCAAGAACCACGGTTCCTCGTTGATTAGTATAAGCTGTGATCGTAGAATTCAAAGAATCTCCTTGATGTGGTTTTTGGTTGTACTAGCCATTCTCAAACCAAGCATCTCAAAGTAGACAAAGCGGAGTGAGTGAACCGGTAATTGGGATTCACTGATTAATGATAAATTGATTTGCAAAACAGTCGCCTATTGCTGGATAAAGAGTTTTTGCAATGCGACGAAAGTTTTACGAGCAACATCAAGTTTCAATTACAAATACTTTTTTTTGAAAAATTTATGCGCAGTCGATGTGCTCGAAAACAATTGTTGAACACATCGAAGGATTTTTCCAAAAGCATCCGTCAATTCATTTACTGGAACAAGGTTGATTCAAATGCGAATCGCCCTATCGTTGTTTTTCAGTTGTCACAAGTTTGATCCATGAAGGATCTCACATGTCACCAACCAAGAGCTTGTTTGATGTTGGCTCTGAAGGATTTCCATCTTCATTGTGAATACTTTACGTATCACTTTCGGATGTTACGGCAATACCACGAGGATAATGCGTAGGACTCTTAATATATATTTTTCTTGCTTTTACGGTGTATGAGCGACAAGCACATTGGAAGTGTGTCCTAATGAGATTTATGGATGATCTCTTGGCTCTAGACTCAATAGTGCGCTTTGGTTTTCTGTACGGAGACTAGGGAGGGTTCTCTTTGCGTCAATATCAACCATCCCTAAGAGATAAGTCGATAGATTACACCGGTTCCTCGTGAGAATGAAACAAGTCCTTTTAAGAGAACTTGAGTGGCTGGAAAGTTTAGTGCAGTGCGTTACTTGGTCCATGACGTATTGTCTTCAATACCGGGCTACCTTGGTGACCACCAAGAACGTATGAATTGAACCCGGTTTACCCCTAAGGTTGAATATTTGGAGGACTATTTCTTTTCACCCTTCTCTTTATATTTCTTTTTCATTCTTTAACCCCTTCGCCATCGAGACTTCATCACTAGAACCTTGTTGGGTTTGTTCCGAAGACTAGCTCCATCTCGATCGGCACTCTTCCATTATTCTCACTTTTCTCCTTTTTAATCATACCTAAGGACATCTACACTAACTAGTGGATTGTCCTAGGTAGATCCCTCAACTCTAGCGAGATAGTGGGAATGAATACCTAACCTTACCATCCTTATAACTCTAATAAAGTAAATGCAAGGTCAGTCATGTGGTACTTTCTCTCTTCCTTAAAACCAATTGAAAATCAATCAAGGTAATTGTGATATTTGATGTCAAAGCATTTGTACCTTAATTGGTTTTTATCTTTCAGAAATGCTCCCCCTCAAAATGTGCATCGGTATTTGAAATTGTTTAGCACATGGAGGGAGGAGTGCCTGGTTGAGTCTTAAACAATCATATTTTTATCAGATTTAATATTTAAATCACATTCTTTTTCGCGATCAAAAATTTTAAACCTTTTGAGATTTGGGATCTCAATTGATTAAATAAGTTAAAAATTGGTTGAAAATGTGGTCGATTTAATATGTCTTGATAAGGAACACTACAATGCTTCCTCTCAATTTATGAGGAGAATGTGATTGTCGGTATGATAAGTTTATAAATGATGTGAGTTTAACGAGAAACTCATGAAAAATTCATATTCGACATATAACATTAGATACTACACTACTTAGGAATGTACAAGATATGCACCATAATATGATATTGACCTTAATACTGGAATGATGAAATCATTCTGTTATCCGGATGAGTCTGTAGTCAATATCTTTGAACCTTCCACTAACAAAGCTTATGAGAATCTCGCATCTTGTTAATCTTTGAAGAGTCAAGCACTTTTCTTATCCAGTGCGGATACACAATTGGCTAACTCAAGATCATTGTGCTTTAGTGGTGGTGGTGGTGGTGGAAATCTGAGATGTTGTTTCATTTGTTCTTTGTAAAGATGGAAGGAACATCTGTTGATGCGGTGAGACCGGCGAGACATATATATCATGCGGGATATCTCGAGAGATCGAAATGTTAGGTTCCTTTGCTTCTTTTGTCGATCCAAGATATAGTTACCCTTTCCTATCGGCACCCAATGTTAAAATGGCATAATCTGATCATTAGATTTTGTGGGAGCAGGAGCGGGAACATTCTCATAAACCATGTTATCTGCCTAAGAGGGTCAAAAAAGATAGACATACATACAAATATTTGGTGTTCGACAACACTCAAACAACAATCGACTAACAACAGTCAATCCAACATTGAAAATCAATCAATCAGATCATACAAAGGCATGGGGATTATATGTGAACATCAAACTCGAATCATCTAATCCTAACAATCATATCCCAGAAATTCAAAGTTGGCACATTTAGTCCCTAGGAATTCAAAATCCTTGTACTTTAACGGGATTATAAGATGATTAAATAAGCCCGTTAGATGTCATAAATTTGAAAACACTCTCCCCCTCAATCAATGACCCGTTTTCTATTAAAAGAGCTGTAGTCGTTGATTAAGTGTCAAATTTAATGAAAACTCCAAGTCTAATAGATTTTGAAAACAACTCATTTTCCACCATGTGTAACACAAATACTCTCTTGAAGAATCATAGACGGAAAAATATTATAGGAACAACCGTCTTTCTGGCGACATGCTTTCCTCATTTTGAAAAACGTAGGCATGTTTTGAAAACTTTTTGAACTTCTGTTCGAACTTCATTTAAAGACCCATGTCATTATTGAATGACATTTCTAGGATCGTAAATGTTATCGATACCAGAAGACATGCCTTGAAAAACTATTTTTGGTATTTTCTATTTTTCTGATTTTTTTTATGGTTTTAGATGGTTTTATATTTTTCCATTTACAATTTGGTATAAGATATGTACAAAGTATATTATTCAATTTAAGAAGATGTTTACATGAATACCGAAATGAGGATATCGATCTATACGTTGTAGAAGTCAGTAGACAACATCTCTTAAACTTTCACCACCAAAGCTTTCGAGGCTCCTGAATAATCGTCTGAACTTGAGACTTCACAATGTGATCCTTAGGTAGCTTCCCCCCAAACCGTCAATCTTATTTTTGAGCAGTTTCAAAGCTCTCTTTTAAGCTTGCATTAGTGACGTAGGACGCGGAAGCGAATTTAGATAAACCATAATCCAAGGATGATATACGAGGCGCACCTCAAGGGAATAAAACCCTAACAAGAGATAAAATCTTAAAACACAAAGATTATTAATGATTTCCAGAATTATTGAATGAATTACAATGAACCCAAGCCCTATAATTATAGGGAAGCCAATCTTGGGGAACAAGCAAAGTAAATACTTTCCTAAACTAAAATATAGAAACTGACTCAACTATAGGCTACAGCGTAATTGGATAAATCAATTACGACATAACTATGACACCGAACCAAAATAAACTACACATAACTTGATTACGGCGTAATTGAGTAAATCAATTACGGCGTAACTAAATCACATAATAGAAACTTGAAATATAAAGATAAGTTACACAGTAATCATGGCTCGAGAATACGCCATAGTTAAGCAACAAACTACGATGCGCGACCTTGAATCTTGTCCGCATCGTTCCCCTCACTTGAAAAGAACTCACCCCGAGTTCTTGTAGTCAAAGCTTCATCTACCTTAAACACCTTCTCATGATGAACCTTGTCTTCAATAGATTTGCGCTTCACATTAACTCGAGTGCTCTCCCAATGATCACCCCATAAACTCAATTGTTGGATTGCATACCTCTTATCAACGAACCCAAAATCTTCAATTGCCACAAAATAACTTCTTTGTTTTCCATTGAAATTTTTCCGGTTTCTTTAATTCAATTTTCTTGATCAACCCCAAATCAAATTACAACCCTTTGTTCCTTTGATGCCTTCGGAAACCATGCTTAGCTCACCATCAAAATGCTTTACATCTTCACCACCATTAAAACCCAAAATTCTTCTTCACAAATCTTAAGGTACCAACTTTATTTGTTGTTTCCAACACTAAAGTTGAAATCTTGTCTTCATGTTGTTCATAACTTTGAAGCTTTTGGATCTTCTTCACTTGTTCATCAACAACCTCAACATTCAAAATCTTTTCTCCCACCATAACTTCGGGCGTTGGAAATTGTGGTTTCACTTTGGATGAACCCATATCAATTCTTTTACCTTCCCATGAGAAAAGATAAAGATTTCTTTGAAAATCATACATGCCCTTAACCTCGTTTACCCAAGGTTTTCCCAACAATAGATCACACTCATCAAAATCATCCACAATACAAATTACCTCTTATTTATAAAATTTTCTGATGGACACCGGAACCCTACAAACTTGGTAACCTTCAATTAGACAAACCTCCATTGGTAATTTTAAGAAGTCCACCAATGTTCTTGAAACCAAATTATTAATACTACAACCATCAATAATTAAAGAACATGCCATGTTATTGATAAAAAATCTTGAACGAATAGAATGGATTGTAGACACCCGATCATCCTTCTTTCTCTCCTCCCATTCTTCAACTCTTCCATTGTTGAATGGGGATTGGTTGCACTTACGGTTTTCAATAGATCCGCCTATTGTTGGACGAATTATTGAACCTCCATAATTGCTACCCTCGCGATTCTTGTGGATTGATGCCCCACCTATGATCACGGAACGTAGTTCTAATAACATAGTGGACATACTCGCGAATTTTTTCGTGAGATGGTTAATCGCACGATCCATGTCTTCGGTCAACCACACCCCACCAACGGTACGGGTTTGATGATCTTCTACACCGTTCACCATCTAAGATACTAACAAGCTCTAGATGTTTAGTTGACGTACAACCTTCTACACCAATTACCACCAGGAAGAACGTGTCTCTGATGCCAACTGACGCAGGACGCGAAAGCGAATTTAGATAAACCCTAATCCAAGGGTGATATACGAGGCGCACCTCAAGGGAATAAAACCCTAACAAGAGATAAAATCTTAAAACACAAAGTTTATTAATGATTTCGGAATTATTGAATGATTTACAATGAACCCAAGCCCTATATTTATAGGAAGCCAATCTTGGAGAACAAGCAAAGTAAATACTTTCCTAAACTAAAATATAGAAACTGAATCGACTATAGGTTATGGCGTAATTGGATAAATCAATTACGGCGTAACTGTGACACCGAACCAAAATAAACTAAACATAACTTGATTACGGCGTAATTGAGTAAATCAATTACGGCGTAACTAAATCACATAATAGAAACTTGAAATTATAACATAAGTTTTGGCGTAATCATGGCTCGAGGTTACGCCGTAGTTAAGCAACAGACTACGATGCGCGACCTTGAATCTTGTTCGCATCAATTAGTTAAGTGCACAGCGGAATTCATAGCAAACCACATCAAATATTGATTCTCCTATTAAGAATGATCATCGTGATTATCCGTTCGGGGGTTCATCAAATAGATCAACATCTTCATCTCACCAAGTGCACTCCATTTATCTTACCTTTAACAAATCAACCCATAATGTACACATATACCCAAAGAAAGATGAAACGATAACAACAAAGTAACATGTTGAAGCACTTATCATCTAAAGCTGGCGTTGATGAGATAACTCATTAAGCTTGATCACGTGAACTTGTTGTGCATCCTTGATGTACACATTTCTCTCCCGATGGTTGCGATCTCATCAAAATCGGCATAAATTTGTGTACATGAAGCATTAACCGAAGCACTTTATCATAAATCATATTAGCTCGTGAGAAGATGTCGATAAACAATATCAAAATCAACGATTGACTCAAGCAACGTATCATCTCACACTTGAATAATTCTTCTCATATTTCTTTACTTGAAGGCTAAAGTAATGCACACCAAAAGTATCAAGAGACCACTTCCCAAGTAGTTAAAGTGATGCAATCGGTATCATTATATGAAGCTTAATACCCAACAAAAGACGAAACGATAACACCAAAATAACAGGTTGAAGCACTGATCATCTCTGCGATTATGAGAGTGAAACTCGATCAACTTCGGAATAAATGATTAAGCCCGATCATGTGAACCTGTTATGCGTCCTTAATGTACAAAAAAATTTCCCCTGATGGTTGCCATCATAAAAATGTGTACCTCTTTTACCATCAGAAATTGTTTCTTACATCTCTTCCCCACCTAGTTGGAATAATACACCAAACGCCACGAGTTAAAAACCTTGAGTTTCTCGGTTATGACATTTTCTTCCGAGAATAACTTCAATTAAGATGAAGTATAAAGTTCATCACGTGTACTTATTGTGCATTCAGATGTATGTCTCCTTCCCCCTTGATGGTTTTGATACCTCAGAATCAGCAATACATTATACACACATATACTTGAAATCTCGTGAGAAGAACAAAATTAGCTCAAATGTATCTTGTGAGAATCAACTGCTACAGAAACTCTCTATGGCCATCTTTACCAACCCTTATGTAGGAAATTTGAAGTAACCACTGATGGAGCAAACCCGATATACCAAACTTGAGGCTGAAGTAGAATTCCCCATTCTTGTGACTTAAGCTTGCACTAATGTTAAAAGAACGATGGTAGAGAATTTATGCTCCAAGAAAATCTCTAAGTACTCAATACCCAACCAAAGTATGAGACATTAACACCTCTTGTGATTATCCACAATGTCATCTGCGTGTGCCATCGAGTACAACAACGTAACTCCTTTAAGTGATAGTTAACCGTGTCTTCAACCATCCACCTCGACCTCGGTAACTAGATAAACCAAGACTTCAACTTAAATCTTAAGCACGAGCAAGTTATCATTGAAAGTCATGCATTCAACCAACCCCGACTTCAAGATAAAATAAGAACACGCCTTTGTGAAAGTCAACTTCAATCTCAAATACGTGATACCCGATCAACTCCGTAGTCACAATTAGTGTCAAATGCCCAACAAGTGACTGATCCATTGGCCAAACATGTGAATAGAAATACAATCTAATGTACGTCGATCCACTGAATGACTGAACAAGCATGAGAAAATATGGATAATGTTGATGAGAATGGTCATTCACAAGAGAATTTCTCTTCAACCAAAGATAAAGCACTTCAAGCGTACACCTTTCTTTTCTATGAGGAGCGGGGCCTGAAGTGTTGACTGAAAACATCATTTTTTTGACATTGAGGAACGAGGCTTGAACTGATGTGTTCAAACGTCATTTTTCATGTTCATTAAGGTTGAGTTTCTTGAACCCCTGATTTATGAGATATCAGTCTTTTCGGAAACCAAAATCTAAGTCTTTCCTTAATAGGAGTGAATGATGTACCTGCACTTAAGTAAAGACTACCTGCACTAACATTAAGAGTTTATTCGCATTTATGTGGGTTAATGATATCAGCATCTAAACCATTTGAGGTTTCTCTGTCAACCTTGGTTTTGCAATCAGTGAACATCTTCCTAGTAGGTATCCATCTAAGACCAATGATCTTAAAAATTCTACTCGTCGGTATCCACCCAAGACAAGATCTAGGAGTGTTTGGTTTCTCATGCACGATGGAAGACTTGTTGAGAAAACCTTTGTCCTATAGCAATATGCCTACAAGGTTTACGAGTATAACTCTTTGGTTCTATGGGCTTGTTGTTGTTTCTAGTCTTTGGGGTTGAACATTAGCACGAGCATTCACTTCTTTTAGGAATTTTGTTACAATTATCATAAGTTGCATTAAAAACACATTTCTGACAAGTCGAGCAAACAAAGTGTTTGGAGTCAGGAAAAGATCTAGAATTCTTAGAGTGATCTGCTACAGGAATCGTTTTAATCGATACGCAACTACTCTTAGAAACGGGCAAATTCCTAGTCTTTTCATGTGTGTTTTTCTTAGCATCCTCTAGGTTGTTATTCTGAATAATATCTTTATGTCTAACATGTTCCTTTGGTGTAACGAATGACATACTCTTTGAACTAATCCTATAAGAACTAAACGCACTCATATGATGAGGTTTTGCAAACTGTGAAGTGTCTGGTTTTAACAAAACTTGTTTCGCATCAACTTGGGAGGCAAACCGTGTTTTTGAAATTTTGGTCGTTCATATCTAAACGCAGTCAGTTGTCTAACAACTGATTGGTTTCTAAGTGGTTGTACAACTGGTTTCCCCAAGATTGATGGTTTTGCAAACTTAGTGCTCACATTATTTCGTTAATTTTCTTACCTCACTTTTAATGCTAAATTGTAAAACCCTTTTCATGAAGTTGAGCTTTGAATTCATCATTTTGGCCATCAAATAAGTTTTTTGTTTTATAGTCTTAGTTCTAGTTTCTTTGATAGAATCATACAGTTCTTTGTAATGCTTTTTTAAAGTCCCACTTTTCTTAAGTAATTTAGCCACATTATTTTCCAATTCGATGTTTCTTGTTGCAATTGCATCAATGTCATGTATAACCTTGGCTTCATTACTTTTCTCATGCAAATTAATTCGTTTTTTCAAATTGTTGATCGTTTAGATTTTGGCTTGTAGCCAAGCTTTCAAAGTGTTTATTTCAAAAAATTCAGGAAATTCAGGAAATTCTGAATTCTTACATGGTTTGTTAGTTTGAAGACTTTCCTCCTTATGTTGTATTGATCATCACGAAGACTTTCCAGCCACTCAAGTTCTCTTAAAGGGCTTGTTTCATTCTCACGGGAACTAGTGTAATCTATTGACTTATCTCTTAGAGATGGTTGATATTGAGCGAGAGACCCCTCCTAGTCTCCTTGCAGGGAAAACCAAAGCGCACTATTGAGTCTAGAGCAAAGAGATCATCCATAAATCTCATTTGGACACACTTCCAATGTGCTTGTTGTTTCATACACCGTGAAAAGCAATAAAATATATAGTAAGAGTCCCACGCATTATCCTCGTGGTATTGCGGAACATCCGAGTGATACGTAGTATTCACAATGAAGATGGAAATACTTCTAGAGCCAACATCAAACAAGCTCTTAGTGGGTGACATGTGAGATCCTTCATGGATCAAACTTGTGACAATCAAAACAACGATGGGCGATTAAGTATTTGAATCACCCTTATTCCGATAAATGAATTGGTGATGCTTTTGACCAAGATCTTGAGCATGATCAAGTAAAAGTTCTTTGCTTAAGGTGAGTTTTCAAAACGAATGATATGGTTGAAAAAGAAGTTTGTTAGAATTAGAAAATTCATCGTTAAAGAGTCGGTCACCTCAAGTATAAGCATTCAATAGAGAGCTCGTAGTCGTAGTTATGATATGTTAGTTAGTAGTTTGTTAAGTAACACCGTGGAGGACGGACGGGTCTTTACCCAGCTGTATGCACGATCCACACCCGTAGGTGGCGTTTATTTGTAAGACACTATAAATACCCTCTACCTCCCAAGGTGTAGGTTGGGCTCAATACTATTTTCTTTGTTTCACATAGTTCCCAACTCTCTTCCCTTTCTCTCTCTAAACTATCTTGAACGCCCCATGTTGATTATGGTTTAGTGTGTTTGTGAAATCCCATATCTTTCAATTGGTATCAAGAGCCATGGTTTGATCACTCATCTTTCATGCTCTTTGTTTTGGTGGATTTCATAAGGTTTTTGGGGTATTAAGTGTTTAGAAGAGTTTGATTCATTTGGACAAATTCTAGTGTTAAAGTTTGAATTTTGCTTGTACTTTTGTGTTTAGGATCATGATATGTGTTTATGTTTTGAATTGGAAGGTTTAAATCATTGTGGTTTGGTTGTTTTGATTGATAAAGTGGTTATTTTTGAAGTTTGTAACGGCGAGTTGAGTCTCGGATATCTTGTTCCTCAAAGCGAGTTGCTTTGTTATTGGATGCTAGTTGGCATATGCGACTGGCTATTTAGCGAGTTGATTTTTATGCGACTTGGGTTCTAAGTGAGTTGTTTCGTAAGCGACTTGAGTTCTTAAGCGACTTAGCTATTGCGAGTTGTGTACATTTGCGACTTGGCCATTAAGCGAGTTGATTGTCTCATGAGTTGATACTAAGCGAGTTGGCTATTTAGCGACTTGATTCATTAAGCGAGTTGATTGTGTTTGAGTTGATACTAAAGCGAGTTGGCTATTTAGCGACTTGATTCATTAAGCGAGTTGATTGTCTTTGCAAGTTGATACTCGCGAGTTGGCTATTTAGCGACTTGACTCAATTAAGCGAGTTGTGTTTAGCTACTTGTCTATTTAAGCTTGTTACTTCTTCGTGATACATTCTTACGGTTGTTCTTTGGTTTAGTAAAATCCGTGAAAGAATCAATTTCCGGTTTAATCAAAGAATTGTAAAATCGCATGAACTTGTAATCATGGCAAACATCGTTCCTACTATTGTCTCTTCCGTGGTCGAGGGCGTTCAAGCGGCAGGGTCGATACTCGTCCACCTATGCTTGATGTAACCGATTATGTTTCATGGGCTCAAAGAATCGATCGTATTGTCTTGAAAAGAAAATGGGGTCAACATTCTCAAGTCAATCGATGAAGGACCTTATCGGGTTGAGACTACTAGAGACTTAATTGATACTGTTGCAGATGGAACAATGATATATGGAATAAGCGGACTAAAGACATATGATGAGCTCGATGATGAGGAGAAAAGAGATTCAATGTTGATATCGGGCTTCTAACATCATACTTCAAGGTCTTCCAAAGGATATCTACAAGTCGATCAATCACAACACGAAGCCAAGGCAGTGTGGGATAATGTCAAGATGCTTCTCTCGTGTTCAATTAGCTCTGAAGATAGAGAATCACAACTATATGATGACTTTGAGCACTTCAAGATGAGATCGAGATGAGAGTGTCTATGAGTACTATGTGAGATTCCATAAGCTTGTGAGCGATATGAGGAACATAAAATGACCATGCCAAACATTCAATTTGAACTCAAAGTTTGTGAACAACATGAATCCCGAATGGCACAAGTTTGTCACCTCTGTGAAGCTAACCAAAGGATTGAAGAATACTAACTATGAGCAACTCTATGCTTTCCTTCTTGAATGAGAGGCATGCTATGTTTGAGAAAAGGATTTTGGAGCAGTTCAAAACCAATCGGGAGAATCAAGCTCACCTAATGATTCTACATCTTTCACACCGATATTGGTATTACCACCAAGGCATCTCAAGTCATACCTATGGGTAATGGTAATCACAAACTCATTCCCGATCCTATGTTCAAACAAGTCGATCTTCGATGCACACGTGGAAACTTCATTAATCAATGGCTCTCCTAATTAGTCAAAACATGAACTCTCTTTCACACACCAATAACAATCTCGTAAGCGCATCCAATCCACACAATCAAGCCACCGTCGAGATGGGAAGGTTATGGTGCAACAAGACAAGAAAGCAAGACGAACAAGGAAGAGGTGGAGCTGATAGAGGATATGTAGCAAATCGAATAGAGGAAGGAATGGAAATCAAGGACAAGCTAAACCAATCAAATGCTACAAGCCGTGGTGGTGAAGGACATATTGCTAGGAACCGCACATCTCCAAAACGTCCACGAATGCGTAATTCAGATAAGATGTCGCTTGTACAAGCTCGGGATAATAGTGATGCTTTGGATGAAGAGGAGTTGTTTGTTTCTTCCGAGGGCAATGCCAAGACCTATGATGCGGATGTGGATGAGCGGCCCAATTCAGGAGATAGGTCTCAATCATCGAATGCCTTTCAAGTCGCCGATTGTGATGCATACGAATCTGATGTGGATGATGGACCCTCGCACACACAATTTTTATGGCTAGCATTTCTCCTTTGGTTTCTCCTAAGGTCTCATCTTCACCCAAGTTGGCCCATCCAAAGACAAACTCATCTCGGAGGTATTAAAACTATACGATAATCTTGATGTGCAAAGATGCATGACAAAGTACAAACAATCGAAACTATTGAATCAAATATTGAAAATATGGGTAATATCAATGTTGTCCCATATGATCAATATGTGAATCAAAGTGAAAGTGAAGTTGTACCAAGTGATGCATCTTCCGCGATCAACAATGACTATGTTTTTGATGAATACACCTTGCATGTGCCTCGATGATTCATTATCTCGAACTTAATGCTTATAAAGAACGTGTTGCTATTTATGAACAACGAGCTAAGTTTGAGTTAACCACTCGTGAGCAAGAGATGGATGACCAAATGCATACAACTATTAGACAAAGTAAGTTTAGAGAAGAAGTATTAAAACAAGAGTTAACCTCCTTACAAGAAAAGCTTTCTAAAACCGCTAAGCAAAACAAGAACTTCAAGAAAATGTTAAAATGCTTAAGCAAGAATTACGTGCTAAGGAATCAAAACTTTTGAATGATTTTTGAATCTAAAACCTTGAAAACAAGCTTGAAAATAAGTTGTACGCACAAGGAATACCATTCAAACCGCTCACATGATCACTAAGCATAGAGTTTTAAGCGATAAGCATAGTGTTCCCATCATAGATAAACCCAACCCCGAGTGCGGAAAGATAGCTAAAGCAACTAAAATGTAATTTATGATGGTAATGAAATCCTTAAGCCTAGGCAGAAACCTAGTTGCGTTGAGTGCATCGAGGAAGATAGAAAATTAGATGATGCATCTAGGAGAAAATGAATAAGAAGCTAGATGATCCGAATGTAAAAAGAATAACATAATGATCAAACCCCATGATTACAAAAGGAAAATTAGATTTCCTTAAACAAGTTTAAGCCTCAAACTTTGTTAACACCGAACAAGTATTTTGGAAAAGGACTTAGATAAGCAAAAGTGAAAATATTGTTGAAACAAACCCTCCCTTAGGAGAATGCTGCAATGATCGTGTATCCTCCCAATACACCAATGCATTTAGTTCCTAGAACTATTGCCACTAAGAGCAAGACCTTAATCGGTCAATATGTGATCTTTCAATTATTTGTTGATTTTGAGAAAACTTGTAAGAAAAGAATCACACCTGTTAGGTCACTAGTTTTACAACACAAGCTTCTATGAAAGAAATAGAGAAGAGATAGATCGGATGAACAACTTACACAAACACTATGCGTATGATAATAGAGAAAGGTTATGCGTATGCTTAGTGAAAGAGAGTGAATTGAACAACCAACCCTCAAGTGAGGGTTATACAAGAGTATTTATAGGAGGGAAGCTAGGGCAACACTCCTAGTTCCCATCCTTTCTTTTATGGGCTTGGGCCTAAGCTCATGGGCATTCTACATAAGCTTAAGGCTAATAACAAACATAAAGGCCATAATTAAGCTAATTATTACATGTGAATTACTAACACTTGATTTAGGTTTAGGAGTGATTCCAACAATCTCCCCTAGCGTTAGTGATGAAAACGGTGAAGGTGTTGATGTAATAGTAGCTTTGAAGTCTTCGACATTCTTCTTTCTTGTGAGAAGAATTGCCTTGAATCGAACAATCTCCCGGTAGAGAAATTTTTTCTTTAAACGGTTCGCTTTGACGTCATCTTTAACTTTGTTCTTTGATTATTTTTCTTTGTGATGGAAGTGATAGTATGTTGTTATGCGCATCAAGTTCGCTCGTGTCGACCACATGATGTCTCCACGTCATTCTTCAACATGCTCACACGCCTTTAACGTTGAATAATAATAATTGATGAAGTTCTTTAAGTCTTTAACTTTGTAGATTCTTTGATTTGATGAAGAATCATTCGACTTTTGTGTTGCTTTATGATAGAACTTTCATTAGTGATGATGTTGGCGTGAACATAAGAAGAATCAGACGATCATTCCGCTCCGTAGCTTCCATAAGAAGAAAACATTTAAAACGGTTAGTAATAAGTGGATTCCAGACTTACGTGTTTGAACTTCGAGAGTGTTAACAAGATAGTGTGAAAACACAACCTAATTCTCACAAAGGCCGTTCTCGAACCGGAGTCCCACAAGTGAGATAACGCGATGTACCGGCACACCTACTGATTCGGATGAGTCATTGAGGTACATCAAGCATCACCTCACGATCAGACCGTTTGAGACACACTAAGCGTAATCCACGGGAGTTACCGAAGTGACTGCTTTGCCGTGGTCGTTTGATGTTGACCTGGCGGAGTTTCCATTCAATCACCGAGACCACATATGTGAACTTCTCATAAATGTTCTCGACAGATTGCGAAGATCTATGAAGGATTCGATAACGCACTAATCGATGTTCTTATTGTTGAACATCAAGTGATGATATGTCAAGTGTTCCTAAGAGATCTTTTGATGAATCTCGTGGCTCTAGACTCAATAGTGCATTTTGGTTTTCCTGAGCGGAGACTAGGGAGAGGGTCTCTTCAATACCAAACGATCTCTAAGATAAAGCCAATAGTTTACGTAGGGTTCCCTGTGAGAATGAAACAAGCTTCTTTTGAGAGAAACTTGAGTGGCTAAGAAGTTATAGTGCATGCGCCTTTGGGTCCATGATGACTTTTAATCTTCAATACCTGTCACTAAGTGAAAACCAAGAGCATATGAATTGAACCCGGTGTCCGCCCTAAGTTGAATAATTTGGAGGGCTATTTCTTTTCTCCCTTTTCTTTGCCTTTCTTTTAATTCTTCAACTCCTTCTTTCTCCGATTCTCATTTTCTCCTTTTTATAATCGCATCTAAGGACTTCTAAGTACTAACTATTTGTGATGTCCTTGGGTAGATCCTTTCGGCTCTGGCGGATCATAGGACGGTTAATCCTAACCTTAATCTCCTTATAACTCCATTGCCATAAAACCATTTTTCATGAAAATCTCTCAAAGTGTTTGTGAATGAAAAACATGTTTGAACACTTCAAGAGTTTTAGATTTTGAAATACTCCCCTCCACATGTGCTTAAGAGTTTTTACTGAAATCGCACAGTGAGGAAAGAGCGCACTTTATGAATTGATCAACTCAAGATAGACAATCCCCATGAGACACAATTACGTTGCATAGTTAAAGAGTTACATTGTCGACTTTTAGGTGACAACTAGCTCTAGTAACTACCTTGAAGGTGTAGACAAACCTCGAAGGTTGTCAAACCCCGTCGAGTTCATATCTACCAAGAGTTTCTCGAATGGTACTTTCTACTTGGACAAGTCCTTTCATGAGGCACATTTACATTACTAGCGAACTAGCTTGAAATTATTACCGTCCGGACAAGTCTTTTCGAGTTACTAACAGTTTAATACTGGTCAATTCGTTGGTTAAGTCTATTGCACAAAGATTCATTTGCATTTACACAACATATTTCTTATCACATAATTTTCTCCCCTCAAAATGGCATATAAAATGTTATTTTTGAAAAGTTGAGAATAAGTATGACCATTTCGAGTGTGGCGGAAGATGACCACTATGAACAATTTGTGAACAAAGTTTTAACTCAAGTACTCCCCTCAACAAGTGATATAAACGGTTGAGGTTTTGAAAATCATACGGGAAGTACTTGTTCTTTTGAGCAAAACCTTGAAAATGAAAGGTTTGATAGGTTTTACTCAAAAGTAAGAAGCTTTCGCTCCTTTTATAAGGATTGTGGCAATCAAGCGCACTACGTGGTCCTTTCTTGACAAGAACGGGTTGTACCTTTGTTATGGCACAAGTATAGAGTCTTCCCTTTCCTAGGTCACCGGAGGACTAGGAGGTTTTGCTACCGAGGGAGGTGGTTCGGTTGCGGATCTGAGTAGTGGACCTCCTCATCCGATTATGTATCTTCGAGCTTTCGTCCAAAGAGCTTTCTTGGTGGTTCGGTGTAGGAATAAGAACAACTTCCGAGAGGAACTTTCTTCTTTGGAGTAGGTTTCCTCTTTGGGACTTTCCTTTGACTCTCTGGCCATCGCACTTCAAAGACTTCCTCTTACGGTTCTCCCAGTAGGTGTTCCGTAGGCTTTTCATCGAGATGACCAACTTTGCCTTCTCAACGCCACCCGATACCTTTTGTACGCTTCAAGCTTTTGATTTCGTTAGTCATAGGGTGATCGGGTAACACAAAGACACCTGTTTCTTTGTTGACGATTCCTTGATTCTCGACATATAGGATAGGCTCGATCAACATGTCGTAATTGTCGGGGTCATTGAGCCTCTTGGGGATATCGGGATGTAGTCCAAGTGCTCTACGGATCAGATTTTGTGTATCCGACATAGGGAATCTTTGAGCCAAGCTTTTGAGAAATGTCATCATGTCATCCCATATCGTAGCTTCAATTTCGATGTCCTTCTTGTTGATTAATGACCAAAATATTTGCAGCTCCATGAGCTTGGGATGCTCATATCCACCGTCACGACCGAGACCGACGGTGATGATGATGTAGAGGGTTCTCCACGGTTGAGGAATGTTTTTAAGCTCCCATGAGAATGCTTAAAGATAGTTCAAGCTTCATCATAGCCAATATCAATCAAGAATTGAAGAACTGTCTCCTCGGTGGGTGTGGCATAGAAGTCGGTTGGCACGATTACGGAATGAGAAGAACGGCCAGTAAGTCCGCATGAGTGATGGTGACTTGTTTGTGATCGAGAGTCACAACATCGCACTTTGACCCTTGATCCTTTGCATTGAATTCGAATTGTTGAATGTAGATCTCGAGATGTAGAAGAGTATGTTCGGTAGGGATGATTCTTAAGAATATCCACAAACAATGAGACAAGAAGATTCTCGAGCATGTGAGGGTTTCAAAGTCAACCCTAAGGTTGTTCTTTCCAATCTTTCTTGATAGCCATTAGGGAAGATGTCGAGAATTGTGAGAACTTCGGTGCATCCACATTCATTTGAAGACCATGTCGTGATCCGAAATAACATTAGCCAAAAGAACCAACATATCGAAAGACATAATGTTAGTCAACATAAGGTTTTTATTGTCTAATTATTGAATGTACTGATGTCAATGATTGTTACGAGTCCTAAGTCACTTGTATGTCCAATAATCCAATGACGCCGTGGAACGTTTTGTGAGTTAGTTAACTTTAAGTTTTAAAGTTTATGTTATCACTTATAGTTCACAACATATCAAACGCTTAAGTTTATTAGTGACATTATTGGTTTTGATGATATAATTCATTTATTCACAAGTTTTACGCGTAACAATTCATAACGAAGGTTTGATCAAGGCTTATGCGTAGGAATAGTAGCTTATGCGTAAGCGGGAGAAGTATACGTGTAGACGCAAGCTTATGCGTGGGATCCTTACTTACGCGTAAGAAATATTACGCGTGGGAAAAGAGGACCTTATGCGAGAGCTTACGCATAGGCGATATAAACCTTACGCAAGGCTTACTCGTTAGAGTAGACCTTATGCGTGGAGTCACTATTTACGCATATCCTTCACGGGATACGCCGTAGTCCTTTGTAGAACTCACGCGTATGAGCCACGCGTAAGATTACTCTTACAAGATAACTTTCTACGCGTAAGGTGATCCTTATGCGTAGAGTTACAAAGACCTTGATTCGAGTTTTACGCGTAGCAAGCCCGAAATAAAATCATCATATCATCAATCTTAACACATATATTCATTTTAAAGCGAGATCATGGCATGAAACTCATTTTACAGTTTACACAGAGAAAGTCATACAGCGTAAGTCAAAACCCTAAAGTTTATGAATTACGATATGATTTCTAGCTACGGAAATGCACCAAACGTCATTAAGTCTTAGATGTTTTGAGAGTGTAATAACCAAGTTTTAACACCCAATTCGTGGTGAATCAAAAGTACCCAAAACTCAAGAACATTAAACCCTAATTACTAATTTTAAATCAATTAGTGTTTCTAGGTGGTTATAAGGCTTAGATAACATTAATTCATCATGATAACAACATCACACAACAATCTTTTTGACCAAAAACAATCACATTTGAAAATACCCAAAACCACGCATAAACCCTAATTTTGAAATTCACTCAATTCGTATCCGGCACGCTTAAGTGATGAAAATGAGTTTATTGATGTAAGAAGAACATTTTAACACTATCTTTTAATCACAACACCCATTCTTGATTAGGTGTTCATACGCTTATGCGTAGAACACCAAATCAATCATATGCAAAAATTTGACCGTTGGATTCATGTAAAATCAAAACCAATGTTTGTAAACACGTTAAGATCATGAAACAACTTAGAAATTGATGATCGAAACACATATTTGAAGAACGAATTTTGTGCGAGGATTTGTTTGGTTAAGAGTAATAAATGTGAAGTGAAGTGTTAGGTGGGTGTTTTATTAAAACGACTTTAACCTTTGGCGCTTTTGGTCCCTCCACCTTTTCCTTTTCATCCAAAGCCATTTAACTTCCATTTTGGTTACCAAACAAAAGATTTTAAGAAAGAAAATTGTGACACCCCTTGACTTAAGAAAATAATGAAAGGTTTTAAGTTTTAGTCCGAGGAGTGTCATTGAACCGTAAAATGTGACCACCATTTAAAGAAGCAATCGGATATGATAACATGCAAGTACACGGATGTTTTGAAACGCTTAAGAATTAATTTTCTCCCATCAACACTTGATGAAAAATTAATGAATTTTGAAAGATTATAGTGTTGACTAAGAAATGTACTTGCCATGTTGAAAGAAAAATAGATCAAGAATATTTTTGTTATTTTATCGAGGTTTTATATTTTTGTATTTTGTTTTTGAAAATATTTACAAAAGAGATTTTGGTGTTTGATGTGTTTTAAGACTGTTTAAAGAGGTCATCCAATTCCTCTTGAGTCAAACACCTCATACCAATCCGGTGGACCAACTCATTAAACCTAGCGGGAGGCAAGGCTTTGGTGAGTAGATCGACAATTGGTATTCGCACTCCATAAGTATAATTCAACTGCACTGCTCCACGTGGTCCTTGATGAAATGATAACAAAGATCGATGTGCTTTGATTTCAAGTCGAATCGAGTTGCACGAGATCGCAATGGCACTCCGATTGTCGCAAAGACATCGGGATTACATCAAACACGTAACCATAGTCTTTGAGTTGTGTTCTCATCCGATGACTTGAGCACAACACGCGGACATGGCTACATATTACGCTTGGTTGATGACAACGATGTACAATCCTGCTTCTTTGATTGCCAAGACACCGGTTTATCACCAAGAAATTGTAGTGCTCTGAAGTGCTTTTGGGAATCTAAGCATCCCGCGTGGTCGGCGTCGAAAAGGTGATTAGTTCAAACCGAATCCTTCGGATACCGATCCCCAAGTTAATGGTTCCCTTGATGTATCGGAGGATTCTTTTAGCCTCAGAGAGGTGGGTTTCAGTTGGTCGCGATCGATAACGGGAGCATAGATAAACGGCAAATACAATATCGTCTGCTAGTTGTTAGATACATGAGACACCCAATAATACTTGGTATTTGGTAGGGTCAACTAATTTCCCATGTAAATCGGCGTCTAGTTTCTTGGTATGAGTCATTGGTGTGGCATAAGTGTCACAGTGTTTTCATTCCAAATTTGTTTAACAATTCAAGGGCATATTTGGACCGACTCAAGAAAATACCACTGGGTGATTGATGAACTTGCAATCCTAGAAAGAACGTAAGTTCACCCATTATGGACATTTCAAAATTTGTCTTCATTAGTTTTGCAAAAGCGATTGAGTACTTTTTATGTGTAGACCCAAAATGATGTCATCCACGTAAATTTGAACAATTAAGATATGTGCCCGTGATATTGTATAAAAGAGTAGGGTCAACCGAACCTTTGGTGAAATTATTAGCAATGAGGAAAGATGATAGCTTATCGTACCATGCCCGAGGAGCTTGTTTGAGACCATAAAGAGCTTTGTTCGTTTGTAGACATAGTTCGGGAACTGGGATCAACGAATCCTTGGGTTGGTCGACATAAACCGCTTTTCGGTTGTCCGTTGAGAAACGCAGCTTTGACATCCATCGAAAGACCGCCATATTTATATGAGCCGCGAACGCGAGAAATATCCGAACGACCTCAAGACGAGCAACCGGAGCAAAAGATTCTTCAAAGTCTATTCCTCTTCTACGACGATAACCCTTAGCAACTAGACGTGACTTGTTTTGGATTACGTTCCCTTCAAAGATCCAATTTGTTTTTCCAACCATTTGAGACGAATGACGAGACCCTGCTGGTCTTTCAACCGTTCTCATACTTCAAAACGCTTGAATTGGTTGAGTTCTTCTTGCATGGATTCA